>CM053572.1:144463143-144560062 GCA_028646485.1 Cryptoprocta ferox
AAACTGAGGGCAGAAGGGGAAGGGGGAAAGGTAAAGGGGGGTGATGGTTATGGTGGAGGTCACTTGTGGGGAAAAGCACTGGGTGTTATATGGAAACCAACCTGACAATAAACTATAAAGTTAAAAAAAAATAAATAAATAATAAAAATAAAAATAAAAGAAATAATGAATGAAAAATTCCTAAATTTGGTGATAGACATAAATCTAAAACCTCAAGAAGTTCACCCAACCTAACAGGATAAATATGAAGAAAACAATGCCTAATAACATTATAGTCAATTTGCTGAAAAGAAAGAGAAAAATCTTGGAAGTAACCAAAGGAAAATGACACATATTCTATAGATGAACAATTATTTGAATTACAACAAGCTTTTCATCAGAAACTGTGGGGGCCAGAAGACAACAGAACAATACCTGTAAAGTGCTGGAAAAACAAACAAAAGACTACTGTCAGGCCAGAATCCCATATCTAGCAAAAAACCCTTCAAGGCAAAATAAAGATTTTTTAGATAAAAGAGAAAGAAGCAAGAAGAAAGAGGAGGGAAAACAGATGAGGTGGATAAGAAAAATTAGATTTCTTAAAGTTTTCTGATATTTTGCTCTGTATGGCTCCTGCAAATAATTAAGGACTCTGAGATGGGTTTTCAGACTCTTACATGGATGCAGCCACAATTTACATGAAGTTCCCCATATGTTTTATCTCATGTAGATATTGTAATATTTAATTTTATGCATCACTCAGAGTCATATCTAATGCTGAAGGTCTGAAACTATTACCTGAATTATTCCATCCTTGTCAGGCCTAAATGCTGATTCTTTATTCACCAAGAACACAATACTATGAATTATGGGAGAAGCTGTGTTCTGAAATGAGAAAGAAATACTGGTTAGCTTTGTAATTTTTTACTTCATTGAGTTTACAGAATTGTCTAAGTTAGATGTGTACTATTTCTGCCTTGGTATTTTCCCCAAGTACCTCGAATGCATAATATGTATAATTGTGCCCTAAATGTAAATTATTTGTTCTTATGAATTTTTAATGTAATCAAGTTTATTGGTTATAATTTACATATAATAAAATTCGTCCTTTTGATGTAGAGTTCTCTAAATTTTGATATAACTTATAGTCACATAACTACCACCAGAGTCAAGATACACAACAGTTTAGCATCCCCCAAATTACCTTATCTCCTTTGTCAAGCCCACCAGCCTCTGGCAGCTACTGATCTGTTTTCTATCTCAATAAGTTTATCTTTTTTGGATATCAAGTACATAGACTCATACACTATGGACTTCTTTTACTTTGCACAATGCATTTGAGATGCGTCCATGCTATAGATGTCAGTAGTTCATTTCTTTCTACTGCATAGAAGTATTCCATTGCATATATTCACCCATTCACCAGCTGGAGGACATTTGGGTTATTTCCAGTTTGTGGCAATCAAATAAAGGTACTATAAACTCCATGTGAACGTAAGTTTTCACTCCTCTTGGGTAAATATCTAGCAGTAGGATTGCTGGGTCATATGATAAGTGCATGTCTAACTTCTGAAGAAACCAGAGTGCCGAGCCCTTGCTACTGTCAAACTTTGCTGTGCAGGTGCATTATCTCATTCTGATTTTAAGTAGCATTTCTCCAATGACTGCTGATGTTGAACATACTTGTATGTGCTTATTTCCCATTCATATATCTTCTTTGGTGAAGTGTGTTCAAATCTTTGCCCATATTTCATTGGGTTTTGAGATTTTGTATACTCCAGATATATACAGATCAGATCTTTATCAGATCTGTTTTACAAACATTTTCTCCTGGTTTGTGGCTTGTATTTTCATTTTAGTAATGGTGACTTTTGAGGAAAAGTTTTCAATTTTGATGAAGTCCAACTTATCCTGTTTTTGTTTTAGGATCATGGTGTTGTTGTCATAGCTAAGATCTTTGCCTGACCAAGGTCATGAAGATTTCCCCCTGTTTCCTTCTGATGGTTTTGTAGTCTTAGATTGTATATGCAGATCTATGACCCACTTTTAATTTTTGTATATGGTATGAGTTTTGTGTTGAGGAGTTTTTTCTTTTGCGTACAGATGTCCAATTGTTCCAACCCTATTGGTTTGGTTTTTTTTTTTATGTTTATGACTCTAAACAAACGTTTTTCATTTGTTTGCTAGCCTATACTGAGGCCAGATCATTCAGCAATGAAATTCTTTTATGTATATAGTGCTTCATCACTCATATTCCCTAAAGCTTTACTTTTTAATAGTTTCTCATAGTGATAAACAGATTTTACACTTTTTGTAATGCCCAATTTTGATCCCTTATTTTGACTGGATAGGCCTTAGGACTCACTGATATTTTATTTGTATTACATTCATTTTATATATTTACATTTTTTATGTGACTTCTTGTGGATGACATTCCATAAATATTTCTTGAGTGATGAAGCCATAGAAAAACCCAGAGAAAAACATTCTTGCTTTTTTATTTCATGGTCTATTTTTCTCACATAGCTTAGCTACAATTTTCAGTTATAATGAATTAAAACTACAAACAGTTTTGCGCACAGTGTTTTATATGTCTCGTAAATAACTCCCTGAGTGAATTTTTATTACTAGGATTTGTTGCAATTGCCAAGAAGTGAGAACACAGTTAGTGCCTTAGGACAATTTTCGGTATTAGTTTGCAGAAGTTGTGCTGTAGGTGGGGTAGGAATCAGCAATTCCTAGCATTTTCTTCTACCAAAAAACGAAGAAATCATTAGTTCTTTTTTGAAATGGAAAGCTTCTTATGGTATCTGAACTTTAATAATAAAAAGAATTTGAAGTATAGTTTCTTGAGGTAGTTTCTGTGAGAATATTTAAGTATTTCTGTATATTCCTCAGAAATGAAATTGAAAATGGAAACATAACCCTTAAATTTGGGCTTATGTTCATGCCTCTCACTTGGAGTACAAACCAAGTACTATTGCTGAGCCAAAGCCAGGTCCTGGGAGACTGATACCTGCCAGAACAGGAAGCCTCCAGGCCTCAGGGCAGCAAATGCCAGCATACAGACAACGAAAGAGAAGTTGATTCCCTGAAGTTCTTTACAATATTCGCTTGTGATAAAAACTTAAAGATGCAGCAAAGGTTTCTCCAGCTTCTGCTTTGGGAGAAGTGTGGGTGGAGGGAGCCCCATCTTACTTGGGGCTCACTGTCCCATTATGGGACCCAAGTGGCACAGGACTTAAGGGTAGTCTGAACAAACAGAAATGCTGGGAAGAGGTGTTTCTACAAAGAGAAAAGGTAAGTGGCTCTGGTCGATGGCTGAAAGGCTCCAGGCCTGCATGTGGGGCCTGCCTGGGTCTCATACACAGCGGAACAAGCGGATGCTAAGCCTGTGCATCAACAGGGAGGGCTCAGCCATCTCTGTTTGTGGCTGGACACTTAATCTTCAAGTGTTTATTGGATGCCAAAGCAGCAGAAACTGCCATAGTCCTCTGTCTTCAGGAACTGCCCACAGACAGTGCAGACGTGCCTCAGCATCTTCCTGCGTGTATAACCCTGCTTTGCTCCTGTCCCCACGTGCAACATGCATATGACACAGTGTAGTGAGGGAACCCAGGGGCAGCCGCGTGCTCAGCTTTCTTCCTAGTACTCAAGTAACCTCTCACAAGGCCAGTAACATGCTGGGTGCCTGACAGGGACATCTTGCGGGAGCAGAGATGGTGATACTGATCCCTCCATGCCAGCCCCACCCTGGGCATAGGGCCTCACTGTGCACCTGCCTGGGTGTCTGCCCACGATCCTGCCCTGGAATCTGTACCTCGCCTCTCTCAGTACTGGTTGGGGAATGACAATGTGCTCTCAGAGCTCCCCGAGTCCCTTGCTGTGAAAGATGCCCCGGCACAGCCCCCACCAGCTTCACAGGGCTCTGGCCACAGGGTTCAGACCCTGTAAGCGCCCCCATGCCCTGCCCAACCTTCCCCCCCCCCCCCCACAGGCTTCATCACCACCAGCTGGCCTGGGAGGGTGTTGTCCTGGGCCTGGTAGCAAGTTGCTGGATTCCAGGCTTACCCTGAAAATAAGTTTCAATCTGTCCCCATCACAAGCCGCCTCCAGGGCAGTAATGACAAAAGTGGTGGCGTGAACACCATTTGTTGACTCTGATTTAAGGGCTAATGAGCTGGGCTGGAAAAGGTCGGAGGAGGAGGAGCCCAGAGACCAGGCATTATGAGAAGCAGGACCCCCTCCCCCACGGCCACCCCTGGGGCTGATAGTGGAAGAAACTCTGGACATCAAGGGAGGCAGGGAGGCAGAGGCAGAGAGATGCTTCCACACACTCCAGGTAGACTCCGCTCGTGGACTGGGCAGCCCCCACACACCCTCATCAGGAAGATGAGCTGTTCTCAACCAGTACCTGACGCAGATGGATGCTTTTTAGGAATCTGGTCACAACTTCTGGTGGCAGCTTCAAAATCATGTCAGCAACAGTGACATTTTAGTTTGGTTTTGAAGGCAAAAACAAAGAAAAGTTGTTTTTCTCCCCTGTTTTCACAAGTTGCCATTTATAGGGTGCTGAGACGATTAACTTGTATAAAGCCACCAGATTAAGCATTCGCTCCTAAGGAATGTGCGTCTGAAACACACATAAACCACATCCTACTGTCCGCTCTGGTTACCATAACCAGGCCTCCAGATTAAACACCTTCTTTCTGCAAAATCACAGGACACCGAGGAAATCCTGCGGTTACCAACACAGCTGTTCCTCCTTTGAGCAGACCTTCCCTCAAAATCACTTTGAAAAGCAGACATTCCCCTACCTTCCCAGATGACTTTGGCAACTTTTCAGTCTTTGCTGGTATATAAAAATGCATGTGGTTAAGAAAAAAAACAGAATCTCAAAGGAATTTCAAAGCCTTGAGCAGAATACGAGCATCAAACTGGATTATATCCTGTATTCTGATTTTTGAGCCAAACAGCTCGTTGAAAGCAGGGGAAATGAGCAACAAGGGATTTATGTGTTTCCAAAGTGCTTCGTGGAGACTGAATTTTAGTACGTCAAACCTGTCACTCCCGTTAGAGCTGCTGACTTGGGCTTTGAAGCTACGCACTGTGCACCCTTCTGCTGAGAGCCCGTTTCTCCCTCTGAAATGCAGTGAGCTCTGCTCTGAGAGCCCTCTCTTGATGGGACCAGCACCTTTAGGTCGGCTGTTTCCTTCTCGGGAATTTGCTACTTCACTTGTGCATGCAACAGGGGCTGCACTACCGCCAGGCACCCTGACCAGGCATGTCCGCTCCTGCTCCGCTGCTGCTCTCCCACCTAGGCCCCACCTCCCCCAGCCCCTGCTCCCTGCATAGTAGGCCTGCCGGCTGACTCTTCTCTCAGTTCCCCACACACTGCTCTCTAGCTGATTCTGTGCACTTCCAGACATGCCCCAACCTCTACCACTGAGTCTTTCCTGGAAAGAATTTCCATTTGGTGTCCCTAAATTTAGGAATCTGGATAGAACAGTGACCTGTGGCTGGCACCGTTAGCCGACACCCAACAGAGAGAACAGCTTTTAACTGAGGGAGAAGGTGGGACCCCCAGACCCCAGCACAGTGCTTGGCACACGATGCTAGATAGGAGCTGCTGTGGAGGAAAGGGCTCATGCCTGCATGGGCTGGTCCTGGCTGGTCCTGCTTTTAAGGTCTGCAGTGGTAATCTCCGAGATGGGCAGGAAACTCCTTCCTGGTAACTGCCTGACCTCGGGGGAGCACATTGTTGATGGATGCAGGAGTGGGCTCTTTGCTGCCTTCAGCGTCTACACTCAGGACACTCACCTCATCCTGAGATTCACACTGGGGGTGAGTGCAGGCATGGCTGCGCTTAGCTGCTCCTGGGTCATGAGGGAGCCCCGTGTGGCCCACTAGGCTGGAGATGCTCAGCACCCCAAGGACAGGAGTCACTCTGACTCACTCACCTGAAGTGCTGCCAGGGCCTGGGAGAGAGCAGGTGCAGCAGGACCCTTGCGAGCATCCACCAGAATGACCAGCCCCAGCTCCCGCACCTCCTTCCTGGAGAGAGAAAGACAGTGTTAACCACTGCAGCTAAAATCTCTTCCAAAATGAGCTTCTTCATCTCTCAGTAAGATGCATCCTTGCCCAGATGCTCCTGGCTCGATAAGTCCGAGGTTCTTGACACATATCTATACTTTCTGAGGAATCAAGCTGCTTACTGGGTGGAGACAGGGCCATGGGGCTCATTGTGGTGGGTCCGTCCTGTCTGATAGCCTCTCCAGACAAGTGGAGCTGGCCGCACGTTTGCATTTCCTAGGGTTGCTTTCTCTCCCCACCACACCGCCCCAGAGCCTTCTGTTTGTTCAGGCTTTAACGCGACATGGAATTCTACTCTGATGGCGTGAACAAAGCCCAGACGTGGCTGATTGTTCTCAAGACTGGTTGCTTGGCTCATGGCATTTTCAGAGCTAAAGTGGGACAGCGAAACATCCTCTAAAGCTGAAAATACCGCCAGATGCTTTTCACAACCCCACTTAAAAGCTCTGGGGTGCCTGGGTGGCTCAGTTGTTTGAGTGTCTATTGATTTTGGTTAGGTCATTCTTCCAAGGTTGTGGGATGGAGCCCCACACTGGGCTCGATGCTGAGCATGGAGCTTAAGGTTCCTTCTTCCTCCCCTCCCACCCTGTTTGTACACTCTTTCTCTAAAACAAAACAAAACAAAACAAAAACAAAAACAAAAAAGGGGTGTCTGGGTGGTTCAGTTGGTTAAGCATCGACTTCAGCTCAGGTCATGATCTCGCGTTTTGTGGTTTCAAGCCCCGCGTGGGGCTCTGTGCTGACAACTCAAAGCCTGGAGCCTGCTTCAGATTCTGTGTCTGTCTCTCTCTGCTTCTCCCCTGCTCGCACTCTGTCTCTCTCTCTCTCAAAAATAAACATTAAAAAAATTTTTTTAAGTCTTAAAAGATGCTCTTTCCTAACTGTGATGATTGTAAGCTTTAGTTATTTTTTTTAAGTTTTTTTAATTTATTTGGGGAGGGGGCAGAGAGAGAGGGACAGAGAGAGAATCCCAAGTAGGCTCCATGCTGTCGGCACAGAGCCTGATATGGGACTGATGTCACAAGCTGTGAGATCATGACCTGAGCTGAAATAAAGAGTTGGACGCTTAACTGACTGAGCCACCCAGGCGCCCCTAAACTTTACTTCTAAATAGGACAAAACAATAGGCTAGGGTGAGGTGATATATCGATTCCCCAAGTTTCTGTTCCTGGGCAAGCTTCTCCAGCCCCACTCCAGGATTAACTAATACTGTACCTCAGCCATACGTGTGGGTGCTGGTCTCAGACAGCATGCTCACTCTGGCCCGCTCACACAAAGCTGGTAGAATGCATATCACATCACAGCCATGTACTGGCCAAAAGGGTGAGTGTGCTGCACAGTCAGGGTGTGTTCAATTTCAGCGTGACTGCTAAAAAATACTTCTGAAGGGGGGCGTGTTTCTTGGGAAGCAAGTGTATTGAGGGCAGAATGGAGAGTGTTGTTCTGGCACCAAAGCCGGATGCAGGAAAGACAAGCCTGGGTGAACACCCTATCTCACTCCCCTCCTCAGCCTGCCAGCTTAGTACCCAGGCCTCCTCTGCCGCAGAGACCACGTTGCCACACGGGTGGCTGGAAAGCCCTGGAGTCCACATCTCTGGGAGCCATCCTGGGCAGTGCTGTCAGGAGCTGGGGATGACACTCCACTTCCACTTCCTGTGGCCTCCCTCTTCTGACACCCCCACCCCGGTCTCTCTTCATCCATGAAGTCTCCTGTGGTGCCTGCATTTGTGTCTCAAGGGCTGCTTCTGGCCTCCGAGACAGGACAAGGTCTCACCGCCACCACCCGGGCTTGCTCAGCATGGGAAATAACCCCTGGAGGCTCCAGACCACATGTTCTCCTCCACCCATCTCATCCACTTGGCAGCTTTGCTGAAGGGGAGGCCGCTGAGGGACAGCCCCTCCCAGGGTTCAGAGGACTGCGGTACCCTTCCCTGGCTGAGAGGGATCCACTGACTCATTCCCATGTAAACACTAGTTCAGGGTTAGAAGGGAGGAAATGCCCCCAGGCCACCCAGCATGAACCCCCAGACAAAACTTGCTTCTCTCTGCCTGCCTCCTGTGGTAGATGGAGCTGGCTGGCTTACCTGCTCTGCCTTCTGCCCCACGCTCACAGGCAGC
The DNA here is from genome assembly GCA_028646485.1 of Cryptoprocta ferox. NCBI lineage: Eukaryota > Metazoa > Chordata > Mammalia > Carnivora > Eupleridae > Cryptoprocta > Cryptoprocta ferox. Next base: position 144,471,334 of record CM053572.1, read on the forward strand.
CTCCAGGCCCCCCTAGTCTGGTTCCACTGGGGCCCCTGGCAATGTGCAGATCTGCCCTAGACACCCTGGGTCTGCATTTCTTCGGAAGCCTCAGACTGTGTTCCTGTGCCACCCTGGCCTCTACATCTGCAGCACGCTGAGGTCAATGTGGCCTTCATGCCAGGGGCACATGCTGCCCACACGGAGTCTTTAGTCCTCACTCCTGCCTCCCTGACTCAGAAAGTGACTGGCTGCTCTGGGGCTTTGTGTATGTTCCTCCTTCTGCTCAGAATGTCCTTCCCTTCTTGTCTGCAAACACTCACCATCCTCAAGGACACAGAGCATGTCAGGAAGTCCCCACCCCTGGCTGAGGCTGTAGCTCCCTCCCAGCACTGTGGGCTTGTCTTATGCCAGGAGACACGACAGTTCGGGTTCACATGTGTGTCTCCTTAAGGGTAAGACCCACATCCTCTTCTCTTTTGTATTTCCAAGTAAGTGGTGGTTGGATGGATGATGGATTCCTCCATTGCACAGGAGGTTAGATGGATGATAGCCAAGATCCATTCTAATTTTAAGATTCTGTGTATCTAACAGTTTGATGGAAGTCCATTTACAAGGCACGCTCACTCTGTAACATGGCTGCAGTAACCGGTGACCACACATTGCTGGACACTCTTCCTAGTAATGAGTGCTGACACCTCGGGTACTTCATTCTGACAGCTGAAGGCTTGTGTCATATCCCATGAGGGTAGGTGTATCTCAGCTCCTCAAGGTGCAATAGTCAATCAGGATGCTAACAAAATTACAATACTTGTGGAGAAATAATCAGCCAAACCATGAGGCTCCAGCATGAATTACTCTAAGTGCTTTGGGTAATTTAGGTTTTCCTCAGCATAGCCTTTCCCCCAGAGCTTCAGAAGCTGGTGAAGCTATCTGCTCTGGGAGGGAAGTGGGGTTGTCTGAATTTTCTGTGGAAAAGGCACAGGGCTGCAGAACCAGGGTCAAGTCTTGACCCTGCCAACCCCAAGGGTACCCTAGCCCTTACTGTTGGTGTTTCACTGTAGAATGGAGAGAACAGCACTCAATCTTACAGGTAAACCAGGCTGAGCATGCAGAAGGGTACACACTCCAAAAAGTACAGGAGGCTTTCATCCTTGTCAATCAAGATTGCTCTCCAGTATGGCCCCAAGTTAATTCTGGACCCTCCCATACAAGAAAGCTTTTGATAAATAGAAAATGCCATTATCTTAGAGCTTTGGTGTTTACCTGAGGTTTACGAAGTATAAGCTAATGCGAGAATGAATCTGTATTTTTTTTCAGAGTATTTTTTTTTATATTTTGAAATCTGTGCTGAAAGATAAGTTTGAAATCCCACGCTCATCTGAGGGCAGTAAAACCAGTGCTCTCAGATAACTGAGAATTCCCTTGCTCTGGGAAGGGGGTGTCAGGGAGCACACTTTCTTTTCTGCCTAATTGTTCCTGCACTGGTTCTACCTATGCTATTTCAGAAGAAATTTCAATAGAAAGTTGATGCAGCACGAAGATCACATGTGATGAGGCATCGTGCAACATGTCCTCACGTGAACTCACATCATGTGATGTGGATTCTGTCACTGTCACTGAGTGAGACCACATCATGGGATGGATCACTAAAATGACACTCTGGACTTTAGTCTATGTACTTTACACAGATTATTTCTAAGCCCTCTGATGCACCTTTGAGACAACTACTACCATCCCAGGTTATGGGGAGGAAACAGGCTTATGGAGGCACACCATCTACCCTAGCCAGTAAGGGCACAGCTGGGATTTGGAGCTGGGCTGTCTGACCTTAGAACCAAGCTTGATGGCTGGGCAATGCTGCCTCCCCTACAGGCTGTCTCCACCCAGCACCTTGGCGACTCTTGGTCTGGTAGCCATAAGGGCCGTCCAAAGCATGCCTGCACCTGATGGGATCAAGTAGTACAAATGAACACACTTCAGCCATCCTTGACTCCTTCTCTACCATCTCTGTCCTTGGTCTGTAAAGAGATCTGAAGCCATGCCCTAGAGAAAGTCACCCATGCAGACCTGTTCCACATATTCTCATCATGCAGGATCCAGGAGGCGTGGCTTCCTAGAATTTTGTGTCAGAGAGGTCATGTCTCTCTTGAGGAGCTGGTATGCTTTCTTCCTGGAATGTGGCATTGCCACGCTGAACATAAGGCTCAGTTAGAATGAATTGGTCTTTCCTGCCCCTGGGCACCAGGTACTACTCATTCGTATGATTTCTTCACCTACTTATTCTAAATATTATGTTTACATCAGTTCAGGTCTTTATCCAGAAAGACACGGAGTATAAAACATGTACATACATAATGCTCAGAGCAAGTACTAAACACTGCTGAGCACACAGAATTCTGGACTAGTGTGTGTGTCAGAGCCTTGATTCAGTGGGGAGAGGTCAGGGTGAGCAGGAGGAGAGGAACACATGAGGGACAGCTGAGGACCTGGAAAAGAGGGGAGGGATGGGAGTTGGGACCAGTCAGCAGAAGCCCGAGGGGCAGGTGGGAGACTGCTGCCCATGCCACGAGGGGCCCTTCGAGATCGTGGAGACCCTTGCAGGAGGACACGAGCTTGCACTGCTTTACCCCAAAGGTCTGAAAGATGGGAACCTGCCTCAGTCCCACCTGGGAATGCCATGGAGGTACTGCAGCAGGCGGGTCAGTTCGGCGCTGGAGCCGTGCTTGCTGGACCAGAGTGGGCTCGTCGTGCAGACCTGTACTACTGCTCTCCCCTGGTGGTCTCGGGTCCCTGCAGAGACAGAGGGCATCGTGAGAGGGGGCAGGTCCAGTGGGGAAATGCATGGCTTCAAGCTTGAGAAATACCAAGTTGGGGTCTGCATGATGACATTGCTATGGGCTGAATGTTTGTGGTGCCCCAAACCCTTATGTTGAAACTTAACCCCCAGTGTGGCCTTTCGGAGTTGCTTACATATTGAGGGCGGAGCCCCATGAATGGAATTTATGCCTTCAAATAGACCCCAGAGAGCTCCCTTGCCCTTTCCACAACGTAAGGACACAGTGAAAAAGATGTTGACTATGAACCAGGAAGAGGGGCCCTCATTAGAACCTAACTGTGCTGGAACCTTGATCTCGGACTACAGCTTCCAGAATAGAGAAATAAAGGTCTGTTGTCTAGAAGGTATACAGTCTGTGGTATTTTGTTATAGCTTCCCAAATAGAGTAAGGTGGCCATGCTCACCTGGGAGGGTAATGACCCCAGACTGCAGGAGCTCCTGGCTGACCTCCAGCACCTGCCTGGGTACCTGGTTGGGCAGGTCTCCTGTGCTGGGCGACTGTCCTTCTTCCTCTGGGCACAGTGGCTTAACAAGCACATCTGAAATCCAGCCAGGAGCATGACCTCGGAAGGTGTTGCTGTTGGTGTTAATACTGGCTGGACAACAGAAAGAGACCTGGTCAAAGATGAAGTGTTTCTCTGGTTTGAAGGCAGCTACTCAAGTTGCCACAAACACAAGGAGAAAATCATGTGTGAAAATACTAGGTCCCATGAGAACTTGTTCCATTTCTGGTGGGAAATGTCAGCATGTCATACCTTACAGGACAGGTGCATTCTTGAAAAGTAAGGCATGAATAAACATGTAAAAACTAAATATTCCAGTTGCACCAAGAGTGCTCACTACCTAAACACACTTCAGGGAGAATTTTTTTTAGGTTTACTTATTTATTTTGAGAGAGAGAGTGTGTGTGGTAGCTGAGGAGGGGCAAAGAGAGGGGACCTGCCTCTCCTTCAACACCTATAAACGGGGGACTTGACTCTCCTGCATCACTCCAGAGAGGGGGGACCTAGCTCTTCTGTATCACCCTAGAGAGAAGGGCTCATGTTCATACATCAGTCTGGAGGTGACAGCAGTGGCCATGGTTTTTGGGCTTGCTCCTCAGCCCTGTTTCCACACTGCACTTCACAGGAGATGAGCCATAACACAGAGCAATCAGACTCAACACCCCAGCCTTGCAATCCCCCAGGGTCTGTGTTGCCCCAGTGGGGGAAGGATGGTCTTGGCCAGAGCTGGTTGGCACCTAAGACCCTGTGGGGCACTCTGAATCGATCCAGGCTTTGCTTCCCTGTCCCTCAGATTCTTCCTTAACTTCTTTCAGGGCTAGTATCTCATAACTCTGTTAAGAGCTTTCTCATTATAGTTGGACCAGAAAAGTACACAGCATTATGTATATATCTATTTATTGAGGTATATTTTACATATAATAAAATTCAATCCTATTAAGTATATAATTAAGATTTTTAGCAACTTTACCAAGTGGTGCAACCATCACCATAGGTCAGTTTTAGAACATTTCTGTCCCTCCAGAAAGACTTCTCATGCCCATTTACTGTGAATCTCTACTCCCACTCCTCACAACCACCTATCTACAGTCCTGACCATTCATACAAATGGAATGAGACACTGTAGGGTCTCTTGTGTCTGGCTTCTTTCACTCAGCACAACTACTTTGAGGTTCACCCCTGACATCTCCTGTGTCATCCTTTCCATGGGTCTCATCCCATTGTGTGGTGGATCACATTTTGTCCCTTTACCAGTTGATCGATTACAACTACACAGTATCCTTGAGACTGAATTTTTTCATGTATGTTCAAATATTTTCCTAGAATACATCACTATTTGTAAAATCTTTGGGTGCCCAAGTGCTTTAATGGTTTAATTCTGCACTGACCCCAAACCTTCTCACATGGACAGAGAAGCAGATAACACCTTCATGTGGCACTTTTCTTATTAGACGTCTTCCTAGTTGAGTAGGTCATTCATGTGGGCTTTTCTTGAATTCAGCTTGCAGACTGTGGGATAGTGAGTCTGAGTCTGTGGGATAGTGGGATAGTCTGAGGCCCTGGGGCCTACAATATTAAAATGGCCAGGAATAAAAGCAGTACTCTTATGTGGCTAATCAAGAAATAGCTCACCCCACCTCACCTCACAAGAAATGGCTGTTCTGTTACCACTGGTTGAAAAGGAGAACCAAATAGAAGAGGAGGAGGAGCTGGAACAGAGGAGGAGCAGCTGGAACAGAGGAGGAGCAGCTGGAACAGGAGGAGCAGCTGGAACAGAAGGAGCAGCTGGAACAGAGGAGGAGCAGCTGAAACGGGAGGAGCAGCTGGAACGGGAGGAGTAGTTGGAATGGTAGGTGCAGCTGGAACAGAGGAGGAGCATCTGGCACAGGAGGAGCAGCTGGAACAGGAGGATTAGTTGGAATGGGAGGAGCAGCTGGAACAGAGGAGGAGCAGCTCGAACAGGAAGGGTAGTTGGAACAGAGGAGGAGTAGCTGGAAAGAGGAGGAGCAGCTGGAACAGGAGGAGCAGCTGAAACAGAGGAGGAGGAGCTGGACCAGGAGGAGCAGCTGGAACAGAGGAGGAGTAGTTGGAACGGGAGGAGCAGCTGGAACTGAGGAAGAAACTACCTGCACTATGGAAGAGTGAGTGTGCTGTCACTTGTTCAATTTAAGTGTCAGCAGGAGGTTCTAGCTGAGGCATTTTCCTGTGTTGATGAAGACATGAGGTGTAGGGTCACACCACAAACTGCGTACTCCAGGGACAAATGTGTGTCCAGACAGCAAGGATGGCAGGGAACGCCTATATCGAGGAGCCACTGGCCGCTTGCTGGTTGACCAATCGTTGAAGCCCCTCTGCCCAGACCTCTGGTGCCACCGCCCAGCTCCTCCTGGGTGGAAGCAGCACCCTCTTACCACAGGGTCTTCCTTCTTCCAGGGCTCTGCACCGCCAGCAAGAGGGCATGGAGGAGGAAGGGGAAGCTTGCTCTCCCAGGAAGTGAACTCCAACTTGAGGCGAGAGAGACAAGACTTCTCTCCCTACCAGCCCTCAGCACGAACTCGTGCATGATCCCTGGAGCTGAGGAAGGAAAGGCCCCCGGGGCCCAGGAGCAAGGGCTACTTGAGAGCATCATGTCTCTGACAACGAGACTCGCGTTTGCAGATGTGGTACTGGACACACAGGGAGCCAGCAGGCCAAACCCGCTTCCACTTGGCATCACTGACTTGTGTGAACTAAACCCACCACCTCCATGACCGCCAGCTATCCTGGCTGCAGTCACGTGTCTGTGCCCTGTGCTGCACCTGAATATTCACAGTAGCATATGCACAGCCAGCATTTCTGTGTGGAGGGGCGTTTACTTGCTTACACTTTAGAGTGACTCTTGTGGTGTGGACAGAGGCTATCCTCAATGAGATGAACTGAAGACATGAGTTTTCATTGAGTCACCCAGCGTGTGTGTGACTGTGCGTTTTCCTACCCAATACAAACAAGAAAGTTAGGTACTGGAAACAACACCCAGGGAGTTCTTGCTTTGTTGCAATTTTAACTGAACTGCAGGGAGGTAGAATGTTCTTCAAAATGGCTAACCCTAAGCCAATATTTATATTATAAAACTTTTTGTGGTAAGCCTGTGTGTGCTCTATGCTGTGGGAATCCTGTCAGAATTTCAGGCAGGAGCAGAAACCCTCAATTCAGAAGCGACAGGGCCCACCTGAAGGCAAGAGCAACTCTGTCTTTGGGCCAAGTGGACAGGCCAGGTGTTGCTCAGGTGAGGAAGCCACAGACAGTTTCTTCACTGCGTGGGATGCTGGGGCTAACCCTGCCTTCTTCACTTCCTCTGAAGTTGTTACTTTCGTTCTTCACAGAACATTTCTTTATTCGAAAAAGGAGAAATATTTGACTTAAGAAATATGTTGTCATTTTTTTTTTTGTTCTTGATGCCCTGCAAACACTCCTTTAAACAATCACGTCTTCCTTCCAGAGTGATATGGGAGACAATTCTAGTACGTAGGTTATACTTCAGCACATTTTTTGTGGGACATTGAGGTGTGTGTAACTTAGGAGCTTGTGCTATTAACCATGAGTGTAGCACCCAACTTACCCACAGGAAAAGGGTATTAATGCAACGTGATGGGGTGAATCGTGACCCCAAAAGGATGTGTCTACTCCAAGAACCTGTGAACATCACCTTACTTGGAAAAGGTCTTGGTAGATATTAATAACTGAAGTGTAGGGTGGGCCCTGAATCCAAAGATAGGTATCCTTTTAAGAGAAAGGAGGAGAAGGTTTGAGGCACAGAGACATCGGGAGAAGAGCAGGGATGTGGGAGCCCCTATAGCTGGACGGACCCTCAATGAGAGCCTCTGGAAGGAGCACAGCCCTGCCACTGTCTCCATGTCAGACTCTGGCCCTAGAACTGACCGGATAAATGTCCTAAGCCGCCCTGTCTTTGTTACTGGCAGCCACAGGGATGGAGTACACATGAACATTATTTTCAACAGTTGATATGGATGTGGACACAGGCTTCTCCTGTGTCACTGACCAGAGATAAGGTACAGCATGGAGTGGGATAAGGGAGGAGGGGAAGTGGTGGGGGAGAGATGTAGGAGGAGGATTAGGGAGGCGCAGGAAGGGTCAACGTTGGGGCCGTTACCTGGGCTCTCCGCTGTGGTGCAGGAGGGGCTACTGGAGCCTGACCTTCTGGTCCCCTCAGCTTGTCCTCCTAAGAGACCTCCAGGCCTGGTGCTGACTGAGTGGTGGGAGGCCCGCCGGGCCTCTCCTCGGGAGCTCCTGAAGGACCTGTCCCAGGATCGAGACCGCCTGGGAAGAGTGCTCCTAGCGGCTCCTGGATGGCTTTCCTGAATCGGGATTTCTCCGAGGTCTCCCCAGGGGCTGGGGGTTTCCATCTGGGTTGGGCTGGCTGCTGCCCCAGCCCCTGTGGTCTCGGAGCTGCAGGCCTCATCCCCAAGGGACTCTTCAGAACTGGAACCCAGGGGCATGGGGTTCTGCAGGGCCTCCATGTAGGACTTCCTGAACCAACGTCTGGCCTCCACGCAGGCTGGGTCCCTGGGTGACTGCCTTCTGGAGCTTGGGCTGCCCATGTTCTCACAGACAGTGAGGGCCTGGGGGCCATCTCTTTTGTCTGTGGGGTCCAGGCTCCCTCTTGGTCCTTCCCACAAGCCTGGTTCTGAGGGCCCAACCCCTACAAGGCCTCTGTCGGAGCTCTGGAATGTGCTCCTAGGGCTTTCCCACCCAGCTCTTCCTGCGGAAGGCCGATGGACGAGCTGGTCACTGCCGGCTTGCCCACCACAGTGGGGCAGGGTGGGGGCATCACTGGGAGGGGTGCTCTCCTGGGGACAAGTGCTGGCCATGATTGGTGCTGGGGCCAGAGCTTTGGAGGCACTTCTAGGGGGTGACTGCTCAGGCCTGGGACAGCTGCAGTGGGGCAGGGTGGTTCTGAATGTTGGGACAAAGATGGGGTCTGTGACACTGCTCCATGGGGTGCGGAAGACGGCGGATCCTGAGGTCAGCAAGCAGTTTTGCAAGGGGACACTGTTCCGCTCCCCGTTTAGTTGTTCCAGGAACTCTCCCGTGAAGATGCAGCTGTACATGGACTCAGGGACAGTAACTTCTTCAGAGCCCCGTCCAAGCTGGGAGAGGCATTTTAGAACCAGCCTGGCTGACTGCTTCCCCACCGATGTGACCTGTAGATAGAAGTCCCCAGGCCTGAGCCTAACTCCGCGGAGGGACGCCAGCTGCACCACCACCTTCTCATGGACGCACAGTGGCCAGCCTTCATGGAAGAAGATGAGGCCTGTGTATCTGGCCTGGGATGAGAGAGGGAGGGAAGGAGGTTAGACCTTTGTGGTAGCTCCTCGTGGGAGGCTGGGCGGAGGTGGGCAATAGGACAGGAGGGAGGAAGCTATCAAAGGAGCTACCCAGCCAGTCCTACCACAGGCAGCCTGGGGGCCCTGGGCTAAGTTTCTCCTAGGAGCCGCCCCACCTGGGGAAGGGTCTGGACCCTCACATGCTCACCACACCAGCCCTTGGTCTAAGCTCCACAGCACTTCTGGCTTTCCTAGGTGCCCACAGGCAGCCCCTCAAGAGCAGGGGCACTTCTGGAATCACAGGGTCGGGGGTACCGTGAGAGGGTGCTGGGATCCATCGGGACACCAACAATATCAGCTACAATCTCCCACCCAATACAATGGGTCCTTCTACATATTTAAAGGAGTCCATGAAGTTTACAACACAGCTGTAGATTATGCAGGTGAGTTCTCGATCAGATCTTTGAAAAGAACTTGCTTTTTCGGAAGGTTTCAAAAAGGTTTCAATGGCAGGATGGAGAAGATACAGGCAAACAAAGGCAGCACCTGGCATGGCATGAGAGTGTCTGGCAGTTTGGGGAACAAGGGGTGGGACTCCTCCCCCAATGTGTCAGATGCTGCAGCTACACATCCAAACAGGGGACCACATTCTATGGTACCAGTTCAGTTACAACACACTTTGCTTCTCCCCACTCCAGCACTGACATATTGCACAAACATTATTACGATAATAGAGAAGATGAGAAAGAAATGACCTCCTTATAATATATCTTGAGTTTTTTAATTTTCTTTCCCTTATCCATGCAGGACACAACTTCTCAAAGCTGTAGTAACAATGTAGATACAACTTGGTGTTCTAGTTTGTAGTCACTCTTAGCCAACATTTCTCCATGTTCTTCTTCCATGGTTGCCATCCTGGTGGTGACTTGCCTGTCCTCTATGAGAAATCTGCACAGAGCCCAACGTGGGGCCTGAACTCACGACCCTGAGATCAAGACCTGAGCTGAGATCAAGAGTCAGACATTTAACCACCTGAGCCACCCAGGTGCCCCACTTCTGTTTCTATTATAAATAAGAAACGCAAGCAACATTTCCATGGTACCATTTCTTTTTCCTTTAGATTATATTTTAGGAAACATTTCTGGGATTAGGATTAAGGATAAATGGTCATGAGTGTCTTTCATGATTCTTGGCAATATGACCAATTTGCCACCAAAAGACACATTGTCAACAGTGATAAGTCACTTTGCCAGGATTCAGTAGGATGAGGCTTTACATTGAGGAATCTTTTTCTAAATTAGTATATATACTGTGGAATACTGCTGTTTTAATTTGCACTTATGTGATAGTGAAGCCAACCTTTTTTTTGATATTTGTTTTTTCTGTAAATTTTCTGTATGTATTTTTGTTCCTTTTATGTATTGTGGCTTTGCTTTTGCCTTCTTAGTTGCTGTGAGATCATTAAAAAATTTGACAGACTTTAACTTTTTTCTACCCACCATTAGCAAATGTTTGTGTTATGTATCTATTAGGCACTCATATTTGTCCCAGTTTACTTGCTTTATAGTTATGTTTCTTTCTTCTCTATAGAAGCTTAAATATTATACAAGTTGAATTTCTCAACTTTTATGTGGTATCTTTTGTCACCTTAAAACTTAGAGTTTGATGTCTTACTGGAGTTTGCCTTTCACATTTATGTTAGTTTTCCTAAGAGCTGAGGTTTACAAAATACTTAATGTTTCATACATCTGGAGTTGGAAATTGTACCTTAAATACACTGGTATATTCTTTTTTTTATTTTTAAAAAAATGTTTCATTATTTTTGAGAAAGAAAGCTCGAGCAGGGGAGGGACAGAGAGAAAGGGAATCTGTGCTGTCAGCACAGAGCCCATTGTAGGGCTCAAACCCACAAACCGTGAGATCATGACCTAAGCTGGACGCTTAACCAACTTAGCCACCCAGGCGTCCCACACACTGGTGTATTCTTAAAAGTGAAGGCCTCATTAAGCAGGTTCCTGCTGTGCACTCGCACTGGGTCGCCAGAAGGGGGAAGCACTGTCCAGCCCCCAAGAGCCCGTGCCCTGGGAGGAAGGTGAGGGTCTGGTGCCGATGCAGCTAGTATTGACTGAGCACCTGCCCAGTATCCTCACACCTGTGGCCACGTTTAATTAAAAATTAAGATTTTCAGTTTGGAAAAATAATACTTGTGCATTGCAGAAACTGGAGGATTCAGAAAAAAACAAAACAATAATCCTAACACCAACCCCCAGAGGTCAGCATTATTGACATTTATGTGTGTTTCATTTTATTATTTTTTCCTGTGTATTTTTCTAATGTTTATTTGAGAGAGAGAGAGAGAGAGAGAGAGAGAGAGAGAGAGAGAGAGAGAGAGAGAGAACAAGCAGGAGAGGGGCAAAGAGAGAGAAAGAAGGAGAGAATCACATGCTGCCAGCACACAGCCCAACATGGGGCTCGAACCCATGAAGATCATGACCTGAGCTGAAACAAAGCCGAACACTTAACTGACTAAGCCACCCATACACCCCTTTTCCTGTGTATGTTTAATGGCTGAGATCACATCACAAAAATACAGCAGTGCATGGTAATTTTATTACCTAATGCTACTTCATCAGCATCTCCTGTGCTATGAGAAACTCTTCACTCAGACCACTTCACTGTTGTATATTTATTTCCCCCAAATTTTGGTCTGACAAATTAAAATACCATGCCCATTGTTGGGCCTGGAGCCACACCCCGATGTCACATGCTTTTGTGGAATCTGAAGCCACGGAGCAGGTGGAAGGGTGTGGCCATGCCAGGGCCCCTGGAGTGGAGCCAGTGCCCACCAATCTGGGTGGCCACAGGTGTGGCCAGTGTCCTTGCTATGTGGTCAGTGCCCACCCCATACTGGACACGAAGATCCAGGACATCACCCAGCCCTGTGGTCAGCAGCAGTGAGATTCCCAAGGACCGCTCTCTCCCAAGGAGAGAAGTCCAACCTGAGCTATGGCCTAACGGTATGCAGCTGGGGTCAGCAGTGCGAGCCCCAGGAATGAGCTTCGTGACAGAAAGTTCTGGAAGCAGGGAGTCCAAGGCTGACCATCACCGGTAGGTGACCCCTTCCTGGTGGGGAGGGCCAAGCAGACTCAAGGTGGAGAGTATGGGAGGACTGTGCAGCCCTCACACCCCAGCCCTGTCACTCCTGATCCTGGCATGAAAACAGCTCCAGTGCCTGGATCCCAAAGGGCACTGCCAGGAGAAACTTCTGAGGCTGGGGAAAGGCTGGCCCCTCTCCTCTTCTGCTCTTTCATGCCACTGCAGGCTGGCTGCAGTCACCTCAGAGTGGAGCAGCAGCCCTGGCAGATGTGGTTCCCTCTGTCAGGTGGCAGGGCAGGAGATAAAATGTGCCAAGGATGTGCTGCTGGCATCTTCTGTCTCTGCAGTGGGATGTAGAAGCTGTGGAATGGCCTCGAGCAGCTGTGATAATGGTAATAATCTTTATCCAACACTGAGTGAGGGCCAACAACATCTAAGCACTTTGCATCCTTGTTGGCACTGAACCCTTACTCCAAGAGAATATACGCTGGTTGGGACTCATCGGCTGCAGGTAATAAGATGCCTTCTGACTCTTGGCTAAGTGATGGAGAGGATGAATTCTCTCACTGCAAAGTATGAAGGAGACAAGCCCCATGGTTGGAGCAGAGGTTCACAGACACCTTTCTGTGATCTGGGTGCTTTCTCTCTATTTCAAAGCCTTCCATGTACACGTGTTTCAGTCTGATGCTGGCTATTGCATGGTCGTGGGATGACTGCCCCAGCCTAACGATCACATCCTTATACACAATGTCCCAAGCAGGGAAAAGTAGCTTCCTGTGTCTTTCCTTCCTAAGGGAATATGTTTTTATAAATATTTCTGCCCCCAGCAGACTTCTCTTTATCGCTCATTGGCCATAAAGGAGCCAGTGACACCCCCTGGTTACAAGGAAGGCTTGGAGGGTGGATGTCTCTGTAGTGGGAGGCAGCTAAAGACAAGTGTTGAGAATGACCATGGGCTATGCAGTCAAGTGTCTGCTGCAAGGGCGTACTACTACTACCTTCTCTATAGATTAGCAGAATCGAGGATCAGGGAAATGAAAAGATGGCCTGCCTAGGTTTTTACAGAGTTTGTAGTGGCAGAGCATGGATTCGAACCCACATCATTCCTCTCACAGAGCCTGCAATCCTAACCCCTGTCCAGTACTGCCTGGCAGGGACACCCAGGCAGCCGTCCATAATGCAGACTGATAAATGGTGAGCACCAAATGCTGTGGGGACACAGAGGACAGAGATTCTGGTCGGGCACAGTCAGGGGGAGTGAACTGGAGAGGAGAGCTGTGGTTGCACTGGCCTTTGAAAGGTAAGTAGAACTTCTGTCAGGTGTAGGGGAAATGGCATGAGGAGGGCAGGCCCCAGGGTTAATGAAAGTGGGTGATGGGACAGTGCATGCTGGGTGGATTAATCAAGGCTCTTCGGGTTGTAAGATGAGTTTGTCACTGGGGACATGAACTTGTGTCACTGGGAAGCCTGGAGGAGAGAACCTTCAGACGTAGCCCAAGTAGGGGGCTCAAACATCTCACTGGGGCTCAGTTTCTCTCCCTTGCTCCACATGGCTTCACTGTGCAAACAGCCTGGGTCAATATGCAAATCCTCCCAATACATAAACCCAGTGGAAAGAGGTTATCTTGTCTTCAATATCTTTATACAAGTCCCAGGGAAGACTCTAACTGGGTATCTCCAGACTTCCAGGCTGCTCTATCAAAAATACTATAGATTGGGTAGCTTATAAACATAGAAATTTCTTTCTCACTATCCTGTAGCCTGGGGAGTCCAGAATCAAGGTATTGGCATTTTTGTTATCTGGTCAGGATCAGCTTCTTGGTTCATAGATGACCAACTTTTTGCTGTGTCCTCACACATGTTAGAAGGGGCAAGCGTGTGCTCTTTGAGACCTCCTTTATAATGGCATGGATGAGATTGACCAAATCACTTCTGAAAGGTCCCACTTCTTAATACCATCATGTTGGAAGTTAGGTTTCAATATAAAAATTTTGTGGGGAACAAACATTCAGTCTATAGCAGTAGGTCATGTGTCCATCCCTGAGGGTGGTGTCTGAAGGTGGGATAAAAGGTGAACATAGAGAGCCACAGCCTTGCCAGGATAGGGGAGCATCATGGCAGCATGGTGAAGAGGTACTCCTAAATGATAAGGCCGAGATGCCGAGCATACAACATTATCCACTAGTACGTGTGCGATCTATGGTAGATGCCTTCCACTTTTGTACTTCAGGTTCCTCATCTGAAAAATTGACTAATATTTTACTCATACATAGGGTCTGGGGAAGACTCTACATAATAACCATTTCCTTAATGATTGGTGAAGTTGAGCATCTTTTCATTTGCTTATTGGCCATGTGTATATCTGTTGGGAAGGTCATAGAGAAGACACTACCGCCAGTTGACCTGTGAGCTGTTCCCAGGCTCTTGGAGGCTCCTTATCCCCTTCCCTGTCCTTGGATGTGGGTTCTTCTCACCTTTGCCATTCCCAGAGGCTGTTCCAAGGACCATGGGGATGTGGTGTTGAGAACATCTGCACAGTGTACGTGACTGAGCCTAGCTGTAGCCTCTGTATAAACTTTTAAGAGTTCATGTGCAGATGCGGGTTCCATTCATCTTGCTGTGTCATATGTAAGTTCCCTTTGTTTATTAAAATGGTCACCTACCAACCCGAAGTGGATGCCTCTTTCTTCAGTCTCTTCCTGCCCTCTGTGTACATGGTACAGGGGCCAATATCAGGTTACACCTGGGAAGCTCCCAAGAGTGCTGTAGACCAAAAATATCTTCTTTGGAGAAATATCTATTTAAGCCCATTTCTAAACTGAGTTTTTGGTTGTTGTTATTACTCAAATTTTGGAATTCTTCATTTTTCTGGGTATTAATCCCTTATCAGATATGTTATTTGCAAGTATTTTCTCCCATTCTGAGGATTGCTTTTTTACTCTGATACTATCCTTTAAGAACAAAATTTTAAATTCTAATGAAATCCAATTTATCTATTTTTGCTGCCTGTGCTTTGGGTGTCATTTCTGAGAAATCACTGCCAGATTCAATGTCATGAATCTTTCCCCCCTTTTTTATTCTATGAGCTTTATAGTTTAGCCCCTGCTTATAGGTCTTTGATCCATTTAGAGTTAATTTTTTAATATGGTGTGAGCTAAGGGGGCCCTACCTCATTCTTTCGCATGTGGATGTCTAGTTTCTTCACCACCATTTGTTGAAAAGACTGTCCTTTACCCTCTGAATGGTCTTGGCACCCTTGTCAAACATCATTTGGCCATATATGTGATGATTTATTTCTGGGCTCCCTATTCCATTGGTCTGTATGTTTGTCTTATGGCAGTGTCATATTATTTTAATTACTATAGCTTTGTAATGAGTTTTAAAAATCAGGAAGTGTGAGTCTTCCAACTTTGTTCTTCTTCAAGATTCTTTTGGCTACTTGGACTCCCTTGAGATTCCATAGGAATTTCAGGTATTACCGCAAAAAACATTGGTGTGATTTTGATAGAGAAAGCATTGAATCTGCAGATCACTTTGGGTAGTACTGCCATCTTAACAGTATTAAATCTTCCAGTCTATGAACATGGGTGTCTTTCCCTGTGTTAGGTCTTCTTTTCTTACTTTTAGCAATGTTTTACAGTTTTCAATATGCAAGTCTTTCACCTCTTCGTTTAAATTTATTCCTAGATATTTTATTCCTTTGGAAGCTATTGTAAATTTTCTTTTAGTTTACTTTTTTTAGTTTACTTTTCAGATTGTTCATCATTAGTATATAGAAATACACTGAATTGTGTGCATTGCTTTTGTATCCTGCAACTTTGCAGAAGGTTTTTATTAATTCCAACAATTGTGTGTGTGTGTGTGTGTGTGTGTGTGTGTGTCTGTGTGGAATCTTTAGGGTTTCTACATATAAGATCATATCATTTGTGAACAGAGATAGTTTTGCTTCTTCCTTTCTGAATTGAATACCTTTAATTTCTTTTTCTTGCCTGGTTGCTCTGGCGAGAACTTCTAGGACAATGTTGAATAGAAGTGGAAAAAGTGGGCATCCTTGTCTTATTCCTGATCTTAGAGAAAAACCTTTTAGTCTTTCACCACTGAGTATGAATTAGCTGTGGGTTTTTCCATACACAGCCTTTCTTTTGTTGAGGCAGTTTCTTTCCATTCTTAGTTTAAAGGGTTTTATGATGAAATGATGTTAAATTTTGTCAAAATGTTTTTTCTGTATTAACTGAAATGATGAGAAGAAATTTCTTCAGGTGGAACTTGTGGGGGATTTGACTACAATAATACATATGCCATCAACAAGTAAATTGCAGCAATATTATTCCAAAGTAGAATGTACATCAAAGGTTTGAAACGGAAACAAAGACAGAAGAACACCATTTTTCTTGGCCCCAACACAATCCGTAATTCTGAGATTCTCCTTGGGCAAACTGATCAAGGTTTTTATTGTAAATCTTTTGTGTTCCCTGGGATTGCAGCCAAATTAGATAGATGCTATAAATCTTCTAGTCATGTTCTGAATAGATCCAGTTCTGAGAAAACTCCAGGTTGCAAGGAGCAATCCTTTATCTCATTTCAATATCTTCTCTAAATGGTGTGCTCAGAACATTCATAGGAAGAAGCATCGGAACCAAAGTTTTATTTATTATTATTTTTTTTTTTATTTAAAAGGAAGTCAGTGGGCTTCACTGTTTATGAGCTGCAGTTCAGCTGCTAAAAACAAGAGCAGGGTCCTTCTTTTTTTTTTAATTTAATTTATTTATTTTGAGAGAGAAGCGAGGAAAAGGCAAAGAGAGAATCCTTAGCAGGCTCCACACTGTCAGTGCAGAGCCAGATATGAGGCTCGAACTCAAGAACTGTGAGATCACGACCTGAGCTGAAATCAAGAGTTAGACGCTTAACTGACTGAGCCACTCAGGCACCCTGGGTCCTTCTTTATAATGGGCTTTCACACAGCAGTCCTGGACCCTGAATTTCCCTAGATCTGTAGCAGGTTTTCAATCATAATAGATGTATCACAGCAGTTATTAGAATACTCCAAAATGCTCAGCTTCCCTCTCCGACTTGGAAAACTTAAAATAGAACAAAACTTTTATGGTCCTGTGGAAAAGTCAGAAGGAGAACTTGGTTGTGGATTAAACCTGAGTAGTGAGGCTGGGCCTCCCTGGGCGATGACTCCACATCCCATTGCTTCATGGAGACCATCCACTGTCCGATTGTCCTGGGCAAGGGGACAGGCAGTCTTCCTGGGCCTGAATGGGCATAGAGGGATGAGCTTCCCTCTCTGTGTGTCCATAGAACCCCATCCTCACTGTCTGCTCACTGTCAGGGTCCTGTATCCTGGTCCTATGGCTGACCCCAAGTGGTCCACACAGCAACCTACCACCAGGAACCAGGGACAGCTGAAAATATTTGCAGATAGACTGCCTTCCTGAATGGTAATGTGCAGTGGTCAGGCCATTAGATGGCCTTCAGTGTGCCCTCAGCCTTAACTCTGTACAGTCTGGCTGCCACATGCACCTCCATGCACCTAGGCATTGTGGGGTTTCTTTGTTTTGTTTTTAAAATTTTTTAATGTTTATTCATTTTTTAGAGAGAGACAGAGACAAAGCATGAGTGGGGGAGGGGCAAATAGAGAGGGAGACACAGAATCCGAAGCAGGCTCCAGGCTCTGAGCTGTTAGCACAGAACCTGATGTGGGGCTTGAACCCACGAACCCCGAGATCATGACCTGTGCCGAAGTCGGATGCTCAACTGACTGAGCCACCCAGGCACCTGGACTTGTTAATGTCTGTGTATTTCACGTGAGGCTGAGCATTATACATCAGGAACCTCAGAATTAAGTTAAAGCTGCCATAGATTAGAACATCAATTTTTTTTCCTCTCTGACTTTTTAAGGTTTCATTTCTTTTTTTAAAATTATGTTTATTTTTGAGATAGAGCAAGCAGGGGAGGAGCAGAGAGAGGGGAGGGACAGAGGATACAAAGCAGGCTCTGCACTAACAGCAGAGAGCCCATTGCGGGGCTTGAACCCAAGGACCGTGAGATCATGACCCAAGCCAAAGTCGGATGCTCAACTGACTGAGCCATCCAGGCTCCCCAGTTTCATTTTTGATTTTAGCAACTAGGGGATATTTCCAAAATTAGGAAAGTAGAACAGGCACAACTGTCCTTTTTCCATACTCATGGGCCTACTACAGAACAGGCATGCTAACGTCACTGCATGTCCTCTTATCATGGTTTAACCAACTGAGCCACCCAGGTATCCCCTCTTGTCATGGTTTAAAAACTATGTGTGATGGCAATGAGAAAGAATGAAATCTGGCCATTCGTAGCAAAGTGGATGGACCTCGAGGGTGTCATGCTAAGTGAAACAAGTCAGGCGGAGAAGGACAGATACCATATGTTTTCACTCATAGATCTAACAGGAGAAACCTAACAGAGGACCATGGGGAGGGGAAGGGGGGGAAAGAATTAGGGAGAGGGAGAGAGACAAAGCACAAGAGATTCTTGAATACTGAAAACAAACTGAGGGCGGAAGGGGGAGGGGGAAAGGGGAAGGGGGCTGATGGTCATGGTGGGGGACACTTGTGGGGAAGAGCACTGGAAACCAACTTGACAATAAACTATAAACTATAAAGTTAAAAAAAGACTACATGTGATATGAAACAAATATATACCACTTTTTGGCTTCATGTTATACCCTGATAATTTCCACATCTATTTTTAAAAAACTTCTTTTAAAACAATTTTAAC
This sequence comes from Cryptoprocta ferox, assembly GCA_028646485.1. Classification (NCBI taxonomy): domain Eukaryota; kingdom Metazoa; phylum Chordata; class Mammalia; order Carnivora; family Eupleridae; genus Cryptoprocta; species Cryptoprocta ferox. Next base: position 144,489,837 of record CM053572.1, read on the forward strand.
CTGTGCATAACAGTCCATCATATTTATACATTATTAATTTAACCATTCCCCTAATATTTATTTCCATTTTTAACTGTTTTAAGTAATGTTGCAACATGTACCGTTATGAATAAATCTGATCCTGTATTTTAGATCCTTTGCTGTGGGCTAAGATATCTGATTCTAACTGTGCATGACAATATAACGAGTCTCCATATATATTCAACAACTGCTTCTAGAGAGGTCATTCCAATTTCCACGAATGTGAGAAGAGTTTCAGCTTATCTATCTTACTGAATTCTCCCTGCTCTAAATATTAATCTTTATATTTTTCTGCTTGTTTGTAAGCAAAATCCTGTGTCTTGTCATGTAACTGGTGCCTCTTTGACCACCAAGAGGCCGGCTTTCTCCGGGGCTTCCATGGGCAGTAGTGCCTCTTCTGTACATGATCCCTTCAAGGCTTTGCTAACTTTTATATTGGACTTAGTATTTTACTTGTGTCTGTGAGTTCTCTGCAAACATGATATAAGAAACAGCTTTTGTTTGGCTTTTAATTTTACTTCTGATGCTTTTGAAACACAGATTTTCTAGATGTTTCTGCCATCAATCTATCAATTTCTTTTTTTGTGATGGCTCTCTGCTTGAGCCTGAGAAGTCAGTCCCCTCCCCTCTCTCTGTGTTTGACTCTAACTCATAGACAAAAGCCTATGCTGGTGTTTTCCTAAGTGGCCTGCAGAGTGCTGGGCGGCTGCTCACCACAGTCCTGAGATCTGCCCCTCTCTCTCCCTGCGATTTTCCATGCTGACTGCATTGTTCTAAGGTCCCTCTGGCTCTGAGAGATCAGGACTGGTAGCTGGTTTGTTAGAGCAGGTCATCACTATAGAAGAATGGTCATACACACTCAGAATGTTTTATTTTTGCTTTAATTACATAAATGCACATTCCTGCACCACCACCCTCGTGGGCAAGGGACCTCCTTAGAGGTTTGTTCCTCCTGGAGCTCTCCCTCAGCCCCAGATGAGCTCTCGTTGCTACTTTATCCCATGTTACTACATAATAGTTCTCTACACTAAGCTTCCTGATTAGATTTCTGTGTGGGTCAGTCTCTTCATGGGACTCTAACAGGCACAGAGACCCATCTTTTCTCTGCTGACTTGGGGGCTCTATTGTCTCCCCTGGGTTGGCCACAGTCATGTTGCTGTGTCTCACAATACGTCTCAAGTGGAGCGAGAACATAAAGACAATAGGGAAAGCATATGGATGGGGAACTCTTCTGGATTTCCCCCCAAATATCCCAGTCTCTCAGGTGTCTTGCTCATACCTAATGTGATGGCACCTTTTTCTAAGTGACTTTAGGGAGTCTCTGCCAAACATTCAACTTTGTTTTCACAGAATAAACTATACCCCTCTTTACATTTGCACTCATATTTAATCGGTTTAGGTTTCAATTAAATTGGATTTAATTAGCTCTTCTTTTCCTACCTGAAGGTGGAAATTTAGATAAGTGATATCAGACTTCCTCCACAAAACTATATATTATTTAAACTATATTATACATTAAACATTGCTTTAGTTGTATGTAAATATTTCTGCGTGTTGTGTTTTCATTATGATTCAGTTCCAGTAATTTTTCCTTGTGATTGCTCTAACTCATGGTTTCTTTAGAAATGTGTTGTTTGATTTTCCAAATAATTGGAGAGTTTCTAGTTATTTGTTGTTATTTAATTCTGGTGATAGCATTATGGTTAGAAAAAAGTACTTTATTTCTGTCTTTTCAAATTTATGAAATTGTATTTTTTAAATACCTACAGTGTGTTGTCTATCTTGAAAAGAATTTCATGTGCACTGGAAAGAATGTGTATTCTGCATTTGTTGGATGTAATGTTCTATAAATGTCAAATAAGTCAGTTTGTTAGGTGTTGTCCAGATGTTTTATATCCTTATTGATCTTTTTTTCTAATTGTTTTACCAGTTGTTGACAGAAGAACATGTTGTTGTCATTTAGTGTTGTCATTTGTTTGTCTTAATGCACTTAGAAGCTCTCTTACTAGGTGCCCTGTCGATAAATGGAACCTTTTATCACTATGAATTGTCCTGTCCCCATGCACCTCTTGTGACACTCACTGTCGGAGACCTAACTTGTCTGACAGTAAGATCGTCACTTAACCTTCTCATATTTAGTGGCATATCTTGTTCCATTCTTTTTCTTTCACCCTTTGTTGTGTCTTTACATTTAAAGGGCATTCCTTATAACCAACATGTAGTTGCTCTTGGCTTTTTCTCAGCCTGAGTCTGGCAATATTTGTCTTTTAGTTGGAACTTTTAGTTCATTTAAGTACATTTAAAATAATTACAACTATGGTTGGATTAAATCTGTCACCTTCACATGTAATCTCTATTTGCCTATCTGTTCCTTTGTTCTTCCTTTTCTCCTCTCTTCTGTGTTTTGGATTCGATTTATCTCCTCTACTGACATTATAGTTATTCCTCTTTGCCTTGTTTTCAGTAGTTGCTCTCAAGATTACAACATGCATTTTTAACTCATCATAGTCTACTATTCAAATAACATTTTGTTACTTTAAAACAATGTAAGAACCTAGAGTAGTATAATTCAATTTGCTCCCTCCCACACTTTGTGCTTTTGTCATATATTTTTTAAAATTTTAGCATTAAGGAGGGCACTTGTTGGGATGAGCACTGGGTGTTGTGTGGAAGCCAATTTGACAATAAATTACATTAAATTGAAAAATTATTTAAATTCCAGTTAGTTAACATACAGTGTAATATTACTTTCAGGTGTACAATTTAGTGATTCAACACTTTCATACAATACCCAGTGTTCATCACAAGGGCACTTCTTAATCCCCATCGCCTATTTAACTCATCCCCTACTCACCTCTCTTCTGGTAGCCATCAGTGTGCTCTCTATAGTTAAGAATCTGTTTCTTGTTTGGTATCTCTGTTTTTTCCTTTGCTCATTTGTTTAAATTCTACATATGAGCGAGATCATATGGTATTTGTCTTTCTCTGGCTTATTTTGCTTAGCATTATACTCTCTAGCTCCTTCTATGTTGTTGCAAATGGTAAGATTTCATTTCTATGGCTGAGTAATATTCATTGTGTGTGTGTGTGTGTGTATGTATGTGTGTATGTGTGTGTGTGTGTGTGTGTGTGTGTGTATCCCACATCTTCTTTATCCATTCATATATCAGTGGACACTTAGGTTGCTTCCATAGCTTGGCTATTGTTAACAATGCTGCAATAAACATAGGGTGCACATATCCCTTTGAATTAATGTTTTCATATTCTTTGGGTAAACACACAGTAGTGTGATTACTGGATCATAGGGTAGTTCCATTTATAACTTTTTGAGGAATCTCTATACTGTTCTTCACGGGGGCTGTACTAGTTTGCATTTCCCACCAACAGTGCATGAGGGTTCCCTTTTCTCCAAATCCTTGCCAACACATGCTGTTTCTTGTGTTGTTGAATTCAGCCAACCTGACAGGTGTAAGGTGATATCTCATTATAGTTTTGATTTGCATTTCCCTGGTGATCAGGGATTTTGAGCATCTTTTCATGTGCCTGTTAGCCATCTGTATGTCTTCTTTGGAGAACTGTCTGTTCATTAATTCTGCCCATTTTTAACCAGATTATATTTTTTTGGTGTTGATTTGTATAAATTCTTTATATATATATTTTAGATATTAAACTCTTATTGGATATATAATTTGTAAATATCTTTTCCCATTAGGTTGTCTTTTACTTTTGTTGATTGTTTCCTATGCTGTGCAGAAGGTTTTTATTTTGGTGTTAGTCCCAATAGTTCATTTTTTCTTTTGTTTGCCTTGCCTCAGGAGACATATCTAAAAAAATGTTGCTATGGCCAGTGTCAGAGAAATTACTGCCTGTGCTCTCTTATAGGACTTTTATGGTTTCAGGTCTAACATATAGGGTTAGGGCCAGATGGCTAACTCCCAAATTCATTCTATGAGGCCAGAGGTACCCTGATTCCAAAACCAGATAGAGACACAACAGCAAAAAAAAGAGAACTACAGGCCAATTACTCTAACGAACACAGATGCAAAAATCCTCAACAAAGTACTAGCAAACAAAATCCAACAATACATTAAAAACTCACTCATCATGATGTAGTGGGATTTATTCCTGGGTTGCAAGAGTGGTTCAATAGTCACAAATCAATCAACAATATACACCATGTCAGTAAGAGAAAGGATAAGAACCATATGATCATTTCAATAAATGCAGAGAGAGCATTTGACAAAGTACAACATCCATTCATGATAAAAACCCTCAACAAAGTAGGCATAGAGGGAACATACCTCAACATCATAAAGGCCACATACGAAAAACCCACAGCTAAAATCAATAGTAAAAAACTGACAGCTATTCCCCTAAGGTCAGGAACAAGACACGGACGTCCACTCTCACCACTTTTATTCGACATAGTACTGGAAGTCCTTGCCACAGCAATCAGTCACCAAAAAGAAATGAAAGGCATCCAAATCCATAAGGAAGAAGTAAAACTTCCGCTATTTGCAGATGACATGACACTATATATAGAAAATCCTAAAGACTCCATCAAAAACTACTGAAACTGAGAAATCAATTCAGTAAGGTCACAGGATACAAAACCAATGTACAGAAGTCCATGTATGCACTAATAATGAAGCAGCAGAGAAACTAAGAAAACAATCTCATTACAACTGCACCAAAAATTATAAAATACCTAGCAATAAACTTAACCAAAGAGGTGAAAGACCTATACACTGAAAACTATAAAACACTGATGAAAGAAATTGAAGATGGGGGTGCCTAGGTGGCTCAGTTAGTTATAAGTGTCCAACTTTGGCTCAGGTCATGATCTCATGGTTCGTAAGTTCAAGCCCCTCACCAGGCTGTGTGCTGACAGCTCAGAGCCTGGAACCTGCTTCAGATTCTGTGTCTCCCTCGCTCTCTGCCCCTCCCCTGCTCATGCTCTCTCTCTCTCAAAAATAAATAAACATTAAAAAAATAAATTGAAGATGACACAAAGAAATGGAAAGAAATCCCATGCTCATGGATTGTAAGAAGAAATACTGTTATTGCATAGGGCAAGATATTGCGGGGGGAGAAGAAATATTGTTAAAATGTCTATGCTACCCAAAGCAATCTAGAAATTTAACATAATCTGTATCAAAATACCAACAGCATTTTTCGCAGAACTAGAACAATCTTAAAATTTGTATGGAACAAAAAAAGACCTGGAAGAGCCAAAGTAACCTTGAAAAAGAAAGAAAAACTGGAGGTAACATAATTCCAGGCTTCAAATTATATTACAAACCTGTAATCAAAATAGCATGGTACTAGCATAAAAACAGACACACAGATTAATAGAACAGAATGGAAAACCCAGAAATAAACCCACAATTATATGGTTAATTAATCTTTGACAAAGCAGGACAAAATATCCAATGAGAAAAAGACAGTCTCGTCAACAAATGATATTGAAAAAGACTGGACAGCAACATGCAAAAGAAAGAAACTGGACCACTTCTTTCACCATACAAAAAAATAAACTCAAAATGAATTAAGGACCTAAATGTGAGACTAGCCCTGAGATTTCTTTAAGTTCAATTTCTCCTCCTCTGAGCATAGATGGTCCTTCCCTGTTGGGTTGTTCTTCCACCCACCCCTCCTGGGAGTCTCAGAAACTGGTCCCAGGTTTGAAAGTGTCTTCTGTTCTTGCTCACTTAGGAAGTCATTATCTCTCCATAATTTAGTTCTTTTAGATCTAAAAACAGCCCTTGGATGGTTTTAAAGGAAAGTATAATTGTTTTGGTTTATGTAGAGCTTTCTTGTTGCTTTGGCGGGAGTTAAAGTCCCTCACACACTTCTACACCATAACTAGAAATAGGGCTCACTTGTTCATTGGCCCTAAATGTTTTACCAATTTCTGTTGTTCTCTGACCCTTCCTCTATGTAGGAGTACATGTACACTCTTCTAAATGTAAAGGTGTTGTTGTTACTGATTTGTAGTTTTATTGCACTGCAGTCTTTAGATATCAATTCTTTGGTGTTTATTACTACCTTATGATTAATAGTCAATTCCGGTCAATTTTAATAAATGGACATGTACACTTAAGAAGAGTGTATGCTCTCTAATAGTCTCAAGTTGTATACATTCTTAAAGTAAATGTATATCCTCTAATTGTAAAATTTGACCAGAATTTTATCAAATTTTGGTTAATTCTGGAAAATGGTCATGTGTGCTTGAGAAGGATGTATATTTTAAGATTACTGGCGTCAGTACTCTATGCATGCCCATTCATGAAAGAGAGAAATCAGGTGTTCAGACATATATCCTAAGTAATATGGAGTCTGCTTGTCTATTTGCTTTGGAGAGAGGTGAGATCTCCCATTATGATTATGTTTACCCCTTCTAATTCCTTCAGTTTGTGCGCCAAACACTTCAGCCTATGTTATTAGGTGTTTACAGATTGTTACATATTCCTGGTTGTTATAGGTATTATTATGCAATGATCTGCCTTAGCCTTGATAACACATTTTGCCTTTTACTATATTTAATTTTTTATGACTATTGCTACACTAGTTATCTTTGGTTGGAATTTTGCTGGGCTACCATTTAATAACTTTGTTTTCATCCTGTTATTATGTATGTTGTGCTACTTATTCCTATGCCTTTGTTTTGTTTGTTCCTTCCTTTTCTGGCTTCCATTTGATCTCATCTTCTTTATTGTAATCCCCTGCTCCAGCTTCCCCCCATCATGCAAACATTCTATGTCTATATTTTTATGATTACTTTTAACTTCTCTAGACATTTTTTGACCCAAACTGTGATGAAAGAAAGTCACAAATAAGCTGATGAATCACTTTGAACATTTCTTGTATCTACAGAGAGATGGAAGAATGGTGGTCATTGAAATCTTAGTAATACAACATATAGTTAGTATGATCAGTAATGTTCTTTAAGCCACATACTTTGACCATAGCAGGTAAATAAAAACTGCGCTGATCTATAGTAACTATGATATATTTATATGCATAGGTGTTGAAATAAGTTCATTTTCTCCTATGTCATACAGATGATCAAATTTTTGTTTTCTTTAATCAAAAGTAAAAAGCAATATAAATATGCAAATAGTAAGGTTATCCCTAAATTTCATTTTGTGCTGATTAAATTGTATACTTGTAAATATGTATTGATACTAAAGAGTAGTAGTATTCACATGGCTTTTTCAGAAAATAAGCAATTTTGTAAATGGGAAGGCGGATGACTTATGATTAAAATGAAAGGGAAAAGAAATGTAACAGAAGAAAGAAGGCAAAACATTAGGTCAAGATACCTTTTCAAAACACACCTTTGAAAGGGGCAGGTGTTTTTGTTCCCTGTGCTGCTGTTTATCTCTGTTTCTTATCAATAAACAGAGATTAAGTGTGCAAAAGGTATATAATCACAAAGGAAAATGTCCTCTGTGTAGACCACTTCATACAGAGAATCAAATCTAGGATATCATTGGTCATTTCTCTACTGTGGTCATTCCAGCTAAAAGACATTCAAAGAATTTAATAAATCTAAGTAGTCCAGTGGTAGGTTTCTTTTTTAAGCCCTACTTCAATATAAATGGAATAATAAAAGGTACTGATTAATAAAGATCTCATTGTTTTAAGATATTTGTACTGTTTAATATCAAATGTACTTTTTAAGATTGAGCCATGAATCTCTACAGCAGCTCACTGCAATATACCCACAACTTGTCTGCCATTAGTTTTAAGATTGCCTCAAAAATAACCTACAATAAAAATATCCCAAGACATTTCTCCCCTAAATTGATCTATGGATTTAAATCAATCTTAATCAAAACTCCTAGTATGTTTTGTATAAAGTAACTGATTTTAAATTTTTTATAGATATGCAAAGACACTAGAATAACTAACCAATTTTGAAAAAGAAGAACAAAGTTAGAGGCCTTACACCAGCTGATTTCAGGATTCACTATAAAGGTGCAGTAATCAAAACCATGTTACTAGAGGAAAGAGAGACTTATAGATCAGGGGGAACACAACAGAGTCTAGGAACAGATTCATACTTGTACTGACAATTCACTTTCAACAAAGTTACCTGGGTGAGTCAATGGAGAAAAGATGGTCTTTGTAGCAAATGGTGCTGGAACAGTCGGATAGATAAGACATGAAAAGACAAACAAATTTGATGCTTACCTCACACTATATACATAAATTTAATTCAAAATGGATCTTAGGCATAAAAATAAAGTTCTTAGGACACAGAGAACCCCCCTCAAAAATACAGAAACCTCATAAAAATTAAACACTTTGACTCTTCATAAAACAATATTAAGGAAATTAATAGGTAAGCCACAGATTGGGAAAAAATATTTTCAAACCATATATATGATAAAGAACTTGTATCTAACATACATAAAGAACCCTTACAACTCAATAAGACATTGCAGAAATCTGTCAGCAAGTACCTTCTTAAATTTTATTCCCTGTGTGCTGTACTTGCCTTGTCCCATTGGCCCTTACAGACAAAAATCTGCTTTTGTGACTTTATATATTTGGAGTTATCTGATTGAATATTTTAAAAAATAAATTGAGTTATTTTAATGAAAAAAAAAGACGATGACGATCCAATTTTAAGACTGGATAAAAGATTGGAATTGACACATCACAAAGAGGGTCTATGAAAGGCAAGAAAGTCCAGGAAAAGATGCTTAATATCTGTAGTTTTGGGGCACCTGGGTGGCTCAGTTGGTTAGGCATCTGGCTTCAGCTCAGGTCAAGATCTCATGGTTCGTGGGTTCAAGCCCCTCATCAGGCTCTGTGCTGACAGCTCAGAGCCTAGAGCCTGTCTTCGGATTCTGTGTCTCCCTCTCTCTCTGACCCTCCCCTGCTCATGCTGTCTCTCTCTCAAAAATAAATAAAAACATTTAAAAATTTTAACAAAAAAATATCTGTAGTTTTTAGGGAGATTCAAACTAATACCACAACAAGACACCACCGCACATGTAAGAGAATGTTTAGAATTTAAAAGGCTGACAACAGCAGGTTTGGGTGAGGATGCCTAGCAACTGGAGCTCTCCAATGCTGCTGATGGGACTGCACGATGGTGCAACCACTTGGAAAAGAGTTTGGAAGTGGCCCAGCAATCACACGTGTAAGCTATCTACCCAGGAAAACAGAAGCCCATACAGATTCTTGTATGCAGATGTTGGTAGTAATTTTATATGTAATATTCTAAAACTGGAAGCAACCTAAATGTCTATTAATCTATGAATGAGTAAACAAATTGCAGTATTTTCCATACAATGGAATACCACTCAGAAAAAAAAAAAAAAAGCACCTAAGAAATTTATTAAGCTGGGTTTGAAGACTGGTGAAAGTTCACTGGGGGAACCAGAATGGATACCTGTGGCCAGAGTGGGCTACCTGGGAAGCTGGTTTCTGGAACACAAAGCGTTAGTTCACTCATCATTTGGGACTATGAAAAAAAGAAGCCAGATGCCAGAGGAAAGGAGCTGAGCCAGTCACCTTATGGACCCAAAACCTGGAGTGGACTGCAAAGATCTCTCCATTTATGCAATTAAACTCTATGAAAACTCTCACAGCTTCCTTTCAAAAAGAAAACAACAAATGCTCACTTGAATTATTTCTGCCTTACTTGCTAGTTTAATTTCATGTTCTCCTTTGCCTCCATTACTGGTATATTTCCCCAGATCTAAAATTCCATGTGCTTGGTTTAAATAGTTTCCAGGTACCAAGTAACACTTTGCCTATCTCTTCCATACAGTCAAGGACAGGAAGGCATTATCTGCAAGAGAGGGTCTCCCAGGTTTCCTTCTGCAGGGAAAACCATCACACAGGCTCTGTCCTCTGAGGGGAGGGTCTCACACAGGTTTTGGCCCCTGCAGGGTGGGTACTCACACAGGCTTCCTGCTGCAGGTGCTGTAGGACCCTCTTGGCTGGGATGAGGAAGTCAGTGAGGCAGCGCAGCCCATCCCCACCATGGAGCCTCTCAGCCACACTGAACAGCTGCCAGAGCACCGTGGCTGCCGTGGCCTCAAAAGGCGGGTAGAGGGAAGACAGTGTGTTCTGGATATAGGTGTCAAGGGATTCCAGATCCTGAAATGCAAGAGAGGATTGGGTAAGTTCAGACATCGATTAAGACAGATACAGAGGAGAGTTTCACTGGCTGGTTATGTAAGGGTCCACTTTACAGGCTGTCTTATGTCTGGTATGTGAGTTGTCTTTGTGGGACAGGGAGGTGCAGGCAAATCCTTAGCATAGTGGGGAGTTCCTCTTGGAGCAATCTGCTGGCCCTTCACATTGTCACACAGCAGAAGCACACCGAGGAAGCGCCCATGGCTGCAGTAGGTAGACCTGACCCCTGAGCCTATGAGGGGAACCCTAACACTTTGTAAGTGAGGTTGTTGCTGCTGTCACCAGAGACACAATCAAGCTCCACCCCATTAAATTCTGAAATGTACACCTGACATGCTGTGTTTTAGGGTTTCTGTGGGCATATGGAATTTCTCAGGGGCCCTCCCTTTCCCTGGTACTTCTGGGTCTGAAGGGATTGGGGGAGGCCCCTGTGGCAAGGACAGAGCTGGTCCACATGTAATTTAATACTTAGAAAAGTTTATCTACAGTGAATACATTTTAATTGTACTGATACCTTTTTTAAATTTAAACAAAACCATTATGGCATCCTTTATCAAAATCGCAGAATTATACCCACTCAGTCATCCTGAAAACAGTATCATTGGTATCTGATTTCTTCTTTATATTTTGACACAACAAGCTTTTATGTAAAGACAGAATGCTTTTAGTTTAAAAGATTTTTAAAGCTATGTTTAGATGTAACATTTCCTGAGGAAATACCACAAGTTTCATTTGTTTGGAAAATAAATGCAAGGCTACAAATAACAGTTAAAAGTCAAAGAGGTTAAAATTGTGAATTGATTTTTAAAGGGACACAGTTACATCTGAGACTCCTCTGAACTGCTCATGCTACAGGAAATTGAAAATAAAAGAGCGAGTGGAGTGGATAAGGACCCAGGCTGTCTGTCCTGACTGAAGGGTCAAGCCGTACAGTGACCAGGGAGGTGTATGCTGCAGTAAGTTCAGCTTCTGGAAACTCCCACCACATCGTGTCAGCATGGCGAGGCATTGGTTAGATATCCTCTGGAGCTCCCAAGCTGACAAAGTCTGTTCTCCCTCCATATACCTGGCTCTCCCCACCAGACAGGGTCACTCACTCAGGGGGAATTATCTAAATAGTAATTGCATCCAAAAAATACCAAGGTGGTCAGTCTAATCTCTAAAAACTCAAATCACCCCTGAGCCACCAGTAAATATCCAGCCCACAAGAAGAATGGAGGTGGTCTTGAGCCAGGGGCAGGAATCATGCTCTAGACATGATGTACCTCACAGAGATCTGAAGCAAATACTTAATTGTGATACAAGAAACTGGCAAAGGTGGAAGGAGCATGTCTTTAATGACCTATTTTGGAGGAAATAAAATGCAAACTTTGGACGCTCCCAAAGAGAGGTCCCCCTGCTGCCCAGATACCCAAGTCCAGGCCCACTCCTCCTCCAGACTCGCAGATGCACCCTCATTCTTGTGTCCAGCTGTGGCTAGTAGCCTCCCAGCAGGTCTCCTGGCCTCCACCTCACCCACTCATCTTCTGAAAACTGCCCAATGTGAGGAAAAGAGGGGCGATACTTGCTGAGATCTCTGGGATTTCACAGCTTCTCCAGCCCCTTCTCTGCCTTTTGATTCCTGTCGTGACTGAGTCAGGCCCCGACACTTGGTCTAGAGGACACCTCTTCCACCAGCTCCCACTTCCTGGGTGCCATCCCCAGCCAAATCCCCAGCAAGAGCTGCCCAAGAGAAGCTGTTTACCTGCCCAGAGGCCATCTCCCAGGTCAAGTAAGTTAAGGAAGTCTTGGGCAAGCCAGAGGGAACACATTCTCTAGCTTCTTCTTTGCTACTGTGTCCTGTCACCTGCCTCTCTGGGCACCTGATGACCAGGAACAGCCAGAGCATGCTGGTGCACTCAGGGCCACTGCCTCATGAGCTCTCCAATCACTTTGCAGATGGTGCCCAATCTTGTTCTTGGGAAGAGAGGCTTTGACAAATAAGCAGACTGCGTGACCGGGGTGGACGCAGCCTGAGGGGCTATCCCAGGCACAGCACTGTGGCATGTCCACAGTATAAGCCAACCATTCCCACTTGCACACAACTCTAACAATTTAGTATTTTCAAGACCCGCAAATTATAAGAGGGGGAGGCATACATATATGACCCTGAGAGCAGAGACGCAGAAATGATCACATTACAACAGAACCAAATTACCTGAATATATTCAATTTGGCTTAAGAGAACATGTAAGAATATAGTATATTCTAAAAAGATTTCCATTAGAAATGTTTAAAGAGGACATTGTCTTGTTATGTTAAAGGGCGAAGTTCAAACATCTGGAATATTTACTCTGTATAGTATTTTCTTCCCTGATATTTACTGGAATGAATATAAGTGTGTTAGAGCTGAGTGTGTGCGTGAAGGAAAATGTGTGTGCAGAGATGGGCGTGTGTGTGTGTGTGTGTGTGTGTGAGGAAAAGTATGTGTGAGACAGAAAGTTTATGTATGAGAGAAAGTGTGTCTCTGTGCGGGAAAGTGTGTGTGAAAGAAAAAGTATGTGTGAGAACAGTGTGTGTGTGAGGGAAACTGCGTGAGGGAAAGTATTTGTGAGAGAGAAAGTGTGTGTGTGTGAGCGAAAGTATGTATGAGAGGGAAAGTATGTGTTGGATAAAGTACGTGTGTGAAGTAAAGTATTTCTGTGTGTGAATCAAAGTGTGTGAGTGAGGAAAAGTATGTGTGAGGAAGAGTGTATATGAGAACGAAAGTGCATGTGAGGGGGCAGTGGGGGGGACTGTACGTGTGAGGGAAAGTGTGTATGTGAGAGAGAAAGTGTGCATGAGTGAAAGTGTATTTGTCAGGGAAAGTGTGTGTGAGGGAAAGTGTGTGTGAGGAAAAGTGTGTGTTGAATGCCATTGTGTGGAGGCACCTGAAGGTGTGTGTGTGGGGGTAGAGCCATAGTGAGCCAAGAGGAATACTGGGGGCAAACCCTTAGAGCAGTCCTCTGCCTTTGGGTGTCCAGGAAGAGAAGGGAGCAGCCTCCAGGCCGGGAGAATGCCGCTGCAGTCCCCTGTCACCAGGTCAGCCTGTGCCCGTTCTCTCTGTGAGGTCTGACTCACCCATTCCCCCATTCTGGCACATCAGCAGGATGCGCAGAAATAGGAGGGAGGAAAGCAGACAAAAGCAGACGTCATCACTTTGTCGATGGTGGATTTCTTCTCCTTACGTAGCTCAGGGTTCCCATTTCAACCAAAGGCTCTTTAGAACTAGGACCTTTGCCTGTTTACTTGATCCTAAATCTAACTGTGGCTTAGGGTATGACTTTCTGCAGACGGACGTTAGTGGATTGGTGACATAATACTGGTATAAAGCACTTAATTACCATTTTGCTGAACTATGAATCGGTGTGTTGTTATTTGCATTTAAACAAAAAAATTTTTATGTCTGGAGAAATATTTTAGGGCTTTACTCTTGCAGGATTTATTTTCCCACTTAAGCTTAGGTAAACTTTTGTTGAAAGAAGGGTAAGTTTTAAAATCTATACCCTTGTCTCTCACAGTGCCTACACACCCCATGGCTAAGCACGTTCCTCCTGGCACCTAGTCCACAGGAGATGACCTGGCCCCAGCGTATGGCCCCTCCCTGCAAGCCTCCAGGCCTCACATGTGCTGGAGATGAGAAGACTGAAGCTGGGGATCCACAGGCCCATCGGTGCCCACCCTGTTGTGGGCCAGTCTCAGGGATGCTGGAAAGACACCTGCCTGCTTGTTTCTAAAACATGCATCAGCTGGAAATGGCGTGCTTCATCCTCCCAGGGGGCAGGTAACATGCTAAATGCCAAAGCCGAGGTCATTCCCAGTTTAAGGACTGTGCTGAGCTAAAGAAGAGCAGCTGATGATTAAGGCAAGGAAACAGCAGGGGCACCTCATCCAGTGCCTGGCAGGCCGGAGGCAGTGGGCTGAGGCTGGCCTGGCAAAAACTGCCCATCAGTGCTCACATTCCCACTCAAATGTAACATCCCTAAAGATGACTGAAGGCACAAAGTTGTGGGAGCAGTTGTTGGCAGGGTGGGTAGACCTGGACATCAGGATCCTTTCACCTGCTCAGAGGATCTGCAGGGCTTACTGTGGGGACCACCACTGTCTCTTAGGAAAGGCACTCCAAGATGAGAGACTGCTGGATAGTTAGGTCCCCGAGCAGGCAGTGCACAAACTGGGCTCCCAGACCTTCACCCCACCCTTCCCGCACGGTTGTAAGCTGGTGGCTGACCCCTCTCATGTCCCAAAAGGAATAGAAAGTACAGGAACATCAAAGACTTCAACACAGCCCCATCAGAGACACCTTCCTTGCAGCTACTCCCAATGACCAAAGAAGCCTGCTGTCCAATCTTGTGGGTGATCCCTATACATTTGGGCCCCTGCACCCTGGGGACAGTAGGGCATGTGTAGGAGGACAGGATCGCAGGACATTTGGGATGAGGTCTCAGGTCGGGTTAGGAGAGGACTCAGCAGCTGCAGTAAGGCAACACTGTCCTCTCTGCCGGCCCATTGGCCAGGCTGGGGGCTTCTCTGGGACCCAGTTATGCGGTCTCATTCTGAAAATTGACAGGGCGCTGATGTTGGTGCAAACAGCAAAGAGAACGAGGGCTGGGGGCATCATCCAGGCGGCAAAGCAGAGGCGCGTGACTGGGGTGGGGGCAGTGGTCACAAAAGCCCTTCATCTGGTGTGAGAGTTCATCTCATTCTGCAGCCCCATGACCAGCTCCTAGTGATACCCCAGATGCTGTAGCCTGGGGCGGGACCATACAGCGTGGGGGACAGAGGGGTGCACTCACCCATGCACTTCTACCCAGAAGGTCAGGGCAGCCTTTAAATTTACCACTATGGCCTTTGTCTCTGGTCAGATTTTATAAACAAAAGTCAGGATGTACGAGTAGCAGTAGGCACCCACTATGGGACACTGGAGCTGTTCCTACAGCCTATCTTCAAACAGGGGCCTAGGACAGGAGGGGCATCCACGCCAGGCCTAGCGCTGCCCCACTTTCCATCAATAGCCACTTTCTCAGCCCTGTGAGGGATGGGTGTGAAACCCACACTCCCCAGGAGGCTTGCTCTCAGTAGCCGACCTGGTTACAGCCACTCAGACGCCCTTCCTGAAGGGCTCTGATGGCCATCTCTGGTTTCCTGTGTGCACAGACCCAGGAACCACTTTTGAGTCAAAGAAAACATGTCTAGAAAGCTTAGCCCTCTCCTCTGGCCTGATGTGCCAGCCTGTCTACATCTAGTCTGTCTACATCTCCATGTGGGTCAGCATCTCAGGCTGACTCTCCACCTGGCCCCACTGGTGACCCAGCCACCGCCTGTGGGCCCTTCCTGGGCCCAGGCAGCTATGTCTGACACCTGAGGGCTGGGGCTTCTCTGACCAGCGCTCCCCAGGCTCTGACCCCTGGGCCATTGCAGCTCACTTCACACCTTCCGCAGACACTCCTCAGCCTTCCTAACTAAGGTAAGTCTTCTTTCTCAAGTGCAGAACTGCTTACTTAGCACTTAGCTGCTCTCTAGTCGTGCATCGCCAAAACTGGGGTCTGCTTCTGGGCTGTGCACCATGTGGCCCTTTCCCTGTGCATTCACGGAGTTAAGTTACATCATGACATGTCTTGGGGATCTTTAGAAGGGAGAAGTGGGGAAATATTTGGCCAAATGTTCACCACAAATATATCTGGGCTCTAAAATCCCATTTCATTTATGGAGGAAAGATTCCTCTGAGGAACACTTGGCCTCCACAATGCTGGACATAGGAAATGCCCATCCGCATTTCAGTAAGGTATTGAATTGACATAAAACAGAGCAACCTTTCTGTGGTGAGCTGTTGTTCACAGAATCCCTGCCTCCCTGGGAAGGACGGCACATCCCTGTGCATTGGCATCAGGCACAGCCACACGACAAAGAAATGTGGCAGCAGTGGCAGACGTGGGTTTTGACAGAGGCTTTGTGAGCCAGCATGTGTTCCCACATACTACCTTTCCCTCTGCCACAAGATGGGTAACACCCCAGAGAGGCCGTCTCGTGAGCCTGGACTCCAGACAAAAACTGATGTGATGACCATGATGGGCACAGAGCATGAGCAGGTCATCGCAGTGCTGATTACTGAGATGTGGGGGGTCGTCGGTTATGTGGCATAATCTGCACATCCTGACTGACACTCCCTAGGACCTGGAACATGGACCCAGGGGACACCTAACTCAGGGCCTTTACCTCCCCAGGACAGCCACAGCACACACCTTGGCATGGGTTACCACCTCTACCCAGGAGCGCTCCTGCACAGGTGTCCTGTAGTGCACCTGGAGGGACTGAGCTGCCTGCAGACATGTCGGTGCATCCTGAGCTGGAGCTGGTTCTGAGAGGATTCCCAGGAAGACCAAGCCCCACAGGGTGGGAATGAGGAGCAAAACCTTGGGACTCCATCTCCACTCTGTCGGCATGGTGCCTCCAGCCGGGGAGGTGCATTTGGCATATCTCAATCTCAGCTGTATCTCAAGGAGTGTTCCAGGCTGAGAGTGTTCCAGAAGCATTTCAAATCTGAGCATCATCATCCACAGCCTCTGCTTTGTCTAAGTGTCAACATTTTTCTAGTTTTCACGGAGAAAAGAAAACTAGGAGAATGTGAAACAAAGTCACTATTTCAGGGTTCAAGCTTCAGGGCTGCCCCTTATATAACTGGCTCAGGAGGTGAATCCAGAAAAGACCAATTCCAAACACAACCTTGAAAGTGTCTTCTGTGAATTTACACACATCTTAACAAACAAACATGAAACACAGAGTTGCCTGACTTCAGCAACTCTGAAGCTGGTGTTCACATTACAGTGGATTGTGGGTGCTGAGGATTGTTGACAATGGAAATCCATTAACAGTGCTGAATACTTGGATGGCGACAGTCTCTGCTGGCCGGCATGTTGGGACGGCTCCCCTTTGTAATTCTATGCTCAGAACCATGCTCGGATCACTCCCTGGCAGGCAGCAGTGCTCCTCCCTTTCTTTCCTCCCCTCAGATGCCCAATCCACCTGGAGCAAGAACTTTCCAGGTGACTTATGCTCCACCAATTTCTTTTTAAAACTGATTTTATGTTCTTCCTTCTCATCCCAGCTTCCCAGACTAAGGTAGCATGTGTAGGAACTTACTGACATGGAACTGGCAAGGTGCCATCAGTGAAAGGCTATTCTGAAGGAAGAAGCCTGGTGGACCCTCCCTCCCACCCCTGCTCACTGTGCCACCAGCTGGGGCAGCTGTGCGTGCCTCTAGGTCCCTGCCTGTGTCAGAGATGGGGCAGACCTGTGCTCCCTCCTCGCTTTCTACTATGGGCCATGATTTCCTCGACTGTTACATGGGAGGAGCTCTCAGGTGGCTGAGGACTGAGGGCAGGGACCTGAGGAGAGGATCTGGCCCATGACAGCTGTGTGTCTGACAGGGCTTGCCAGGGGCTCTCTTCCTGAGGACCAGCCACAGGCAGCTACGTCCTCCCCTCTTGAAACATGCCCTTCAGCCCTCCAGCTGGAATGTGCCCAGCTCAGAAGCTAGAGTCCTGTTTTCAACATGATCCCTTTTCTGTTCCAGAAGGATCTCAGTCTCCATTTTAATTATGTTGTGAGGCACTTGCTTTCCTATCTAGGGCTTGACATTAAACAATCACAAATAGAACCAATCCTATGTGATAAAACAAATATATAAACATAACTTCTCAAATATTTCTGCAACCAATGCTCCCCAGATAGGAAATCGAGTCAGCAGCAGGATGACAGAGGTATCATGCCCCACCGCCCCAGCTGCTGGGGCTGGGTGGGGGCTAGACCTTTCCCTCTCAGGCTCTCTTCCATGGAGTTGCCTCCAAACCAGGGCACAGGAGTGCTGCGCACCTTGGCTCCCAGGCAGCCGGCAGGGCTTCGACACACCTGCCTGCTGTGTGGCTGCCAAACCTCCACACAGAGGTTTACAAACCCAGAACTGGTAAATGAGATGGCACTTCACAGTTTACACCACGTTCACACATGTGACTCCCATGACTGGCATAACTACCCAAGTCCTGAAAGTTGATGTAACTTATGTCACTAGGCATTCCATCCCACCTATGGGGGCCCAATGTCAAAATTTGCCTTGAACTGATAAGGTTTTATCTTCCAGTGAATCTCGCTCAACCAGATACACTCAGAATCTTCCACCAGGTGTTCTTTGGAAACCTGCCTCTTCAGCCTCTAAACACCAGTTGAAGCATCCAGGATTTCACCTGCAGGTGTGGGGGCATCCTGGTATCACCCTAGCTCCTCTGTCACTGCTGGTTTCTATGCAACACTCAGGGGTCAGCAAACCATGACCCCAGTAGTCGGAAAAAAAAAAAAACAAAAGAAGAATACTAATTCAGACACGTGGAAACTATATGACATTCACATTTCGGTGCCCATAAATAAAGTTTTATTGGAACACAGACATCCTCATTCCATGCATTGCCTATGGCTGCTTCTGTGCCACAAGGGCAGAACTGAGAATGGTCCTTCGAAGCCTCCAGGCTTACCATCTGGGCCTTCATAGAAAGTTTGCCGACCCACCCTTAAGGAAGGAAGTCCTGCAAGGCAGCCAAGGGGCATGAGTGGGTGGATGAAGGGGCAGCCACCACCCTCCTTCCCTGTCTGCTGCCCCATGAGTTGCATGGACCCTGGCTCCAGAACAGCTACATTTCTGGATGAAGATACTGGATGAGTGAGGGCTTGGCTGACACCACCATTTTCTGACTCAACACCTGAGTTCCAACTAATTGTCAGTGATTTCATTCAGGAACAGCTTTATTCCATGTGTGCTTTGAGAGCGGCAGTCAATGTGATTGACTGTGATTGAGGGTGGCACCCAGCGGCTCTGTCCCTAGGGGTGTTATTGATTTCTCCCCATGGTTGAGTGCATTAAGAAAGCAGTCATTTAAAGTCCTAATTACCTTCTTTGCATTTAGTAGCCTAATGTACAACAAGGAAACTCCCAAACTAGGGAGCTATGAAAGTCTTGGAATACACCTTTCATGCCAGCATCTATCAGGTGATTACAGGTACACATGGGAAGCCCAAGCACAGTCCTTACCACGAGCCACATATTCACTTGGTCATTACCAGGACAGAAGCAGCTGCAAACACAAGGTCCCAGACCAAGGCCTGCCCTGGCTTGGAAGCCCATCATGCCCACAGCGACCCTGCTCTGCTGCTCATCTGCTGACCCCGCAGTAATTGCACAGACAGACATGGTCCTGCCCTCAGCATAGGGGGGGAAGCAAACCTATCAGAGAAGCAGAAAGAAGGATGGGCAGGAGGGAGACAGGGGTGGCAGGATGAGAAACAGACCCCAGAAAGGGATGGAGGTGCCCCTGTGGATGTGCTGGTAAAGAGGACCTGTCGCTGGCCAGGCAGTGAGCTGCATCCCGGGGCCCAAGGCAAGAGCAGGGTCAGGGGGACACCACCTGTAAACATCACCTGGGGTTCTACATTGACTGTGGTACAGCACAAAGTCCCCAAGATTTCTACACATCTAGTTTCTTCATTTGTAAAACAGGAAGAATACTATGAATCTACTTCCTCAATCATTCCACAAAGGTAACAACATATTTTATCTTAAAAGAACATTAAAGCTTTTTATTTTTTAATACGAAATGCAAACTGACAATGAAATGTTGGCTCTTGAGACATTTTGACTGAATTTAATTCTTTGAAGGTGCTTGATAAAGTGTGCAAGAGCAACATTGACCTCAATCAACGCAGATTGGCTCCCTCATGCTGAAATGTGACTTCAGCTGGAAGGAGTTTTGCTCACTCTAACTGTGGCAAGACCAGAAAAGATTATGCCAGCCTGAAAATGTCCAGCAGTCCTAATTACTACACCAAACCTGACTTTTCCACATAGTCCTGCATCTAGCCCTGGTCCACAGCAGAGCATGAGGGAGCTACGTACAAGGCACATGCAGACAGGCCTGAACCCCTGTTTGCAGTTCTTTAGGGGAATGACTGATAATAGCCATTTTTTCCCTGCTTAATTTACCTAGAAAAAGCTTTGGCAGGAAAGAAAAGTTTGCTTGAAATGTGTTAGCTCAACCAGATGTGTGGCTCTTCACATATAAAGAGAAAAACAAGTCTTCCAAGTTTTGTGCTGTCCTTTTTTATTTACATTACTCTTAAATTGAGCTAAACGAACTACCTGAAAAACCACAGTAAGTTCCCTTTTGTCTGAGTCCAGCTACCTTGCCAGCATCTGCCTGGCATCCCATCTTCAGGTAGCACAGTTGGCCTCCCCACACCTTTCTCACGCACATTTCCAACAGTGAAACAATGAATACTCTTAGGGAGGAGTGAAACTAATTTGTCTGAGTTGTAGATGTGATAGCAGACTCCACCTATATCACCAATTACATGCGCTTTTTTTATACTTTCTGATAACATTCCAATACAAGTAAAGAAGGAGTAGACACAAACATGGTAGGTGGGAGTATGCCATAGTATATTTGAACCAGTAGTTTAAAAATGCTACCCTAACATCTCCCCAAAGCATCCTGTGAGCAGGCACCACAGCTGTGATGAAAGTTGGGAATCAGCCTGGGCTCTTCAAAACTGGAGCACAGGCATCCTAGAAAAGTCTCTCTCAGATGTTTCTCAGCTTGATTATGGCTTGGAGGTAGCTGGCACACAGCTACCTAAAATCATCTGATTTTAACCATTAAGGTGAGAGGGCTCCAATGTGGTGTTAATGGAAAACCACAGATACAATTTTAAGTTACAAACGATTCCTGTACTTTTCCGGAAGGACTTTGTGATGTAGACAATCTTTAGTCTGACTGGGACAGGTGCTGACTGCCGACATTTGGCCAAGGTTGTTCGGGAATCGGTGCTGGGTCTGGGCTGAAGCATCTTTGTCTGTCCCAGAAGGAAGGTGGAGTGAAGGCTTCAAGTCTGCAGAAGTTCTGGCTAGGAAGGCTCCATAGGAACATATGAGGCCATATTGGTGTGCAGGAAGGTAAGGTAACTGGGAGTTTGGTTAAGCACAATTTAGGGTTTTTTAGGAGGAAATGTGAACTCTGTATACAAGATAACAACACAAACAAGTTATTCTAATGAGAAACCTGTGATCGATGGACTTGGAGTACTAAATCACACTTCTCACTGTCTCCCTGCCTTGGGAAGTCACCACTGAGCTGGCCCACAAAGCACAGTGGCCCCAGACAAAGGCATGCCTGGCAGTATGACTGTACATGACGTGAACAGGCCCCTGAGGTTTCCAACGTGGGTGCCTGAGAGAGGGGTAGAGAAAGATGCACTGGACAAGACAGTTGAGGATCTTGGGTCTAAGGATAAGGAGCCCAAAACCACACTCAGAATGGGCACAGCAGGTGGCTTACCAACTCTTGGAATCCAGAACAGAGGGAGCCCTTGGAGCATGAAAGAAAAATGTAGGACAGAGGGAAGGTGCTGATGCACACTGGAAAACCACTGACAAGAGGTGTGACTCCCAGTGGTGGCCTGGCCCAGTGCATAGGAGCCTGGACCTGGGAAGGCCATAATGAGTGTGCAGGTGCAGGAGGACAGAGTGAATCCACCCCTGCTGGCTGGGCACCAGTTGGCTCCACATGGCAGTTCTGCTACTGGCTTTTGTAGCCAGCGTATCTGGCTCAGAGGTACTCACAGTGAGAATTAGAGCACCCAGTATATGATCAACCCCCATACACAGTGGGGACCTACCCCTGTTGTTTAGAATGCTGTCGCCAGAAGGCAGTGGCACCCAAGTTAGGCTGGCAACCCCAACCATCATTTCCCAGACAGTTGGAGTTTTCACCTATGGTCCTGGCATTACCTTTCTTTTCCCCTCAAAGTGGTCCAATTTGGATAATAGGTGGCATGGCCATTGGTCCTGATGAAGCAACCCCTTGTTTCTGCAGTCTCTTCTCTGTCTGTTCTCTCTCTCTCTCTCTCTCTTTCTCTCTCTCCCCCCCGCTCTTTTTTAAAGTTTATCTATTTATTTTGAAAGAGAGAGAGAGAGAGAGAGAGAGAGCAGTGCTCACAGAGGGATGCCTGGTTGGGTCACTCAGTAAAGTGTCTGACTCTTGGTTTCAGCCTAGGCCATGATCTCATGATTCATAAGTTTGAGCCTCAAGTTGGGCTCTGAGCTGCTGGTTCCAGCGCCTGCTTTGGATTCTCTCTCTCTTCCTCTCTCTGCCCCTCCCCAATGCTTGCTTGTGCTCTTTCTAAAAAAAAAAAAAAAAAAAAAGATGCTCACAGAGGCAACCACTGTCCTCTCCACACTGAACACCAAAGTGCATTCATTGAGTACCTACCATGTGCTAAACACTGTGAAGGATACAAAGATTAATGTCCTGGCTGACAGCCAGCAGGGGCTGTAAGACAAAACTGTAATGTTAAAGGGGAAGAATATTACAGGAAGGGAAGCAAGCACTTCTTGCATGCCTAATTTTACACCCAACAATGACAACGTGATGGACATTGACATGTGGGTTTTAGTGTCAGGCACTACTGAAATGTTTTACATGGATTAACCTCACATAGACCTTCTCATATTGACTATTTTTCTCTAGTCAGTTACATTTTGAAGTCTTAAAAAGTAGTTTTAAATTTCTGCATATTTCCTACTAATTTTATATGTTTGCCTTTGCTACAAACATTTTTTTCTTAAAAAGGTCATTTCTCATTTCAAAACTTATGTTCTTAAGATATATTCTCATACAAATATTGACATTTAAAAGCAGAGTTATAGGGGCACCTGAGTGGCTCAGTTGGTTAAGCATCTGACTTTGGTTTAGGTCATGATCTCACAGTTCGTGAGTTAAAGCCCCACATTGGGCTTTTTGCTGTCAGCACAGAACCTGCTTCGGATCCTCTGTCTCCCTCTCTCACTGTCCCTCCCTGGCTCCCACGCATATGTGCGCTCTCTCACAAAAATAAATAAACATCAAAATATATATATATAAAAGCAGAGTTATAAAACTCATTCCAAATCCTCAAAAAATACTAAGAAACCAAATTTAACAGCATTACTAAAAGGATTATTCACCATGACCAAGTGGAAATCATCCCAGGAATGTGAGTGGGGTTCAATAGTTCATCAATACAAAACATCACATCAATAAAATGAAGGAAAAAGCCTATGACCATCTTAAATGATACAGAAAAAACATTTTACAACATCCAACACCCTTTCATATCAAAACATCCAGAAAACTAGTAGAAATGACCTTTCTCAACATGATAAAAGGCACTTATAAAAATCCATAGCTAACTTCAGTGGTGAAATACTGAAAGCTTTTCCCTTAAAATCAAAAGAAGGATGCCCACTTTCCCCACTGGTATGTAAGGCTGTCCTGGAAGTTCTAGCCAGAGCAGTTAAGCAAGAAAAAGAAATTAAAGGCATACAAATTAAAAATAAAGAAGTAAAATGATCTCTATTTGCAGATGACACGATCCTATATGTAGCAAATCCCGAAGAATCCATAAAAAGGCTACCTAAAGCTAATAAATGGGTTCAGCAAAGTCGCAGGGTACAAGATCAATATGCAAAAATCAGTTGTGTTTCTACACATTAGCAATGAGCAATCAAAAAATGAAAGGAAATAATTCTAGTATATAACCCAAAAAGAGTAAAATACTGAAGATACATTTTTTTTATTTTTTTGTTATTTTTTTTCATCATGATAAGTGTGCTCTTTAATCCCTATTCCCTACTTTCCAGTCATCCACTTCCTCTCTGGTAACCATCCATTTGTTCTCTATAGTTAACAGTCTGTGTCTTTGTTGCTCTCTCTTTTTTTTCCCTTTGCTCATTTGTTTCTTAAATTCCACATGAGTGAGATCATATGGTATTTGTCTTTCTCCAACTTATTTTGCTTAGCATTATTCTCTCTAGCTCGCTCCATGTCATTGCAAATGGCAAGATTCCATAATTTTTTATGGCTAACTAATATTCCATTGTGTATATATACCGCATATTCTTTATCCATTCATCAATTGATGGACACTTGGGCTGCTTGCATAGTTTGGCTATTGTAGACAATGCTGCACATATCCGTTTGAATTAATGTTTCCATTGTTGGGGGGTAAACAGTAGTGCAATTAATGGATCATAGGGTGGTTTCATTTTTAATTTTTTGAGGAACCTCCATACTGTTTTCCACAGTGGCTGCACCAGTTTGCATTCCCACCAACAGCGCAAGAGAATTCCCCTTTCTCCACATCCTCACCCACACTTGTTTTTTGTGTTGCTGATTTTAGCCATTGACAGGTGTGAGGTGATATCTCATTGTGGTTTCGATCTGCATTTCCCTGATGATGAGTGATGTTGAGCATCTTTTCATGTGTGTGTTGGCCATCTGTATGTCTTCTTTGGGGAAATGTCTGTTTATGTCTTTTGCCCACTTTGGTTTTTGCGTGTTGAGTTGTAGAAGTTCTGTATATATTTTGGATACTAAACCTTTATTGGATATGACATTTACAAGTATCTTCTCCCACTCAGTGGGTTGCCTTTCAGTTTTGCTGATTGTTTTCTTTGCTGTCCAGAACCTTCTTATTTTGATGTAATTCCAATAGCTTATTTTAGGTTTTCTTTTCTTTGCTTCAGGAGACATATCTAGAAAAATGCTGCTATGGTTGATGTCAGAAACATTACTGCCTGTGCTCTCTTCTAGGACTTTTATTGTTTCAGGTCTCAGGTTTAAGTCTTTAATCCATTTTGAGTGTATTTTTGTGTATGGTGAAACAAAGCGGTCCGGTTTCATTCTTTTGCATGTAGCTGTCCAGTTCTCCCAATACCATTTGTTGAAAAGATTGTCTTTTTCCCATTGTACATTCATTCCTCCTTTGTGGAAGATTAATTGACCACATAATCGTGGGTTTATTGTTGGTTTATTTCTGGGTTTTCTATTCTATTCCATTGATCTATGTGTCTGTTTTTATGCCAGTACCTTACTGTTTTAATTACTGCTTTGTAATATAACTTGAAATCTGGAAATGTTATGTCTCCAGATTTGTTTCTCTGTTCCTTAAATTTTTTTAAGGGTTATTCATTTTTCAGAGACAGAGAGAGACATGAGGGGGAGAGGGGCTGAGAGAGCAGGAGACACAAAATCTGAAGCAGGCTCCAGGCTCTGAGCTGTCAGCACAGAGCTTGATGAGGGGCTCGAACTCACAGACCGTGAGATCATGAGCTGAGTTGAAGTGGGACGCTTAACTGACTGAGCCATCCAGGCGCCCCATTTTTCTTTCTCCAGATTGCTTTGGCTATTCAAGGTCTTTTGTGGTTCCATACAAATTTTAGGATTGCTTGTTTTAGTTCTGTGAAAAATGCTGTTGGTCTTTTGATAGGGATTACATTAAAACTGTAGATTGCTTTGGGTAGTATAGACAGGTAATAGTATTTGTTCTTCCAATCCATGAGCATGGGATGTCTTTCTATTTTTTTGTGTCATCTTCAATTTCTTTCATCAATGTTTTGTAGTTTTCAAAGTATAGGTTTTTCATCTCATTGGTTAAGTTCATTCCTATGAACGTATTTTATTATTTTTGGCACAATTACAAATGAGATTATTTTCTCCCCCCCCCCAAGTTTATTTACTTATTTTGAGAGCGAGAGAGACAGAGACAGAGAGAGAGAGAGAGAGAGAGACAGAAAGAGAGACAGAGAGAACACAGAGGAGGGGCAGAGAGAAAGGGAGAGAGAGAGAGTATCCCAAGCAGGCTCTGCGCTGTCAGCACGGGGCCTGATGTGGGGCTTAAACTCACCAACTGTTAGATCACGAGCTGAGCAGAAATCGAGAGTCAGATGCTAAACCAACGGAACCACCCAGGCACCCCAAATGGGATTGTTTTCTTAATTTCACTCTTTGCTGCTTCATTATTAGTATATAGAAATGCAACAGATTTCTGTACATTGATTTTGTATCCTATGACCTTACTGAATTCATTTATCAGTTCTAGTAGTTTTTTTTTGGTGGAGTCCTTAGGGTTTCTGTATATAGCATAGCAGATCTTCTGCAAACAATGAGAACTTTACAACTTTCTTATCAGTTTGGATGCCTTTTATTTCTTTATGTTGTCTGACTGTTGTGACTAGGATTTCCAGTACTGTGTTGAATAACAGTGGTGACAGTTATCTAGGATATATCTAACCAAGGAGATGAAAGACTTGAACACTGAAAGCTCCAAAACAGTTCTGGGAGAAATTAAAGACACCTAAAGAAATGGAAAAACACCCCAGGTTTATGGATCAGAAGACCTGATATTGGTAAGATGTTAATACTATTCAAACTAATCTACAAACTCAATGCAATTTCTCTCAAATTTGCAATGGCTTTTTTCCCCAGAAATGGAAAAGACAATCCTCAAATTCAAATGGAATTTCAATGGACCCTGAGTAGCCAAAACAATCCTGAACAAAGTTGGAGGACTCACACTTCCTGATTTCAAAACCCCACTATAAAGCTAGTCATCAAAACACTGTGATTCTGGCATAAAGACAGGCACACAGAACAACAGAAAAAGACTGAAGATCCAGAAATAAACCTGTACAACTGTGGCCAGTTGACTTCCAACCTGGGTTCCAAGACTATTTAAAAAGGAGAAAATAACGTCTTCAACAAATGATGCTGGAAAAAGCGATGTCCCCATACAAAAAAATGAAGTTGGACCCTTACCTCATACCATACACAAAAATTAACTAAAATGGATCAATGAGGGGTGCCTGGGTGGCTTAGTTGGCTAAGCATCCGACTTCAGCTCAGGTCATGATCTCACGGTTCATGGGTTCGAGCCCCGTGTTGGGCTCTGTGCTGACAGCTAGCTCAGAGCCTGGAGACTGTCTTCAGATTCTGTGTCTCCCTCTCTCTCTGACCCTCCCTTGCTCACGCTATCTCTCTCTCTGTCTCAAAAATTAAAAAAAATTTAAAAAATTAAAAACAAAATGGATCAATGACCTGAATATAAGCACTAAAATCAGAAAACTCTTAAAACATAGACATAAATCTTCATGATCTTGCAGATGGCAATGATTTCTTAGATATGATGCCAAAAGCACAAGCAACAAGAGAAAAATATATAAACTGGACCTCCTTAAAAATAAAAGCTTTGGGGCACCTGGGTGGCTCAGTCAGTTAAGCCTCCGACTTCTGCTTAGGTCATGATCTCAAGGTTCACGGGTTCAAGCCCCACATTGGGCTTTGTGCTGATAGCTCAGAGCCTGGAGCCTGCTTTGGATTCGGTGTCTCCTTCTCTCTCTGCCCCTCTCTTGCTCGTTCTCTCTCCCTCTCTCTCTCTCTCTGTCTCTCTCTATGTCTCTCTCTCAAATAAATAAATGTTTAAAAATTTAAAAAGAAATAAAAACTTTGTGCATCAAAGGATGTTATCAAGAAAGTAAAGGGACAACCAACAGATAGAACAAAATATTTGCAAATCATATATCTGATAAGAGTTTAATATCCAGAATATATAAAGAACTCTTAGAACACAATAACAAAAAATAAACAACACAACATAAAAATGGGCAAAAGACTTGAATATACTTTTTTTTCAACAAGCCTGTAAAAAGTTCTCAACATCAGTAGTCATTAGAGCAATGAAAACCAAAACTACAATGAAATATTACTTCATAGTCATTAGGATGACTATAATAATTTAAAAATAAAGAAAATAACAACTGTTGGTAAGGCTGTGAAGAAATGAATTCTCATACATTACTGGTTGATATGTAAAATGGTTCAGCTACTGTTGAAAACATTTCATTGGTTCATCAAAAAGTTAAACATAGAATTACCATATGACCCTGAAATTCTACTCCTAGGTATATACTCAAAGAAATGAAAATATCTTCCACACAAAAACTTGTAAACACATGTTTAGAGCAGCACTAATTGCAAAAGCCAGAAAATGGGAACAGTATAAATGTCCATCAACAGATAAATGGATAAACAAATTGTGGTATATCCATACAGCAGAATATTATTCAGTCTTAAAAAGCAAGAAAATTCTGACATATGCTACAATATGGATAAAATCTTGAGGATTTTTTGCTAAGTTAAATAAGCCAATCACAAAAAAAGACAAATACTGTATAATTCTAACTATATAAGGTCCTTAGTGTCGTCACAACCATGATGGAATGTAAAATGCTGGCAGCCAGGGGCTGGGAGTGGCGGAAGAACTGGAGCCACTGTTTAATAGTGACAGAGTTTCACATTCACAGGATGGAAGGATTGTAAGGGTGGACAGTTTGTACGTATAATTTGTCTGTTATATGTATTTCAGGACAATAAAAAAGACATATGATTCCATTTATATGAAATATTCAGAATAGACAAATCCACAGAGACAGAAAGCAGACTAGTAGTTCCAGAGGGTGGGAGAGGCTGGAACGGGGAGAAACTGTTACATGGGTGTGGGGTTTTACTTGGGGGTATGGAGATGATCTGGAACTAGGCAGAGGTAGTGGATGCACAGCACTGGGAATGTACTAAGTTCCACTAAATTGTTTGCTCTAAAACGGCTTATTTTATGTGAACTTCACCTCAAAATAGTATTTAAAAACATTGGTTCCAGAACTTTTCAGAAACTGTGCTAGTTTCTGCTCTCTTCATTTGTTCTGTTGTTGCCCTACTCCATCAACTCTCCCATGTGCTTTCCTACTTAAACCATGTGCTTTGGGGAGAAATTATATTCTGCCTGCATCACTGGACACCGAGATCCTCTGGGTTGAGGTCTCGGAGGGTTAGAGTCTCTGGATATGCAAATATCAGTTTGAGAACTAAATGCTCCATTACCCAGTGTAGTGCTCTAGGCTGAATAAATCCCAATTGTTTTTTCTTTATTCTTTCTGAATAATCCACAGGGAAAGCTCTGGGGCCCTTGAATTCAAGTGGAGTTCATGGCCTACTGATGTGTCCCTTCCACAAGATGTTTCTTTAAAAAAAATAGACAATTATATTGTTAAAATAATTATAATTGTAATTCCTCTTCTCGGTGATACCTTTGAGTGTCAACATACCTTGAAGATAACTTCATTGGATTTTTCCTTAAGGGACTTCAAAAAAAATTTTTTTTAACTTTTTTATCACTTATTTGTAGGAAAATCTCCCTCTGTCTCTATCATAGAATCCCAGAATAATAGGTAACATTTATTGAGCACTTACTGTATACCAGACCCTGTTTTAAGCATATTATAATACTATTATCATCCCCGTTCTAAAGATGGTAGGGTGGAGAGGCCTGCCCACTCAGTGGGGAAACCAGGATTGGAACTTTGGCTGAAAAGCATGCATGCCCAGTCACCAAGCACTCTGCCATGGTGCCACATTGCCCTATGTCTCATCCTGGCAGGAAACAGAGCCAAAGAGATCCCAGGGTCATTCCGTGCTCTTCACCCTCCAGGTGAAAGCACCAGCCTGCGGCTAATTCTGGGTCAGAGCTGTCTACCAAACCGTGGTTCCTCTATTTGACAACGAAGGGACAGGTCATCCCTCTCCTGGCTGTCCTTTCAGTTCACTTAAAGTTAATTCAGGCATTTCTTCTCTTCTGCTCTGTGCACCATTGTCCCCACCCCAAAACACACATACAGAGCACACTCATTACCTCGCACAGGGTCTTGTCAGCCTTTCTCTATAACTGTCTTGGACCTGCTTTGACCATTTCACACTTAGACAAGGTTTCCCAGACTCAACTATAACCTAGCTGCTCCCTCTGAGGATGTTGTTTTTATTCTCGAAAGTCCCAGGCAGTGATGTTAGCTTGGGTCAGGTGTGAAGCAGTAGACAGGAATCCCACAAGATAGGCTCTGTATCTGTGTGGCCCACAGAAGATTGGGGCTGGGCAGGGGACTCAAAATGGGCTTCAGAAGAGGGGGTAGGTAACCACCATGTGACAAATGTTTGTTGAGCACCAACTTTAAGCCACGCACTATTATAAGCACCAGAGAAACAAGTGAAATGAAGCAAAGCTGATACTGCCTGGGGAGACAGGCAATCAACAAAAGTCAGGCACAAGGTGATGTTACTTCAGACTCTCCCATGGAGGCCCTAGTATGGAGAAGCCAAGCAAGAAAGGGGCTGTGGTGTGTGTGTGTGTGTGTGGCTGCGGAAGGGGTGCAGGCAGGATGACCAGGGGAGCTTTCTGAGGGTGATGCCTACTGGGGTTGGGGTTCTCTGGGTCCAGGGCTGCAGGCAGGTAATATTTCTGTGGGGGAGGTGCACATACTTGCCACCTTGCTGACTTGAACAACTCTAGTGCTGAACTTCAAATTAATTTATGTTCCAAACTCTTGTAGGCATTAGATTTAATCCCTTTCTCAGGTCTTAGAAACATAAGATGTTTTAAAGTCATGTAAAAGAACTTTACTGCAAAATATTGTCTTTGTTGTTCTTGCTTTTGGGGTTTGCTTGTTTTTGTTTTCAAAGTAGGCTTCATGCCCAGCATGGAGCCCAACACAGGGCTTGAACTCATGACCCTGAGATCAAGATCTGAGCTGAGATCAAGAGTCAGATGCTTAACTGACTGAGCCACAATTTGATTTTCTCAATTTGGGGAAAAATTCTGTAAGGTCAGATACTTGTCTAACAGTATCTGAAAGCTCTGAGAATTTGGGCCCTGCACCTAGAAACATCTGGAAAGGTATCCCAGCTCTCAGGACAGAAGAAACCTTCAATTTAGGAACATTCAGCTGAAAGATAAGCTGGGTTACCTTTCAAGAAGCATCTACATATCCATTTTTAAAGTAAACCGATATGGTGCTCTGAGGCAGGTGGGCCATAATTATTCCTGTAAATGAACAGATTAAAGCTCAGAGAGGCCGATCTATGAGGCCAAAGGGCAACAGCTAATAGAGGGTGGATGTGGGTGCGCATCAAATCCCCAAGATCCCAAGATTGCTCTCCAGGCATCAGGCCAGGGTCCAGAACCTCTTTCCCACTCCATAGGCACCTGTCCTCCTTGGCCCCTTGTAGGTTAGACGCCAATTATAGAATGCCTTCTGCTCACGGGACCCCAGGTTCTCAAGGTGCCCCAGGATCAACACGTGCAGGACAGGATTTGCCACCTCTCAGCCCACTCCTCTGTACCCCTGCCTCCTTCTCTTCATTCCCTGCCCCCTCAGAAGTCTGCTGGGCTCTCAGATCAGACCAGTTGTCTCCCTTGGCTCATTCTTGTTTGCTGGATCCGTGAGAACCTGCCTATGCACATCTGCTGAGTGGCAGGCCCTGCCAGAGGTGCAGGGATACAGGAAAAGAAGAAGCCCAGAGCTGACAAGGCAGGAGGGTAAATCCTAAGCAGGGGTGCACTGCTTCAGGGCACAGCTGTGTGGAGAGGAAAACCATTGCTTCAGGCTGCTTCTTGGCTGTTGATTGGGTAACTAGCAGGTTCTGAGTAATTTCTACTTTTATTCAAACACAGAGAGAGTGCATATTAGCTCTGTTTGGAAGGAGGGAGGCAGGCAGTGGTGTGTGAACTGGGCTTGAATTATTCTCACAAAAAACGCTGAGATGTGGGAATCTGGGGTTTCCTGTGTTTGGCTGGATGGTACAACCAGTGAACACACATCTCAGAGAGCCTGAGGGCAAATTCAGGGCTGATTTTTCCTTAGCCTGGCATTTTTGGGATGCTTTACAAGTAAGAAGACCACCAAAGGATGACACAGACACAAAGGTCCAAGTTTCACAAAGGCCATTTCAGACAGGGCCTGCACAAATGGGATGAAATGATGAGGCCTGCCCCAGGTGCCACAGGTTAGCTGTCCTCTCAAGGCCCACCTGGACCACCCACTTGTCCCCCAAAGCACAGGGAGATCAAAATGTGGTGTCGCATCAGGATCAGAAGTCAGTTTATTACCTCAGTATTGGATGCCCAGCACAGACAACACAGATCTGAGTCCATCAGGAAGGGAAATGTGTTGCTAGTAACTATCTCAGAATCTGAGTGTATTTTTACTGAGAGCAAAAGTGACATCTAAAGTTCCTCCCCCCCCAGAAATCCTGTGAATCTGAAGCAAGTGCAGGAGATGGAAAGCAGAATGTCACTTTGTCCACTTTGAAATCCCTCCGTGAAGCTAAGAAGCCACTCCCCCCCCACCCCAGTGCCCACAGCCCGCCTAAAGCTCAGCCAGTTTAACGCAGCAGATTCGTAAGCTATTAATTATGCAGTTTCAACTGCATTTAACTTAATTTTTTAATTATATGTTTTAATTCTTAATTAGACACCTTAAAGTATCAACTAAACTTTTTAAGTCAAAGTGCTGTGGGTAACAGGAGTGGAGTGTAATTATTACAGTAAACACTGTGTAATCCACCTTCACAGAAAAAAGGGGAGACAAACCCAACACACTTTTTGCATTTCGCAGGAAGACGTACAAATCCGTGTCCATCACACTTTTCCAACCCTGAAAGGCCTGTCTTGTTTTACTAGACTACGTTCGTTATAGAAATCAACGGAGCTCCAGCAAACAAATGCATCTTGGTATTTTTTTAAGTACAACTTCTTTGTCTTTGAGCGCCCCAGTTCACTGGTGTGTTCTCCGCGCCCAGCTAGTAAATGACCAGAGACTACAGCAACCGCTCCACAGGTGCTGTTAGTCCCACCCCCCAGCCCCCCACCCCCCTGCACTCCCTTCGGAGCCTAGCAATGCAAACCTGTCTGGAAAACCATATTTTCTCATAAATATGCATGCGGTTAAGGCAAAAGTTTGCTAAACTGATCCTTAAGTGACCGAAGAGTCAAAGCTTCCTCCCCTCCTCAGCGGCGGCCCTCGGGAACCCCTGCCCCGCCACCACCCGCCGGACCCTACCTTGGTGCCGGAGCCTTTGTCGGCCGCGCTGAGAGCCATGGTGGCGCCGCCTTTGTCCCGACCTCGGAAGAAAATGTTCCCCTAAAGGCCACAGTCCGGCGCGCGACTCTCCCGGCGCCCCGCCCGCCACGTCGGAGTCGGAGGCGCGAGTCCCCCCTCCCCGCTGGGCGGACCCCCTCCCCGCTGGGCGGACCCTCCTGCCCCAGA
The DNA here is from genome assembly GCA_028646485.1 of Cryptoprocta ferox. Taxonomy (NCBI): domain Eukaryota; kingdom Metazoa; phylum Chordata; class Mammalia; order Carnivora; family Eupleridae; genus Cryptoprocta; species Cryptoprocta ferox. The sequence goes on from CM053572.1 coordinate 144,523,045, forward strand.
AACCCCCCCCCCTCTGCCAGAAGCAGACGCCCCCCCCCCCCACACACACACCGCCGACACCTCCCCCGCTGGGTGGACCCCCTCCACCTGCAGACCCCCTTCCTACGGGGCGGGCCCCCTTCCCTGGCGGACCCTCCCCACTCGGAGTGCCGGGCTGAGGCGCCGCTCTCACCTCCCGCCGGTGGACCCCGCGCACAGGTGCCCTCACCTGGGCGGTTGTGGGGGCGGGAGCGCGGGACTCCTCCCTCCGAAGCGGGTGGGGGTGGGGGTGTTGGGGCGTTTGCTTTTACTTTTGTTCTCACGAAACCTCGGGACTTGGAATTGTGTTCTCAGACCAGTGGCTGGGGTGCTGCGTCGGATTTCCCCCAGTGTAGACAGACTCGTACCTGATTTCCACTGGCATAGATGGACTAGCCTTCTCTTCCCGTCCAAGGGAACACATTGGCTGATGGGATGCTCTCCCAAGGGAGCCGCGTTGGGGTTGGGGGTTGTCTCACAGAAGAACAAGTCAGGTCTCTCACCCTGCATTGTGTCTTTACTAGAAACATGGGCACTGGTTCATCCCACTCAGTGCAGGACAAATGTGCTCATTTAGGGATAAAGCTCAGTTTTTCAGAGAAATCAGCAGCTTTGGAGGGAAAGGCTCCTGGCCACAGGTTACAGAATAAAGAAAGGTAAGAGAGGCAGGGATGAGTTGCCCTCCCTCACCCATCACACTGGCCTTTTTTAATTCTTTTGATTGTCCCCTGCCTCAATCATCTGCTCTACTTCCTGGAACCTCCAGCCCTGTCTCAGTACTTGGGGACCTGGATGTTCCTTTATCCCTGAAGCCCCCTAACCATCCCTGCCTCATCCTCCTCTCCCCTCCTCTCCCTGTGGGAGTCCTGCCCATGATGCTCCAGGAATAGGAACCATGCTTTATAAACCCTAGTGGTCCCAAAGCACATGCCAGGACAGAGCTTGGGAACGTTGGCATGCCTCCAGAGTAGGTGACTTTGTCCCTGGCGAGCTCCTCCAGGATCCAGAAGCTGACCTTAGCAGCCCCAGAGTCTCACTCTTACTGGAGATTTTGGGTCCTATAGGTGAAGCTCACCTTTGCCACACCTGTTGTGCAAAGGGAAAACAGAGCTCGCACAGGAGCAGCCACCGTTTCTAAGAATGTAGTTCCTTCTTTGTTGTGTATCCATAGAGTCAGGAGTGTTTTCTAAGTTTCTCTAAAAATTCTACTGAGGTGGCTTGATTTATTCTAAAAGTACTTATGGATCACCTACTTTTGGCCAATCATTGCATGGTCCAGTCAAGCCCCTGGGGGTCTGATATTCCACTGAAGGGAGACAAACAATAAACCAATGAACAGAGAATAAAGCACAATAAAGCAGATGGTCCAGGCAGAGAAGACTGTACAGGGACCAGAAGAGAGTGTGGGAGGGATCTCATGTGTGCAAAGGCTCTGGGGTGGGAATGGTTCTGGTGTGCTCGAGGAAGGCTTTGTACCTGGGAGCATGGTGAAGGAGGGCAGATGCAAAGCAACTGAGATTGGAAATGCTGCAGGGATAAGTAGGTCTTGGTGATGGGCTTTGTTTTATTCTGAGTGCCGTGAGAAATCACTGTGGAGAGAGTTTGGGAAGGAAGTGACATTATCTGATTTATATGCCAAACATGTCACCCTGGCTGCAATGTGGAGACCACAGCTGATCGAGACCCATCAGGAAGCAACTGTCACATTCTCAGTGAGAGTGATGGTCCGGATTGAGGTGGGAGTGACAGAGGTTGTGAGAAGTGGCCACAGTAAAGGCAGAGAGAGCTGGGAGGACAAGCTGATAGCCAGATCCCTGGAGAGTCAGGGAAAGAACAGCCGAGATGGACAGTGGCCTGTGCCAGCTATAACTAGCATACTCTCCTTCCTGCAGAAACTGGAGACTGCAAAATTACATGCCTCAGATCCCTTGCATCTGAGAGTACAGATGTGCCTGGTTTTGCTAATACACACACCACATAAAATATGGAAGGACTCACAGGAAGTGGTGACTCTCATAGTGGATTGGCAGTAGAAGTGTTTGGTTCATCCGGGACAGTTTGGGTCTCATCCCTGGTAGCGCTGGTGCTGAGCAGAAGGAAACAGGGCTTCGAGGAGTTCCCCCAAAGCAATTCTCCAGTATGGTTGGGTATTTCTCCAGGTTGCTGACATTACTGGATGTTCCTGGTTATCTGCCCTTTGCACAGATGTTGTAATCTACCCAATATCTTATAATACATCCCTTGCTGCTTAAATTAGCTACAGTAGATTCTGGTGTCTGGAGTTAAGAATCAGCACCAAAACAGCAATTCAAGGATTTGAGGCCTGATCAGCAGGTGGAAGTTGGCCCCCTTTACTGAAGTATGAGAGATTGGAGGAGAAGCAGGCTGGGGAAGAGAAGGCATGTTGACATTGAGACGTCTGTTAGATGTGTTGGACGGACTAACTGGTGCCTAAGCTTGGGACTGAGCATAGAGGTCAGGCTGAAATTGCAAAGCTGCAAGCATTCATACTTTGGTGTATTTAGAGATGAGGGACCAAATGTGCAGACAGAAGGGAAGAGGGGCTATGACTGAGCTGAGGAATGTGCTCACATTTAGAGGTTGCAAGAGTAGATGTGCTTCCTTCTCAAAGTTTTCCAAAAAACTGAAGAGAAAGGAATACCTTCTAACTCATGCTATGAGGCCTAGATTACTCTGATCCCAAAGCCAGATAAAAACATTACAAGAAAACTACTGACCAATATCCCCAATGAAAACTTGAAGACATGAATAACTTCAACAAAATTTTAGCAAATGGAAACCAATAGCATATTAGAAGAGTTACTTACCATGAACAAGTGAGACTGATCCCAGAAATGCAAAGTTGCTCCACATCAGAAAAATCTAGGAAGTGCATCACATGAACAGAAGAATGGCAGGGGTTGGGGAAGATTATCTCGATTGACATAGAAAAGATAGTTCAAAAAATACAACAGCATTTCATGATAAAAACTCTCAGAGAACTATGATTAGAGAGAAAATCCTCAACATGATAAACAGTATTTATGGAAAACCCAGTTAACATCATTTACAATGGTGAAAGAACGAAAGTTTCTCCCTAAGTTCAGGAATAAGGCAAGGAAGAATGCTTTCGCTACTTCTACTCAACATTGTGCTGAAAGTTCTAGTCAGAGATGTTAGAGATAACAAAAGGAAATAAAAGGCATTTGAATTGGAAAGAAAGAGATAAAACTATCTCTATTTATAGTGACGTGATCCTATATATAGAAAATGCCAATGAGGGAAAGAGCACTGGGTGTTATATGGAAACCAACTTGACAATAAACTATAAAAAAATGTTAAAAAAAAAAAAGAAAATGCCAATGAATCCATGAGAAAGTTACTCAAACTAATAGATGAATTCAGCAAAGTTGCAGGGTACGAGATCAATACACACAAATCAGTTGTGTTTCTATACACGAGCCATGAATAATAAAAAAGGGAAATTAAGACAATAATTCCATTTATAATAGCACCTAAAAGAATTAAATATTTCGGACAATCTAATCAAGGATGTGTGCCTGGGTGGTTCAGTTTGTTGAGTGCAGACTTTTGATCTACACACAGGTCTTGATCTCTTGGGTCGTGAGTTCAAGCCCCATCTTGGGCTCCACACTGAGTGTGAACCCTACTTAAAATGTAATCAAGGAAGCAAAAAATTTATATGCTTAAAACTACAAACCATTGATGAAAGAAATTAGAGATGACCTAATAAATGGAATGACATCTGCATGTTCCTGGATAGGAAGACTTAACTATATCAAGGTGTCACTGCTACCCAAACTGATCTACGGATTCAACACAATTCCTATCAATATATCAACAGCATTTTTTTTTTCTTAATGGAAACGCTGATCCTCAAATTCCCATGAAATTGCAAGGGTCCCCTAATAGCAAAAACAGTCTTGAAAAAAATAACAAAGTTGGAGGACTCACATTAATTTACTACAAAGCCACAGTAATTAAAACTCCCCATGGCATGGTCCTGGCACAGTGACATACATATAGACCAATATTAGAGAGAGCCCAGAAGTAAACACTTGCATATATGATTAAATGATTTTCAACAAGGTTGACAAGAACATTCAATGGTAAAGGACAGCGTTTTCAACAAATGGTGCTGGTAAAACTGGACATCCACATACAAAAGAATGAAGTTGGGCCCTTACCACATGCCATATAAAAACTAACTAAAAATAGGTCAAAGACCTAAATGTAAGAACTAAAGCTATGATATTTTTAGGAGAAAATGGGGATAAATCTTCATGAGCTTGGATTTGGCAGTGGTTTCTTAGATATGACACCAAAAACACAAGCTACATAAGAAAAAAATACATAAATTGGACCTCATCAAAATTTGAAACTTTGGTACATCAAAGCACACTATGAAGAAAGTGAAGACAACCCACAAAATGGGAGAAAATATTTGGGAGTCATATATTCAATAAGGGGTTAGTATCCAGAGTATGGCAAGAACTCCTAAAACTCAACAATGAAGACAAACAACCCAGGTAAACAGCAGGAAAAGGAGTTAAACAGACATTTCTACAAAGATATACAGAGGGTTAATAAGCACAGGAAAAGATGCTCAACATCGTTAATCACTGGGAATATGTAAATCAAAACCACGGTGAGATACCACTTCATAATCACGAGGATGGCTATAAAAAGGAGAGGATGGATAATAAATGGAGGTGAGAGAATGGAGAAATTAGAACCTTTGCACATTGCTCTTGGAAATATAAAATGCTTCAGCCTCTGTGTGAATGGGCAATGTTCTGGAGCCAGATGGTGGTGATGGATGCATAACATGTAAATTCACTAAATACCACTGAATTGTACACTGTAAAATGGCTGAAAAGGTGAATCTTATGTGAATTTTACCTCACTAAAAATAAATTGCAAATAGAAGAACTAAATAATGAAAAGCAAAACCTTAAAACCTAAAAAAAGAGAAAATCATGATGAAATTTAGATAGGGAAGTATTTAATAAATGCAATGCATGAAGCCTCAACTATGAACAAAATGATTGATATTTGACTACATTAAAATTAAATTTAAATTTCATATTGCTGGGTGATAAATTTAAAAGATAAGCCAGAAAATGGGCAATGAATCTGTTGTAGCCAACTAATGATCAGGATCCAGAACACAGAAAAAGTTCCTAAAAACTAAAAGGGGGGGGGTGGAGAGAGAGAGAGAGAGAGAGAGAGAGAGAGAGAGAGAGAGTCTAGTGGGAAATTGGGCAAAGATTAAGAATTGGCCTTGTACCCTGTAAAATGGCCTAATGATTAATGAACCAAAAATGCTCACACTTTCTAGTAATTAGGAAAATGTATGTGTAGACAAACTCTCATATTTGTCATTTAGCAAAGTAGTTAAGTCCTAAAAATATTTAAAGTGAAAAATACTTTTTATAAAATATAATATCAAGCTAAAATACTTAATATTTTGGAATACTAAGATCTAAAAATTCCAAGGGTCTGGTGTTTGCTGAGAGTGTGGGTAGTGGGCTGTAGAGGACGTGGCAAAGAAACTTAACATTCAGGGAACCCCCAAGGTGGACGCCTGAGAGGAGCACTTGCAGTGTTCAGGGGCTCGTGAAGTCCTCACTAGGGCACTCTCACTCCAGTGGCAGAGGCACCCTAAATGTCCATCAACATGGAAACAGACAAGTGAATTGTGAACTTATACAAAGGAGCACAGCAGATTAAATGAACAAACACAGAGAAGCCTCCAAGGCCATGTTGAGTAAAAAGAAACAGTAAGTTACAAACAGATCAGAATGGTGTGGTGTCAGTTAGGTAAACCCAAGATGCTCTGGATTGTTTTCAGCATGTGCCCATGATGTTAAAGCATAAACTTGTGCGTGGAATGTCACACACAGGTTAACGTCTGGTCAGATCTCCCTGTGGGCCAGTGGCACCTGTAACGCCTTTTATCTGGGTGGAATCTTGCCATGTGAACCACAACATTTGCAGAAAATCGTGGTGTCGGGGGTTCCGCTGTGGAAGCTGCTAAGGGCTGGGATCATGGCTCAAACTAGTTTTCAACTCTCAATTTTTATTGTATTCTACATTTGCTTCTGCTTTCACTTTAAGGTTTAATCAGGCATTATCTTGGGAAAGATGCTGGCCATAGACAATAGTCATATGTGAAACAGCTGAGTGAGTGTCCTGGTGAGACAGGGTGGATGGAGCATGTATCGAATGAGAATTCCATAAAGGAGATGCCCTCTTTGTGCATGAGCGCAGTCACAGTGCTCAGGGAGACCCTTGCAGCAGAAGGCTACGCACCTACAGGGCATGGTGGAAATTCTCTGCAATGGAAGTTCCATTCACAGGCCAAAGGGAAGGCTTGCAGGGGTCAGCATCTGTGTGCACTGGGCGCAGCCTGAACAGGCCAGTCCCATCCTGATTCAGCCCTTGGCACCCTCCCTCTTGGTCTCCCCTCTCCTGCAGGCTCTCTCACACTGCTGGCCTTTTTCCTGCCCTCCCTTCCTTCCTGACTTCAGGCATCGTCTGCACTGGACCAGCTTGCCTTTGAATTTTTAACCTTTATCTTCCAAGATAAAGGAAGTGCAGACAGCTGCAAGCAGAGGGAAGTGTGTTTGGGGCTCTCACACTGAAAGCATGTGAATGCTGCTCATTCATTAACCTCCAACAGGGCAGCCATGAAGTGTGCCTCCCAGGGAAGCAGCAAAGAGATGAGGGAAACACTCTCTTCTGTACACCTGCTGCACTCTGGACACTGAGCTGGACATGCACAGATGGAAGCCCTGCTCTCAGAGGCCTTCTGTCCCAATAGCAGAGATAGCCTCAACCAAACAAAAGACAAGGGATGAGATGGAGAGAGCATGGCTGAGATCCAACTGTAGAAATGTCAGGCTAAAGGAAGAGAGGGCTCACTGCCCAGAGATTAGAGGTCAGGTCCACTGCACAGAGGGAACACAGGCACAGCAGCCCTGAGGCAGGATGAATACAGTGCATTCCGGGACTACAAAGGGGTGGTGTGGGGGGTTGGGGACATGGCCTGTGTGGCTTTGGGGCGTCCTTGTGGAGATGACCGTGGCTACGCGTTGGCTTTCTGTGGCAGGAAGAGGAAATGTCTGGTGAGCGGGCTGGGGCTCCCCTGCTGACAGTGCCATGAGACTTCACCACTAAGGGTCAGGGCCCTGGTGGGCTGTGGGTCACAGCTGCATTTTGGCCTTTACTTTTTGAGCATTTAGGTTCTGTTGTTTGAGCATTTAGAAGTCTTTAATAAAGAGATATTTTTGAGCACTCTCTAAGACCCAAATTGGTTAAGAATTCTGCCCTTCTTCATTTGCTTGTGCATAGAACATTTTAACTTTTCATATTTTTTATTTTACAGACACCACTTACATTTAACATCTGGCTAGTTCATTTTATTTTATTTAAACCCCTTGTTATTCCAAAAAGTTATAGTAAAGGAATATAGTGACAGAAAATATTAGCTTTCCAGGTGAATGTTTCCACAGTCACAAAACATCAGCGGACAAATGACTGTGACTGCCCTCATGACATGGCAGCACAAAGACACAGTGTCCTCATACCTGGAACAGGGCTGCTGCTTTGAATCTGTCCCTATTCTTGATGTGGGGCTGGCCGGCTGACCCCATTCACAGGTCATGGAGCACACTGGAAATGGCTCTCTTAGGTGAGAGGGCTTGTCTCCCAGACAGCCCCCTTCACAGCGTACACGGAACCCTGAGCAGAAATCCTTACGTCCTAGGCTTTCCCATTATGTTTTTTAGAAAACTGAAACATTTACTCATTAAGGACAAAGTAGGAAAACAAAGACAACCAGCAAATATTTATTTGAAGCAGGTAAAAGTTTTACTAAAGAAGAGAGCCACATCTGTTTGAAAGTTTTGCTATAATATTTAAATGGTTTTTTCTCAAATGGTCGGCAATTTGTATTTAAATAAATATGAAAACTCCAAGACCATTGAGATACAAATTTTTAACATGTAGAAAGTTTCTAATATGTTAATTTGCTAATTCTTCTGAGAAACAAAACAAAACAAAACTATATCATAGCAGGGCAATCATGGAGCATATGAATTAAAATTGTTTCCAGTTTAGAAATAGTCAAAATGAAATATAATGAGAGGGTTTAGAAAATCCACCTGTTGTAATCCTCCAAACCCATAACCTCCTCCAGGGAGCTCAGTGCGAGACGTGGGGACCTTCTCCTCATACTGATTCCATTGTACTCAGGATTTTACTCTGATGGAATTGAGCAGTAGAGCACAAAGGGAGACTCAGGCCCTCCCCTCCCACAGAGGCAAACAGTCAGCCTTGGAATGTGAGTTATTTCAGAGCTGGGCCTCCTGTGTGTGACAGCACACTGGGGAGACCTGCCCCTGTGGACACAGAGAGCCCCTGCAGAGATAAGCCATGGTGTGGGCTCAGATGCTGCAGTCCTGGGCCACCATACATCAGCCAGGCCTAGGCTTCAAGAATATCGTGGAGGCTCCAAGTACAGAAAGCCCCAGTGACCCACCTCCCACTCCTACAGAAGTTGCTTACTGCCCTAAGTCAGGTCTGAGCCAGCTTTAGCTGCCTTTAGTGGAGGGTGGGGGGAGGAAACAAGTGGAAAGTTTCCCAGAGCTGCAAACCAGTCACTCTGTGCCCACAGGGACCTTGTGCTGTTGCTGCCTATCCTCCATCCAACTCCTGCTCATCTGCAAATCTCAGCTGAAACCTTCCCTCTGCCAAGCACCCCCCACCCCACCTCTCTAGCCATGCTGGGGCCCCTTCAAAGGCTCTCCCTACAGCCACAGTTAGCCCTTGTCCTGTACAACTTTGCATGTCATGTAACATCTGCCTTCCCCACTAAGGCTGTGGCTCCAGGAGGGCCACACCCATCCTCTGTCCACCACAGGCACTTACAGTGAGGGAGGAAATGAAATCTTTGCTGTGTATTCCAAGCATCACCACAGTTCAGTGTGATAAACATATACACTGTCTGCTGAGCTCAGCGTGGGGAAGAAGCCAGAGGACACCCTCTCTGACAGAGAGACTTGACCAGGTAAAATAAAATCTGGTTAGCAGGGGTGGCAATGCCACCTCCCAGATGGACAGCTATGGTTGGGAGGGCCTAATGACCTGGACTGGGTTGGCAAGGACCATCCTTCATGTTCCTCAGGCCTGACCTCTGACTGCAGGCCTGGGACTCAGCCTTCTTCAGGAGCAGAACGGTGCACCAAGAGGCTTCTGGAGTCAGACCTGAGTGGGTGGTCTGCATAAGAGGAAGTGGATCCTGCATAAATGCAAGAAGAGCTCAAGTCCCGATTATGCAGGCTCAGCTTCCTGGATCTAAGTTCAGGATCCCCTTTTGGTTTCTTTTAGTTATTTTTTCTCTTCTATTGCGACATGTCATATAATCAAAAGAATATATAAATCAATGTAGATCTCCTCTGTTGGCATCATTCAGGGTAATGCACCGATCATGTGAAATGCCTCTGAAGCCCTTTTTGTCTTTCATCTCCTCCCCACCCAGAGGTCGTCATTTTCCTGCTGAAGGAAGGTTCCTGTGCCACCTACACACACAGCTGCACAATAATTTAGTTTCCCCAGGCACTGAGACTTACGTTGTGTTTGTGAGATTCATGGATGGATGTGGTTCTGGGTTGGCACATGTCTGTGAACAAAAAATGACCTGAAGCCCCTTCCTCCTGTTTTTCTGTACAGGCCTCCATGGTATGAAACACCACACTTTGTGTGTCCATTGTCCTTCGGTGCACACTTGTGTCATTTGGCCCTCATAAAGATGGGCAACCCTCCTCTTCCTGGGCACACAGCCAGGCTCATTCCCAATTCCCCTGGTACTATATGACTGGGAAAGGTTGGAGGTGATGTAAAACAAGGCCCCTGGAGACCAACACACTCTTCACAGAGTGTCGGGGACATCAAGGAGAGAGGAAGACTGCTGAAGGACAGAGAGATGAAGGTAGATTGTGTGGTAGAGTCCCTCCCTAAGGAATGTGGTGGAAGCCTTCTCAGAACAAAGGAAGGCAACATGCAACATGGCCCAATCAACTCCTATCCACGTATGCATAACTCTGACACAACTCTGTAACTTGGACTGTGTCCAATCAGATTATATGTGTCACCATATATGGGAGACAAAGAAGTAGAAATTGCATAAAAGGCTATACCCCATTGTGCTTGGGGCTCAGTCTTTTTGGGGTCTTAGCCTGCTGAGCCTGTGTTGGCATGAATAAAACTGCTTCCTGGAAAGAAGAGCCTCAGTGTCCTATGTCTCTGTGTGAGAATCCTGCTGTAATTGGAGAGTGAGGTCAACAGCAAGCTGGAAGGGACCTCATGGGGACACTGCTCAGCATGCCCTGGCCACAGGACTGCTCTGGCTTCAAGAGCTTACTTGGAGCCCAGGCATTATGTTGAAATGCCACAGGAACCTGGCATTAGATTCCATGACACAGTGCAGTGTTATTCCTTTACCATGAAAATAATGCTGTGAATCACTTTTTAAAAAATTTTTAATGTTTATTTTTGAAAGAGAGAGAGAGGGAGAGAGAGAGAGAGAATATGTGAGCAGGAGGGGGCAGAGAGAGAGAGGGAGACACAGAATCTGAAGCAGGTTCCAGGCTCTGAGCTGTCAGCACAGAGCCTGACGCAGGCCTCAAACTTATAAAGAGCAAGATCATGACGTGAGCTGAAGTTGGACATTTAACCAACTGAGCCACCCAGGTGCCCCTGTTGTAAATTCTTTACAAATAGAACAGGTGTTCCAGGAGAACAGCTATGAGGATGGAGGAGAGTATCAGAGAGACACCACAAGCCCCATGGAGCAGAAGAGACCAAGAGGCATCTTCTTTCATGTCCTCACTGCAGGATGAGGTGGGTGAGGTGTCCCCTCCATGTCCTCAGTGCAAGATGGGGTGGAGTATCTCCCTGAATGTCCTCATTGCAGGACAGAGTGGGCTGGGGTGTCCCCCTCTATCTCCTCACTGTAGCACAGGGTGGGGTGAGATGCTCCCCACTGTCCTCACTGCAGGATGGAGTGGGGTGAAGTATTCTTCTAAATGTCCTCACTGCAGGATGAGGTGGGGTGTCTCCCTCTCTGTTCTCATCGCAGGATGGGGTGAAGTATCCCCCTCAGTGTCCTCACTGCAGTATAGGGTGAGATATCTCCCTCTATGTCCACACTGAAGGACAGAGTGGGGTGTTCCCCTCAGTGTCCTCACTGCAGGATGAGGTGGGGTGGGTTATTCTCCTCTATTTCCTCACTGTGATGGGGTTCTTGAGCAAATGGCTAAGAAAGAATTGTTGAGACGTCGTTGGTGCAAAAAGGTGATTTTATTAAAGCACAGGGACAGGACCTGTGGGCAGAAAGAACTGCGCTGGGGTTGTGAGGAGTGACTGATTATATACTCTTAAGTTAGTGGTGGCTAGGGATAGCGTAAGTCTCGAAAGAATTTTCAAGCAAGGCTTTAGGGACCTTGAGGGGCTGTCTGCTGTTAAGATAAGGTTACTTTTACTCTTTGATCAAACAAAAACATTAAGACAGTAAGGCAGCCATGAGTTCCTTGAGGAAGGTCACCCTTTGCATGTTTCAGGTGTCTATCAGTGGGCTGCGAGCTGTAAGATTTAATTTATGCTACATTTCTCTTGCCTTTGTTTCCCTTATCAACTGCAGCACGAGGTGGGGTGCCCCCTCAGTGTCCTCACTGCAGAACAGGGTGGGGTGGGGTGTCATCTCAATGAACTCCCTGCAGGACAGGGTCAGGGGAACAAGTTGTCAGGGCCCCACTCCTGCTCCTAGTGACAACTGTCCTGGACGGCCCCAGTGGATTTCTGTTGCCCACCCTAATGACCAATACACTGATCTAAGCGCTACCATTCCTACACAGGAGCCCGGCTATGGAGGAGTCAACCTAGCTCAAAGCATGCAACCTGATGAGTTCTGGTGAGGGAGCCAGGCCCTCTGTCCCAGGAGGGTCGGGAGAGAATATAGTTCTTGACTGCCATCTGAAAGTTTCTGCTGCCACATTTTAAAAAGGTAAACAGAAGCAAACATTCACAGATGAAATATATTTTAATATTGTATTTTATGTTATTCAACACAGCCTAAATGCTATAACCCAGCACATGGTAGGTATAGAAACTATGGAGATATTTTGACTTTTTTTCTACACTCTTAGCAATGCATGTGTCTCTCACAGTCACAGCTTCTCAGTTTGGGGAGCCACACGCAAACGCTCAGCAGACACATTAGGCTTTCATTGTCCACTGCCCACACCCTGGAGCCACAGAGGCCCTCCCCACCCCCCCACCTCCCAGACCACATGCATATGTTTCCTTCCCCTGCCCGCTCTGCTTGGGGGCTGGGTCTTGCCTCCTACCTTGACCTTTGGCTGGGCACCAAGGGCGTCCTTCCCTAGTCTGGTCCTGTTTCGACCTTGCATTTGCTGGCCCGTCCCTGCTGCCAGCCTCTAGGATCCCACACTGAACTGACTGACACGTGGTGCTCTCAGTTGTGTCAGAAAGGAAAGAATTTCTATGAAGTTATTTATGAGACCTACCTTGACAACTTGGTCTCATATAGTTTAAAAGTCAGCTCAGTGCAATGCTTGAGCATTCCTATGATCTGACCATTGTATTCATGAAAGATGAGTTCATGAATTTCATTAAACCATTTCATTAAAAACCATGATTGTTCAGTAATTTTTCCTGATGCTGCTTAAGATGGCAACTCCTTTATCTCTATGTCATTTTTCTCTTGGAAATGGGCCCTCTTGAACTCTTGAATGTTTCCACTCTGGGAACACTAGCTCCAAAGAGACTTAAAGAGCCACCTTTCCTTGGGATTACTGGGGACAAGTGAAAATACACAGGACACTTTGCCTGGGCCCTTTTGGTGGGAAAGACGAGAGAGGCCATTGGGGAAACTTGGCTGGCCTCTGTGATCTGGAATTTCACTGTGATCCCTTGGAACCCTCTAGACAAGCTGCACACAGGCAGCAAAGGGCATGGCTCCCCCCCACTCATCCCACTCCTTCTCTTTGGTCATCTTTTTCGAGGGCTCAAAATGGAGCAGAGACTAGAGCTTCCTTGGTTCTCAGGGTTTGAAGAAAAAGTCTTTCATACCATAAAGTGGCATCTACACGCAGAAGAAAAAATCTATCAAATTAGGCAAAGAATGCACACTGAACCACAGTGCTTTCCTTCTCTGCAAACTATTCAGAAACTATTCAGGCACCGACCTCAGTTGAAGTAATAGAGGTGAGGGGGCTGCTGGCTCTCCAACTCTGGGAACCACAAGGCCCTGCATTTGCCGCTGCCTGCCCATGGCATGCTATGTACTTTCCCATCTTTCTTCACCAGTTGGAGACCATCCTGCCCAGTGAAAGAGGAACTCATGATCCATGCTCTTCACTGCCCTAAACCCGTCTTCACTCACGCAGGGTCATCTGCTTGAGGCCTGTGGCCTCCATTGCCAGGACGCTGTGCACCTTCCACGCCCTCATGCCACTTTTGTCAGATACAGGTGCCCACTCAGAGACAGGTGACATGGCCCTAGAGAAGGCAGGGCACAGGCTGAGAGACACTGGGATCCATGAATGACCTGTGGGGGTCACTTGCCAAGGGGCCACCTGCCAGGACTGCTTTGTGAGTAAGAAATAAACATCTGTATCAACCATGAACATTTGTTGTCATTTGAATCCTATTGAATTCACTACAAAGCATTCTGTTGAGGAAGGTAATGAACTTTTATCCCTTCTGATATGCTGAGTGATTATGCTGATGGCTCCTCCTTAAGGTTGGTCACTACAGTATAGCTGCTTCCTTGTAAACAAGGACCGGACCAAGAGGAGCAGCCTGCTCACCTCCTCCATGACTGTCCTGCCCAGACACCCTTGTCTCAGGGCCAGCCAGGGCAGTCCTTGGGTAAAGGTGGTATCAAAGGGGCTTCCTGGACATCCACAGCCCCTCCTTGTAAACTGGCCATATCTGTCCACAGCACCAGTGTCCCCAGGGGTCACTGTCGCTGCTCCTCTCTCCCACCATTTTCTTTTCTATCTGCACCCACTAAGGCCTGCAGTGTGTGTGGACACAGTGTGGCATAGGCCTGGCCTTGAGCCGTAGCCCCTTTCCTCTGGCATGGAGCCTCTGCAGAGCACCTGTCAGATAATGAACACCTCTCCCTCCCGATTCCTATGGCTCTTATATCTGCCCAGAACTCATGCCCCATAAGTGCAGAGGAGGAGGGAGGGGCCATGTCACAGGACAGAGGGGAGGAGGGTCTCTTCACACTGCAAACTGAAACTGAACAATTTCCCATGAATCTCTGTAACTTACAGTGGTTCTGACCCATCATTCACAGCACTGAAGGAGAGCTGAGGGCACCTGCTTTTTCTTTGTGGTTTAATGTACCTGTGAGTAGGAGGCCACCACTTCCCTTTGGGTTTCACCACTGGCTTCTGTTTTAATGAAAGTATGAGAGAAGTAGAAAGAACTCTGTTGTCAACTGTGGGGATGACCTGTGGGCTCAATGTCCACTGAATGCCCCAATGACACAAAGTGAGGCCTCTCTAGGTTACAGTGAGAGGGGTGAGAAAGGATGGGGAGGCTACACTTTAAGCTGCTGAAAACCATCCAGGGACAATCACATGTTTGAAGCAGAATGCACAAATGAGCTACAGAGATCAGTTGTTTTCTCAAAACATGTCCTAACACAGAAAACTGCCTCAGATTTCATGCTGATATCAACTTGATTTAAGACTGTGCTGCTCCCCAGTGAACTAGGAACACTTTGCCACTCTCCTGGGTTTTAATTTTGGCATCGCTCCTAAGCACTGTTTGTCCCCCTTCCCCAAAATGTACTCCTGGCTATTGTTCTTTTCCATAGACCCTTTATCCCTGTGTGTGGCCCTGCTTTATTTTCACAACAAGCCCTTTTGGGTTACTCTGCAGCTCTCACAGAAGCAGAATTCTGGGTAGGAAGTGAAGGGTCAGGCTTGATATCAGGGTCAGGGACAGGGTCAGGGCTAGGTTTAAGCATAACTGGCTTTCTTCCCCCTCTTCCATCTTTCTGGCCTTTCAGATTGCACAAGACTTGCCCAGGGTTGCTGTTGTGAGCATGCTATGAAGGCGCACACATGAGTTGTGTCCTTTCACAGCATCAGCTTTATGCAGTCATAAAGCAAGGTTAACATTGTAAAGCAGGTTCAGGATTCCAAACTCAATGACAGTTCACTACATGTTTAACTTGGCTTCTTCCATGGGACACAAAGCAAAGCAGAAGACAAAGTCATACAACAAAGAAGATAGAACCGACAGGTAGGAAGCCAACAAACCAAACTTGGAAGCAGTCTGTAAGTGCATAGTTGAAGTGAGGCTTTGGTCCGGTCAGGCCAGCTTTCGGCATGTGCTGCTTATTATGTTCTAGCACTAAAGGATCTCTGTTCTGTTTAGAGATCAATCTGGCAGAGACGTTGGTGGCAGCTGCCTTTTTGATGTGGTCAGATATGAAAGAGTCAGCATTAGGAGAGTCTGCCAGTTTGCAGCAAAAATCCCCTTTAAAGGGATTTAATCAGTCATTAAAAAAAAAGTTTATATATTTATTGCAAGAGAGAGAGAGAGTGTGTGTGTGTGTATGTGCATGAGTGTGGGGGAAGGCAGAGAGAGAGGGAGAGAGAATCCCAAGCAGGCTCAGCTGTCAGCATGGAGCCTGATGCTGGGCTGTATCCCATGATCCTGGGATCATGATCTGAGCCAAAATCAGGAGTCCGAAGCTTAACCTACTGAGCCACCCAGGCGCCCCAAGGGGTTTAATCAGTCTTGGGCTTTTGCAGACCTCCTCTGGTTCTGCTCGTTATTGGTTCTGGCCGTCGTCTGCTTGTCGTGATACCAGGTCTTAGCTTCAATGCCCTTGGCTGCTTGTGTCACTGCTTGACATAAGAGACTCCATCTTTCTCCCCACAGTCACACATGTGTCAGGGGTTTAGCTGGAGCATTGGTTTTCTGCCTCTCAGTCCTGGGCTGTAACAGAAGAGTGAAATGACTGCCTGGTTACTGACTGTTTCAGATCCCATTCAACCTAGTCAAGGTTTGTGGAGGGTGTCAGAAGTCATGTATTGTTCTTTCCACTCTCCCACCTGGGGAGGGTGCGGCTGGTCTCATTCTGCCTGGGCGGTCCCCGATTCCAGCATAGTTCTGACCCACAAGGCCCTCGGTAGACACGTGTGGATTTATGCAGGACTGGGTACAGCTGCGTGCCAGCCTCCAGGTACCGCCTTCTTGGGACTGGTCAGGTCCTCCTAGCACTGTCTGCATCTTTTATTCCATCTGAACCACCAGCAGTAAACAAACAGATCTCAGACAGGACAGTCCTTGTCCTCTGGCCATCTAGGCAGGCATCTGTGGCCCTCCAGCTCAGGCCAGCCTGGGTCTTAACAACCCCCATGGCCAATTACTGACTCTGTTCTTGGTAATTTAACAGGTCCATGGGCAAGTGTAGACAGTCCCAACTGATGTTTTCATTCCCAACATCTGCGTGGTTGAGACAAGGGCCTCCTCCCTCACAGCCTTCTAGCCTGACAAGAGAGGTAATAATCTCCCAAATTTTGAACGTGCCCTTGGCCACTACAGCCATATAGCAGCCTGGCCCTGAAGTCCTTTGGCCTCCTGATTGTAATATAAACCTTTGACATGCATATTCCTTAAGAATCAAGGAATTTGGAAGTTACTGTGTCTCTCAGCCAGCAGGTTTTCACTGAGGTTGCATGCTCTCAGAGAACCACGTGTATGACCTCGGGACTGTGGCCTGCCCAGTGTGGATTCCGTGCTGTGGAATAACCCTTGAGCCTCCTAACAGTTTTGCTGAGCAATAATTTCCTTACCATCATCACGTTTGGTCTCTCTTTTTTGTAAAGGATAGAGAAGAGACTGGAAAATGAACTAGTTTGTTCTTCGGGGATGGGTGATTAATGTAGCCAGGAGGCAGGTGTGACTCCTGGTCTCACTCCTCCCAGGGGCATGAGTGAGGTCTGTATGCCTTCCGGTCTCTGAGCACAAGGACCCAATGCCTTGAGAAGCCTTGAGTTTACCACCAACAGCATAGTTGCTTTTTTTTTTTTTTTTTTTTTTTATAGCAAGTGAAAGAGTATCTTGCCATTGTGGGAGGACAGCAAGAGCACTGGATGGACCATTGCAACCCCTGACCACAACTGAACCCCTTCCTTCTGTTAGGGAATCTGGTCTGGATTACCTGGTGGAAGAACCAAGCGACGCTCTGAGATCCTGGAAGGCAGGAGGTTTATTTCATACTTGTAGGCTCAGAGGAGATCACTCTCTAGAGGTCTGAGTCCCGAACGCAAGCATGGGGGACAATTATAGTCTGTTACTTCTGAATTAGTAGTAATTTGTCATGGGTGGCAAGCAGCGTAGGAAGAAGAACCCAGAGGGGAGTCTGCTGGCTGGGACTGGGATTCCCCTATCAGTCCTGTCGGCCATCTTATAATGTAATTTTTCCCTATCACTCCCTGGTTTGTACTATGGAGTTGGGGGAGATAAAGTCAAGAGGAAGTTTTTTTTTTTAATAAATTAAAAAAAATTGTTTAATGCTTATTTATTTTTGAGAGAGAGACAGAGTGCAAGCAGGGGAGAGACAGAGAGAGAGGGAGACACAGAATCTGAAGAAGGCTCCAGGCTCTGAGCTATCAGCACAGAACCCAATGTGGGGCTTAAACTCACTAACTGCATAACTGACTGAGCCACCGAGGCACCCCCAGAGGAAGTTTCTTAAAGGGATTTCCAGATGCTAAAGAAGGCTCATAGATTATTGGAGGCCTAGCTATTGTTAGGCTAAGGCTGTTTTCCCTCTGGCCCAGCATTAACATTAAGACAGTAGGGAGTTCCTGGGGATTAGCCTATTGAGAAGATTGCCCTTTTCTTGTAATTGTACTAAGATATTTGTAAACTGATGGAAAATCTATCAGTTTAGCCATTTGTTTTCCGTCCTTTTCTTTGTTCTTGGGTACCTAGGAATGACAGGAAGATCACACATATTCTACCTGGGGGTGTGTGTTTGCTGGCATGTCAGCTTGTCTTATGCTCCCTCATCAGATTCTTTCATTTAGAAGAATACATGTAAATTCCATCCATGTCTTTGTATGGGGTGATGGCTCATTTCCTTTTATTTCTGAATAGATTAACAGGAGAAAAACAAACAAAAGTTAATAACATGCAGATGTCCTATATTCATGGCAGATACCCAGGAAAACAGAGTAACTCCCTGAAGTGGCCCAGCCCTCAATCTAAATGCTATCTTCAACTAAAGACCAAAAGATTTTGGGTGGTGGAAAGGCCAATGAAGGCATGTTATCGGGTGAGCAGAGTAAATGAGGGTATGGTTGTTATGGAGATCTAAGTCTGTGTCTTCTCTTTCGATAAGAGTTTCTTGAGATTTAGTCATTCTTTTGTTCTAAGAGGGAGACCCTTACAAATGAAGCTTTCCTTTTATAAGTGTACATTTCACTCAGCAAATGGCAACTTTTACCCAGCTTTCAGAGATCTCCTGTATCTGCTGCTTCTTAAAATTAATCAGCCCAAATAATCCTTGTGCCAAAGAGGCATATTTGGAAGTGGCATATTCTGCTTCCTTCACATGGATGCATCTCAGTTTGCTTAGGCATTCATCTATTGGAGGACATCCTGGTTTCTTTAAGTTTGTAACCACCATGAACAGAGCTGCTGTGCCTAAGTACATGTGAGTTTCTGTTTGGAAACAATTTTTCATAGCGGTTTTCTAAATACTGGAAGAGTGATTGTTGGATCTCTATTTGAGAATTATTTAGCTTTGGAAAAAATGGCCAAGACAGAGCATTCCTGTCTGTCATTCCTCCCCTTCCACCAATTGGTATTCTTGTTTTTGGAGTTTAGCATTTCTAACAGGTGTGGAGTGCTCTCTCACTGTTGTTTAAGTTTGTAATTTCCTTATGATGATGTCGAGCATAACTTTGCATGCTTATTGACCATCTGTATATCTTCTCTGTTCAGTTATCTGTTTAGATCCTTACCCATTATCAGTTAGGGCTTTTGTTTCCTTATTGTTGAGTTCTGAGAATTTTTTATATATTCTGAAAACAAATCCTTTATCAGATATGTGTTTTGCAAATACTTTCTCCCAGTTTGTGCCTTGTCTTTTAGTTTTCTGAGCAATGTTTTTCACAAAGTAAAAGTTTTCATTTTAGGAAGTTCATGTTATCAATTTTTTTCTTCTGTATTGGCTTTTGGTGTTGTGTGTTAACACTCATCACTTAACCCACGGTCATGTAGATTTTCTTTTTTGTTTTCTTTTTGATATTTTGATAGTTTTGCATTTTAAATTTATGCATAAATTTTTATTTATTTATTTATTTATGATTTACATCCAAGTTAGTTAGCATATAGTGCAACAATGATTTCAGGAGTAGATTCCTTAATGCCCCTTACCCATTTAGCCCATCCCCCCTCCCACAACTCCTCCAGTAACCCTCTGTTTGTTCTCCATATTTAAGAGTCTCTTATGTTTTTGTTCCCCTCCCTGTTTTTATGTTATTTTTGCTTCCCTTCCCTTATGTTCATTTGTTTTGTATTGTAAAGTCCTCATATGAGTGAAGTCATATGCTATTTGTCTTTCTCTGACTGGCTGATTTTGCTTAGCATAATATCCTCTATTTCCATCCACGTGGTTGCAAATGGCAAGATTTAATTCTTTTTGATTGCCGACTAATACTCCATTGTATGTATATACCACATCCTCTTTATCCATTCATCCATCGATGGACATTTAGGCTCTTTCCATCCTTTGGCTATTGTTGATAGTGCTGCTATAAACATTGGGGTGTGTGTGTTCCTTTGAAACAGCACACCTGTATCCCTTTGATAAATACCTAGTAGTGCAATTGCTGGGTTGTAGGGTAGTTCTAGTTTTAATTTTTTGAGGAACCTCCATATTGTTTTCCAGAGTGGCTGCACCAGTTTGCATTGCCACCAGCAGTGCAAAAGAGATACTCTTTCTCCGCATCCTCACCAACATCTGTTCTTGTCTGAGTTGTTAATGTAAGCCATTCTGACCAGTGTGAAGTGGTATCTCAGTGTGGTTTTAATTTGTATTTCCCTAATGATGAGTGATGTTGAGCATTTTTTCATGTGTCGGATGGCCATCTGGATATCGTCTTTGGGCACTTTGGAGAAGTGTCTGTTCCTGTCTTTTGCCCATTTCTTCACTGGCTTATTTGGTTTTTGGGTGTTGAGTTTGATAAGTTCTTTATAGATTTGGATATTAACCTTTATCTGATATGTTGTTTGCAAATGCTTTTCCCATTCCATCGGTTGTCTTTTAGTTTTGCTGATTGTTTCCTTCACTAGGCAGAAGCTTTCTATTTTGATGACGTCCCAATAGTTCATTTTTGCTTTTTGTTTCCCTTGCCTCCAGAGACCTTGCTGTGGCCAAGGTCAAAGAGGTTTTTGCCTGCTTTCTCCTCAAGGATTTTGATGGCTTCCTGTCTTACATTTAGGTCTTTCATCCATTTTGAGTTTGTTTTTACGTATGGTATAAGAAAGTGGTCCAGGTTCATTTTTCTGCGTGTCGCTGTCCAGTTTTCCCAGCACCACTTTGCTTAAGAGACTGTCTTTATTTCATTGGATATTCTTTCCTGTTTTGTCAAAGATTAGTTGGCCATACGTTTGTGGGTCCATTTCTGGGTTCTCTATTCTGTTCCATTGATCTGTTTCTGTTTTTGTGCCAGTACCATACTTTCTTGATGATTACAGCTTTGTAACACAGCTTGAAATCCAGGATTGTGATGCTTCCTGCTTTGGTTTTCTTTTTCAAGATTGCTTTGGCTATTCGGGGTCTTTTCTGGTTCCATACAAATTTTGGGGTTGCTTGTTCTAACTCTGTGAAGAATGCCGTGTTATTTTGATAGGGATTGCATTGAATATGTAGATTGCTTTGGGTAGTATTGACATTTTAACAATATTTGTTCTTCCTACCCAGAAGCATGGAATATCCCCCCCCCCTTTTTTAAATATCTTCATCAATTTCTTTCATCAGCTTTCTATACTTTTCAGTGTATAGATTTTTCACCTCTTTGGTTAGATTTATTCCTAGGTATTTTATGAGTTTGGGTGTAATTGAAAATGGGATTGATTTCTTGATTTCTCTTTCTATTGCTTCTTTGTTGGTGTATAGGAATGCAACCGATTTCTGTGCATTGATTTCATATCCTGCAATTTTGCTGAATTCATGGATCAGTTCTAGCAGTGTTTTGGTGGAATCTTTTGGGTTTTCCATATAGAGTATCGTGTCATCTGCGAAGAGTGAAAGTTTGACCTCCTCCTGGCTGATTTGGGCCTTTTATTTCTTTGTGTTGATTGATTGCTGAGGATAAGATGATCAATACTATGTTGAATAACAGTGGCAAGAGTGGGCATCCCTGTCTTGTTCCTGACCTTAGGGGGAAAGCTCTCAGACTTTCCCCCCATGAGGTTGATATTAGTGTTGGGTCTTTCATATATGGCTTTTATGATCTCAAGGTATGATCCTTCTATCCCTACTTTCTGCAGGGTTTTTATCAAGAAAGGATGCTATATTTTGTCAAATGTTTTCACAGCATCTATTGAGAGGATCATGTAGTTCTTGTCCTTTCTTTTGTAAATGTCATGATTAACATTGATTGTTTTTGTGGCTATTAAACCAACCCTGGATGCCAGGTATAAATCCCACTTGCTCATAGTGAATAATTTTTAATGTACTCTTGGATCTGCCAGCAGCCCAGTGCTGGATCCAGAGGGCTGAGTTGAGGGCACATGGAACAGTGCTGGCCAGGCTTAGCGTTTGGTTTCAAGGGCCTGCCTCATCTGTGGGCCTGGCTATGGTGGGACCTCAGGACACCCCTCATGCAGCTATTTGTATGCTTTGTGAATATCATGGTGATGTTCCACATTGCATGCTGATGCAGCCTGCCCCGCTTCTGGGCCACATGTCTGTGGTGTTCTCAGATCTAGGACTTGGGTCCCCATGGGGACAGAGCCTTGGCTAGAGTTAGGGTTCCATCAGGGGGAGTTGCCAGGGCAGAAGCGGCACCAGTCCCGTGATCTCCCAAAAGGGCTGACAGGAGGGTGCTGCGCAGGCACAAGTCAGGGTTACAACTAGAGGTAGGGCATGTGTGTGTGTGTGTGTGTGTGTGTGTGTGTTTGTGTGTGTGTGTGTGTGTGTGTGTGTGTGTGTGTGTATATCTTATTTTAAGAAATTATCTCAGGTGATTATGGAGGGTTGCAAGTCAAAGTCCAAAACAAAACATGCAGGGTGGGCCAACATGCTGGAAACTCAGTTAGAGATAATGCTATAGTTGATGTCTAAAGGTCTTCTGTTGGGTGAATCCCCTCCTGGTCAGGTGAGTTTAATCTTTTGTTCTATTTAGGCCTTCAAATGATTGAATGAGGCCCACCCACATCATGGAAGAAAAATCTGCTCTTCTGAAAATCCACTGATTTAAATGTTAATCTCATCTAAAATACTCTTACAGAAATATCTAGAATAATATTTGACCATATATCTGGGCAACCATGGCCCAGCCAAGCTGACATATAAAATTAACTATACAATTCTTTATTCAGATTGTTCATTTCTAGCATATATAGCACATTGGTTTTTAGGTGTTCATTCTGTACCATACACAATATGAATTGATTCTATATCAATTTAATATTGATTTAGTTCTATAGCTTTTTAATATATTATTTGGAGTTTTCTATATATAAGATTGTATTAACTGTGAGTATAGATCTTTCTCTCCATTTTGGATACCTGTTGTTTGTTTCATTTCTCTGACTAGTATTTCCAATACTATGTGGAATAAAAGTGACAAAAGTGCATCCCTAATTTGTTTTGTTCTTTATTTTAGAGTAAAGGATTTCAGTATTTTGGCTTCACTGGGAAGATAGCAGAGTAGGAGGACCCTAAACTTGCCTTGTACCACAGATGCAACTAGATGACACTCACAGTAGTGTAAATAACCCAGAAAACAACCCAAAGACTGACAGAAAAAATTCCACAACTAAAGGTAGAGAAGAAGCCACCTTAAGGAAGCTAGGAAGGGTGAAGACATCTGGGAGCAAAATGAACTGTGGCTGTTCACAGTGTGGAGGGAGTTGGTGGTGCAGAGAAGGGCAGAAAACAGATATTCACACAGGGGATCCCACAAATGCAGAGGATGTATCCCTATTATAATTTCCTTGAAAGCTAGAGCGACTAAATTTCATGAGTTCTTACAACCAGTGGGACTTAAAGCCTGGAATTTAAAAAATCAGTGGGTTATGCTCTGGGAGAGCTTGAAAGGCATTAGGAAGCAGGATCCCCCTGCTTAAAGAGACAGCACTACAAACAGCCACTATAGCTATAACATAGAATAAGTAGTTTGAAAAATGGCAGGGAGGGGGCAGACAGGAGGGAGAGTAATTTGTCCATCTCAAAGTATGGCCCAGAGAAAGAGTGATCACGCCCCAGGAAGAAAGAAGGTGGTAGATGCCATCCACCTCTCCCAAACCCAGCATAAACAATGGTCACTTGTGGGAACCAGCACTGCTTACCTAACTTGCTTACAACTAGCCCCTTGCCCACACATCAGGGGAACCACTCTCCCAGTCATGATCTCCTTATACCCTGCACTGCAGACCCCTGCCTCAAAACACCAGCACAAACCATGCTAACACCACATCTCCTGATCTACATGTTTTGTGAGATCTCAGTCTGATGAGAGTGGGGCAGGTCTCATTTCCTAAACCCCTTGTTAAAACAAACCCCACCCCTGCTGGGGACCAAACACCGCCCACATTAGGCAAAGAGAGCCTCTTCAGAGGATGTGACAATTATAAATATTTATGCCCCCAACACAAAAGCACCCAAATACATAAAGCAATAACAAACATAAAGAAAATATTGGATTGTAATACAATAATACTAATTAACTTTAACACCACACTTACATGGATGGACAGATCATCCAAAAAAATCAACAAAGAAGGCTTTGAATTACAGACTGGATGATATAGATTTAACAGACCTATTTAGAACATTCCATCCTAATGGAGCACATGGAACATTCTCCAGCATAGATCACATTTTATTCCACAAAACAAGTCTCAACAAATAAAAAAAAATTAAAGTCAAAACTATGAATCTTTTCTGAACACAATGCTATAAAACTAGAAATCAATCAAAATAAAAATTCTGGAAAGAACACAATTACATGGAGGTTAAATAACATACTACTAAACAATGTGTGGTTAAACCTAGAAATCAAAGAAGAATCAAAAAGTACATGGGGACAAATAAAAATGAAACACAATGGTCCAAAATCTTTGGAATGCGGCAATGTTGTTCTAAGAGGGAAGTATATAGCAATACAGGCCAACATCCAGAAGAAAGAAAAATCTCAAATAAATAACCTAAACTTACACATAAAGGAGCTAGAAATAGAATAACAAATGAAATCCAAACACAACAAAAAGAAGGAAATAATAAAATTAGAAAAGAAATACATGATACAGAAACTAAATACAAAACAAAACAAAAACCAAACAACATACATACACACACACTACAGGAGCTCAATGAAACCAGGAGCTGGTTCTTTGAAAAGATCAACAAAATTGATAAACCTCTAGCAAGACTCATCAGAGAGAGAGAGAGAGAGAGAAAAGATACAAATAAACAAAATTACTTATGAGATAGGAGAAAAAACAGCCAACACTACAGAAATACAAATAATTATAAGAGAATATTATTAAAATTTATATGCCAACAATTGGAAAAACTAGAAGAAATGGATAAATTCTGAGAAACATATAACCTACCAGAACAAAAGTTCAGGACCAGACAGCTTCATAGACAAATTCTACCAAACATTAAAGAGGAATATTTAAATTATTCCAAAAAATCAAGAGGAATAAAAGCTACCAAATTAATTCTAGGAAGCTAGTACCTAACCTAATACCAAAACCAGATAAAGACACCACAACAAAAGAAGAGAGAGAGAGAGAGAGAGAGAACCATAGGCTGATATCTCTCATGAACATATATGTAAAAATTTTCAATAAAATATTAGCAATCAGAATCCAACAATACATTTAAAAAAATAACTACCACAATCAAGTGATAGTTATTCCCAGAATGCAAGGGTGGTTCAATATTCACAAAACAGTCAACACGAAAAGACATATCAATAAGAGAAAGAATAAGAACCATATAATCATATTTTTCCTTCCCTTCCCCTATGTTCATCTGTTGTGTTTCTTAAATTCCACATGAGTTAAATCATATATTTATCTTTCTCTGACTGAATTATTTCACTTAGGATAATACACTCTAGTTCTATACATGTTGTTGCAAATGGAAAGATCTCATTCTTCTTGATCACTGAGTAGTATTCCATTATATATATATATATATATATATATATATATATATATATATGTATGTATATGTATATGTATACCACCTTTTCTTTACCCATTCATCAGTTGTCTGATGTTTGGGCTCTTTCCATAATTTGGCTATTGTTTATAGCACTGCTATAAACATTGGTGCACATGTGGCCTTTCATATTAGCATTTTTATATCCTTTGGATAAATACCTAGTAGTTCAATTGCCAGGTCATAGGGTAGTTCTATTTTTTTTTTTCATTTTTTTTGAGGAACCTCAATACTGTTTTCCAGAATGATTTCACCAGTTTACATTCCCACCAACAATGCCAAAAGTATTTCCCTTTCTCTGCATCCTTAACATCTGTTATGTCCTGAGGTGTTAATTTTAGCCATTCTGATAGGTGTTATATGTTATATCATTGTAAGTTTTGATTTGTATTTCTCTGATGAGTTATGCTGAGCCTCTTTTCATGTGTCTGTTAGCCATTTGGGTGTCTTCTTTGGAAAAATGTCTATCCATGTCTTCTTCCCATTTCTTTACTGGGTTTTTTTTTTGGGGGGGTGTTGAGTTTGTTAAATTCTTTATAGATTTGGGACACTAACCCTTTATGTGATATGTCATTTGCAAATATATTCTCCCATTCCAACAGTTGCCTTTTGGTTTTGTTGATTGTTTCCTTTGCTTTGCAGAAGCTTTTTATCTTTATGAGTTTCCAATAGATCATTTTTGCTTTTGTTTCCCTTGCTTCTGGAGATATGTCTAGTAAGAAATTACTGTGGCTGAGGTCTAAGAAGTTGTTGCCTGTTATCCCTTGTAGGATTTTGATGGTTTCCTGTCTCACATTTAGGTCTTTCAGCCATTTTGAATTTATTTTTTTGTATGGTTTAAGAAAGTGGTCCAGTTTCATTCTGCCTGTCACTGTCCAGTTGTCCCAGCACCATTTGCTGAAGAGACAGTATTTTTTTCCATTGGATACTCTTTCCTGCTTTGTCAAAGATTAAGTGGCATGCTTTTGTGGGTCCAATTCTGGGTTCTGTTTTCTGTTCCATTGATTTATCTGTTTTTGTGCCAGTACTATACTGTCTTGATGATCACAGCCTTGTAATACAGCTTAAAGTCCAGAATTGTGATGCCTCCAGCTTTGGTTTTCTTTTTCAACATTGCTTTGGCTACTTGGGGGTCTTTTCTGGTTCCAAATTTTAGGATTGTTTGTTCTAGCTTTGAAGGATGGTGGTGTTATTTTGATAGGGATTGCATTGAATGTGTAGATTGCTTTGGGTAGTATTGACATTTTAACAATATTTTTTCTTCCAATCCATGAGCATGGAAGGTTTTTCCACTTCTTTGTTTCCTCTTCAATTTCTTTCATAAGATTTCTATAGGTTTCAACATACAGGTCTTTATCTCTTTGGTTAGATTTATTCCTAAGTATCTTATGGTTTTTGGTGCAATTGTAAATGGAATCAATTCCTTGATATCTCTTTCTTTCATTATTGGTGTATAGAAATGCAACAGATTTCTGTACATTGATTTTATATCCTGCGAGTTTGCTGAAGACAGTGAGGGAGGTGAACCTTAAGAGACTCTTAAATAAAGAGAGTCAACTGAGGACTTCTGGAGGGGAGGTGGGGATGGACTAAATAGGTGATGGTCATTAATGAGGGAACTAGCTAGGATGAACACTGGGTGTTACATGTAAGTGATGAATCACTAGGTTCTACTCCATACACTACACTGTATGTTAACTAACTTGAATTTAGATAAGTAAATTAAAAAAAGATAACCATATCATCATTTCAATGGATGCAGAAAAAGCATTTGACAAAATATAACATGATTCATGATTTAAAAACTCAGCAAAGTAGGTTTAGAGGGAATATACCTCAACATAATAAAGGCCATCTATGAAAACCACACAGCACACATCTTCCTTAACAGGGAAAACTGAAAGCTTTGTTTCTAAGGTCAAGAATAAGAGAAGGATGTCCCTCTCACCACGTTAGCTCAACATTGTATTGGAAGTATTAAGCCTCAGCAATCAGACAGTAGAAAGAAATAAAAGGCATCAAATTAGTAAGGAAGATGTAACACTTTCATTATTTGCAGATGACATGATACTACATACAGAAAACCAAAAGACTGAAAAACTTCTAGAACTGATAAATGAATCCTGTAAAGTCACAAAATCACTGTACAGGAATGTGTTGCATACACGAATGTGCTGTAATGAAGCAACAGAAAGATAAATTATGAGAACAATACCATTTACAATTGCACCAAAAACAAAAAAAATCTATAAATAAACTTAACTGAAGTGAAAGACCTGTAATCTGAAAACTATAAAACACTGATGAAATAAATTCAAGATGACACAAAGAAAAGGAAAGACATCCATGTTCATGGGTTGAAAGAATAAATATTATTAAAATATCTATATTTCCAAATATACACATTTAATTCATTCCCTATCAAAATGCCAACAGTATTTTTCACAGAATTATTAAAAATCCTAAAATTTGTATGAAACTGTAAATGAACATTAAGCCAAAATAATCTTGAAATGAAAAACAAAATTGAAGATATCACAATTTAAGATTTCAAGTTATATTACAAAGTGGTAGTAATTCAAACAGTATGGTACTGTCGTAAAATAAATATATAGATGAAAGGAATAGAAAATAAAACCCAGAAATGAACCCACAATTATATGGTTCATTACTTTTTAACAAAGGAGGAATGAAAACACAATGGGAAAATGACAGTCTTTTCAACAAATGGTACTGGGAAAACTGGACACAACATGTAAAAGAATGAAAGAAGACCATTCTCTTTCACCATAACCAAATTAATCTCAAAATGAATTAGTGACCTAAATGTGAGACCTGAAATCACATGTGAAGAGGGCACAGGCAGTAATCTCTCTGATATTGGCCATAGCAACATTTTTCTAGATATGTCTTCTAAAGCCAAGGGAATAAAAGCAAACATAAACTGTTGGGACAACATCAAAATAAAATCCATTTGCACAGTGAAGGAAACAATCAACAAATATAAACCTACTGAAAGGAGGAAGATATTTGCAAATGACATATCTTCTAAAGGATTAGCATCCAAAATATATAAAGAATGATATAACTCAACACCCAAAAAACAAATAATGTAATTAAAATGGGCAGAATACATGAACAGACAGTTCTCCAAAGAAGACATACAGATGGCCAACAGACACATGAAAAGATGATCAACATTACTCATCATCAGGGAAATGCAAATCAAAACCAACCACAATGATATATCACTTCACCCCTGTCAGAAAGGTTAAAATCAACAACACAAGAAACAACAGGTGTTGGCAAGGATATGGAGAAAAAGGAACCCTCTTACATTGTTGGTAGAAATGTAAACTGGTGTAGCCACTCCGGAAAACAGTTTAGGAGGTTCCTCAAAAAGTTAAAAATATAACTGGATCAAAGCTACCCTATGATCCAGCAATTACACTACTAGGTATTCACCCAAAGGAACAAAGGATACAAAAATATTCAAAGGGAGACAGGAACCCCAACGTTTATAGCAGCATTATCAACAATAGCCAAATTATGGAAACAGCGCAAGTATCCATCGACTGATGAATGGATAAAGAAGATGTTGTAAATAAATACTATTGAATATTGCCATCAAAAAGCATAAAATCTTGCATCTTTTAATGCTCTTTACTACATTATTATGTTGAGGAAGTCCTCTCCTATTCTTTGTTTCCTGAGTGCTTATATCAGGAAAGAGTGTTGGATATTATTAAATTCTTTGTCAATTGAGAAGGTATTTATTTCCTTTGTTCTATTCATATGAAGTACCACATAGACTGATTTTCTTAGAATCATCTCTGCACATCTGGGATACATCCTACTTGGTCATGATATTTAATCTGTGTAATGTGTCACTGATTTCAGTTTGCTAGTATTTTGCTTGTAACAATTGCAGATAATTAGGAATAATGGTCTGTAGTTTCTTTTGTTTCTTGATTTCTTGGCTTTTTTTTTTGAAATTAATATATTTATTTAACACAGTATACCCAAAATAGCATTTCAACATGTAATTAATAGGAAGAATTTTTTTTTAACTTTATAGTTTATTGTCAGGTTGGTTTCCATATAACACCCAGTGCTCTTCCCCACAAGTGACCTCCACCATGACCATCACCCCCCCTTCCCCTTTCCCCTTCCCCTTCCGCCCTCGGTTTGTTTTCAGTATTCAAGAGTCTCTCATATTTTGTCTCCCTCCCTCTCCCTAACTCTTTTTCCTCCTTCCCCTCCCCATGGTCCTCTGTTGGGTTTCTCCTGTTAGACCTATGAGTGCAAACATATGGTATCTCTCCTTCTCCGCCTGATTTATTTTGCTTAGCATGACACCCTCGAGGTCCATCCACTTTGCTACGAATGGCCAGATTTCATTCTTTCTCATGGCCATGTAGTATTCCATTGTATAGATAAACCACATCTTCCTAATCCATTCATCAGTTGATGGACATTTAGGCTCTTTCCATGATTTGGCTATTGTTGAAAGTGCCACTACGAACATTGGGGTACATGTGCCCCTATGCATCAGCATTTCTGTATCCCTTGGGTAAATCCCCAGCAGTGCTATTGCTGGGTTATAGGGGATTTTATTAATAGTTTTTTATTTCTTGGCTTTTTAAAAAATAAAATCATTGACTTGTTTTTTATTTTATTATGTGCATGTATTACCTTTCATTTTTAATTTTTTTCTTTGTATCATGCTTTTACTTTGTATTTATTTTCATTGATATATAATTAACATACAGGGTTATATTAGCTTCAGGTGCACTACATAGTGATTCAACAGTTACATACATTACTCAGTGCTCATCACAATAAGTATATTCCTTCTTTGATTAATAGTCTTTATTTTATTCTGACCAACATTTAACAAGAAATTGTTGTGCTTTTTTATTTTTGATATTATGTCTTGTAATATTTCTATATGTGGAGTTCTTTTGGAAGATTAATTTTATTTTTATTAATTGTTAATGTTTTAATTCCAGTGTTTACAGTGTTATATTAGATTCAGATGTATAATACAGTATATAGTACAAATTGATTCAACAATTCTGTACATTATTCAGTGCTCATGAAGATAAGTATACTCTTAATTCTCTTCATCTATTTCACCCACCCCCCTGCTCACCTCCCCTCTCTCATGCACCAGTTTGTTTTTCCTGTTTAAGAGTCTATTTTTTTTTGTTTGTTCTGTATCTTAAATTCCACAACTGCATGAAGTCATATGGTAATTGTCTTTCATTGACTCATTTCACTTAGCTATAGACACTCTAGGTCATTTACATTGCTGCAAATGACAATATCTTATCATTTTTATGGCTGAGTAATATTCCAAGATATATGTATTCTGTAACATTCATCTATGGATGGACACTTAGGTTGCTTCCATATCTTGGCTATTGTAAATAATCCTGCAATAAAAGTAGAAATACATATAACTTTTTCTTAATTTTTTTTTTATTTTTGAGAGACAGAGCACAAGTTGGGGAGGGGCAGAGAGAGAGGGGGAGACACAGAGTCAAAGCAGGCTCCAGGCTCCAGGCTCCAGTCTGTCAGCATGGAGCCTGATGCGGGGCTCGAACCCACAGACTGTGAGATCATGACCTGAGCCGAAGTTGGACACCCAACTGACTGAGCCACCCAGGCGCCCCTACATATATCTTTTTGAATCAGTGTTTCATTTTCTATGTGTAAAAAAACAGTAGTGGGATTATTAGATCGTATGGTAGTTCTATTTTTACTTTTTGAGGAACCTATATACTGTCTTCCACAGTGGCTACACCAATTTGCATTCCCACCAACAGTGCACAGGGGTTCCTTTTTCTCTGCATCCTCATTAACAGTTGTTATTTCTTGTTTTTTTGATTTTAGCTATTCTGACTTGCATTTTGATTTGCATTTCCCTGATGATTAGTGCTGTTGAGTATCTTTTCATGTATCTTTTGGCCCTATATATATATATGTCTTTTTTGGTAAAATGTCTATTGAGGTCCTCTGCCCATTTTTTTAATCAGACATTTTTTATGTTGAGTTCTCTAATATCTTTATATGCCTTGGATATTAACCCCTCATCAGATATGTTATTTGCAAATATCTTCTCTCATTCAGTAGGTTTTCCTTTCATTTTATTGATAGTTTCCTTGGGTGGGCAAAATATTTTTAATTTTTTTTAATATTCCCAATAGTTTCATATTGTTCTTATTACCCTTGCCTGAGGAGACATATATAGAAAAAAAAAAGGTTTCTAAGGAATTTCAAAGAAATTTCTGCCAATGTTTTCTTCTAGGAATCTTATGCTTTCAGGTTATGCATTTAGGTTGTTAATCCATTTTGAGTTTATGTTTGTATACGGTGTAAGAAAATGATCCACTCCATTCATTTGCTTATAGCTTTCCATGACTCCTTGGCTTTGATATGAGTGTTAATTTGCCCTGACAAAATGAATTAGGAATTTTTCCTTCCTCTTCAATATTTAGAACTTTTTGTGAAAGATTTGCATTAATTCTTCTTTAACAGTTTGGTAGTAATTACCATTGAAGACTTCTGATGCTAGACTTTTATTGAGACTCTTCCCGATCATCAATATCCCCACCAGAGTGGTACATTTGTTTTGAATGCTGATTTAATATCTTATTAAACAATGTTACTATTTTATATTTCCTCTCAGGTCAGTTTTCAGAATTTGAATATTTTCAACAATTTGTCCAGTTCATCTAGGTTGTGCAATTGGTGGTGTAGTTTGTTGTTCACAGTATTCTATTGTGATTCTGCTTGTTTCTGTAAATTCAGTAGTAGTATTTTCACCATAACTCTGATATTAAATATTTATGTCTTCTCTTCTATTTTCTTTGATAGTCTAAGTAAAAGTTTGTCTATTTTGTTGCTACTTTTAAAGAATCAACATTTTTTTCCAGTGATTGATTCTCTATTGTTTTCTATTCTCTATTTTATTTATCTTCACTCTACATTAATTTTTTCTTTCTTTGGCTAGCTTTGGGTTTATTTGATTTCTTTAAAACTTCCCTCAGGGTACAAAATTAGGCTATTGAATTGATATTCTTCTTTTTTAGTGTAAGCATTTATAGCTATATATTTCCATCTTAACACTGCCTTAGGATATCCTATAAGTTTAATATGTTGTGTTTTCTTTTAAAATCATTCCAAGTGTTTTTAGTAGACTTTAATTTTAGAGCATATATATGTATATATTCAGAGTAAACTTGATCAGAAACTATGAAGTGTCCTCATAAAACCCAACCCCACACATTCACAATCTCCCCCATTATGAGCCTCATCAGAGTGGCACATTTGTTAAAAACCATGGCCCTATGTTCACAAATCATTGTCACCCAAAGTCCATTATTTACATTAGTGTTTACTCCTGATGTATGTTCTGTACTTTTTGGCAAATGTATAATGGCATGAATCCACATTTATAGTGTCATAGGAAATAATTTCACTGCCCTCAAAATCCTGTCTTCAAACTTTTTACCCCTCCCAACCCCCAGTGCCTGGAAATCACTGATATTGTATTGTCTCCACGATTTGGCCTTTTCCAGAATGTCATATAGTTGGGATCCTACGGTATGTAGCCTTTCAGATTGACTCCTTTCACTTAATAATAATGCATTTAAGGCTTCTGCATGTATTTTCTTTGCTTGATAGCTCATTTCTTTTTAGCACTGAATAATATTCCATTATTTGTATGTATCACAGTTTATCGATCCATTCATCTAATGAAAGATATCTTGGTCACTTCCAAGTGTGGGCAATTGTAAATAAAACTGCTATAAGCCTTCATGTGCAGGTTTTTACTGGACCATAATTTTTCAACTCCTTTTGGGTAAATATCAAGAGAAGTTATTGATGGAATGTAGAAGTGTATATTTTATTTCATAAGAAATTGTCAAACTGTCTTCCAAGGTGGCTGTATTGTTCTGCATTCCCACTAGCAATGAATGAGAATTCCTATTTGCCACATTCTCACTTGGATTTGATATTGTCAATGTTTTGGATTTTGACCATTCTAGTAAGTGTGTAGTAGTATTTCATTGCTGTTATAGTTTGCAGTCCATTTCCTAATGGCATATCATGTTGAGCATCTTTTCATATACTTATTTGCCATCTGTGTGTCTTCTTCAATGAGGTGTATGTTCAGAACTCTTGTCCATTTTTAATCTAGTTGTTTATCCTCTTATTGTTGCAGTTTAAGATTTATTGATATATTTTGGATTATAGTCCTTTGCTATATATGTCTTTTTCAAGCATTTTCTCCCAGACTGTAACTTATCTTTCTATTCTCTAGAGTATCTTTTGCAGCCTTTATTTTAGTGAAGCCTAATTTATCAATTATTTCTTTCAGGATTCTTCCTTAGGTGTTGCATTGAAAAAGCCATTGCCATATTCTAGGTGCCCCAGATTTTCTCCTCTGTTAACTTCTTAGTGTCAGTCCTCCAATTTGTTCATTTCCCTGAATATTGTGTTGACTATTATCTGTCTTTTGCTTCTCATGTAACTTTTAGAAAAAGCTATTTATAACCACAAAATAATTTTTATTGGGACTGCATTGAATCTATATTTCAGGTTGAGAAGAATTATATCTTGACAATGTTGAGGCTTCCCATCCATGAACATGCATTATGATATTTGAGGTGATGCCAAAAATATGTAATCAGGGAGAAGCCAAATGATCCCAGAGATGCCGACTCTGCAGTTTCCGTCTTGAGACTCTTAACATACTATGGAAACTTCCTTTAAGTGTTTTTCATCTTTACTTATCTTTATTTGGATATTCTTTTTTAACACATAGTTGGAATCGTTCTGTGTGACTTAGAGAACTATACCAATGATTCAGTAGGAATAATAAAAGTTTAGTGTCCTGGGTAAAGAGAATGGAAAAAGGATGGGTTTAAAAGATATTATAGATACAAATACAACAAACATTGTGCAGTAAATCAATGAGAGATAAGATGAACCATGGAGAAGACAAGATGTCAAGGAAGAATGTGTCAAATGATTTAAATGTTCTGGAGGATACAGATCTCCTTGCAGGACAATTTCAAAGTCTTCTTAATTTTTATCATGGTCTTGAAAAAACAAAATCAAGAATGGCTTGTCTCAATTTGTTTGAGTGCAGCCGAGGGTACCTGAAAGATGTTCTTCTAACTGCCTGGGAAAGGAATCCTGAGTCACCCAGGCACCCTTCCAATGATTCATTTTTATCTCATGTTTCAGATGCAAGAAAATAAACAAAAAGAACCGGAGGTAAGGGTTTCTTAATCTTTCTTCTTATAAATTTTTAAGTGCATCTCTGTGTCTGCACCTTATACTACATCTTGTTCACACAAAAAGTTCCTTTATTTATTTATTTATTTGTTTGTTTGTTTGTTTGTTTTTACCTATGGATATTCTCGGATACATTTTTCCTTGCCAACTCAGGAGCCCTGCTGCCATAAGGATTGCATTTCTCTATCTCTAGTATTCTGTTATTTCTTAGTCCTGCCCCATCAGCATTTTAATATACCTAAATTTTTTAAACTTAATTTAAAACTGGAATGGAATGGAATAAAACCTAACAAAGTTCCCTTGGTTGACATTTCTTTGAATACTTTCCATAGCCTTGCAATCTCAGGATGCAGCTCATGAGGTGCCTGAGAAATTTTCATATACTCTGCACTCTGTCTCTATTTCCTCATTTAAGATCTTGGTAATGTGGGATCTTCATTTCTCAATGTGCTACAAGTTCTTTTATCAAATCACAAAGGATGTCTCTATTTGTAAGTTTAATGGATATTTAAAAATGACTGCCACTTAATATACTAGTAATTTAATTTCCTTAGGTTTTTGATTCTTTAGTTTAATATTCACCCTATATTTCTAACTTTTTCCTAACTATAAATGTTCCAACTAGTGAGCTTATGTCAAAGGAATATAATAAGTTGTCTTTTTTACCTCAATCTCACTTTCTTTTAGTGTCATTATGATATGAGGGGTATCTAATATATTTTAATCTACTGACATCAATACTTATTATGATGCTCAAATTGTCCAGTATAATATTTTAAATACATTTTTATTGCCTTTGACAGCTCCTTACCAGCTGAAAATCAAAAGACCTCAGGCTCATCCTGCACATACCTGTCCCACATATGGAATTGGCCATTTTTCTGTGTAAATTTGCCCCATTTATTTTTTATGACGGATTGGATGGCATTTTCAGATCCTAATCCTAACACCTGGGTTCTTTTCTCTGCTATAAGATTATCTTCTCTTTGAATCTTTTCATTTGATAAAACTAGGAAATATTTTTTAAATTAACAATTAATTTTCACTTGTATTTCCAATGGGAATTTAGGATGATAGTATTTTAAACATTGTTCTTTGATCATGTTTATTCCTTTTTCCTTCTTATTACAAAAATCTTGCTTTCTATAGTTATTAACATAATTATTTCTTTGATTATAGTAAAATAGAATAGCTTCATAATCTCATTGCTAGTATTATAATAAGTAAAATCCATTAACATTTTTTGAAGATTTCTTTGCAGTTATTTAGCCCTTAGACAAAATTCAATGGTTATTTAAATTCCAGTTGCATATGACAATAATGATGCACACCGTCACAGATTTGATGTACCTTAATCAAAGGATGTACCCTAACTGCCAGAGCAGCTATCACATTTTTAAAAGGATACATAATGGGCATCCTGTTGGTCAAAGAGCATAAGTGAGATCCACAAAAGTACAGAGAATCTAGAGGTCATTTTGAAGATATTAAAAGACTAGTTCCTACGGAATGAAAGGATCTAAAAGTGTGACAAGTCTCCCTGTTTTTGACAATGTATCACTGCGCAAGATCTACCAATAGGAATCTGAACAAGGGAACAGATGTGGTAAAAGCCAAAAGAGTTCTCTTCTGGTGTTCAGGGGGAGCCACTCCATCACTTACTCGCCATTTGTCTGTATGACCTCCTCCCATAGAAGAATATCAAGTATATGCTTATTTTGTTCATCCTGATCTGCAATACGATGTCACAACACACAAAGCATACTTAGAAAGTAGGTTATTTGTGCAGTCTATTAGGTTAGAAATTAAGTTTGTTTATAAAATCAGTGGCTTATTCATGCCATGAAAAATCATTTAAGTGGCTTACTTTCAAATTAATGTGTTAGGATGTATTGCTCTTCGTGTAATACATTCAATTACATTTTTGTTACACTAAATGGCTTGGTATTTCACTAGAAGCTAAATCAAGCTGTCAACATCCGATTAAACTGAAATGTTAGCTTTTGTGCTTTATCCTCTTCTCTACTGGTTACATGGCGCTGGGATCAACCCCCACTCTTGCAATCATTGTTTTGCTTTGTGATTATTCGCGATGCATCCAACAACTTTTACTATATTTTAAGCTCCTAGAGGCTA
>CM053572.1:144560562-144577216 GCA_028646485.1 Cryptoprocta ferox
TGGCTTGGTATTTCACTAGAAGCTAAATCAAGCTGTCAACATCCGATTAAACTGAAATGTTAGCTTTTGTGCTTTATCCTCTTCTCTACTGGTTACATGGCGCTGGGATCAACCCCCACTCTTGCAATCATTGTTTTGCTTTGTGATTATTCGCGATGCATCCAACAACTTTTACTATATTTTAAGCTCCTAGAGGCTATCAGTGATTTGTGCCTCACCTGTGCCAAAGTGTGATATGGGTTTGCCTCAGATTAAAGACACAATGATCATATTGAGTCAAAGAAAAATCAGTGAAGTAATTGAGCACCTGAAAGTGGTGACCTATATTTTCAGCTATTTACTGAGTTTATTCAAGAGTCACAGATAATGCAGGATTGACTTGGTAGGTTACATGGAATCAAACCAAATGCTATATGAATATTTAGTTGCAATTTTCTTCTAATTTCTGAGAATTCTGAGTAACGAATAAAAATTTAAGGTGCTAATTAAAGTTTTTGTGTGTTTTATTTTCCTTTCATTTGATGTTTCCATGGTACAGTAGATACTACGGTGATTACCCAGACCCCATCTCTAGGATGAAAGCATTTATTCCCCAGCTGCCGGAAATGTTGGTAACTTACAACTCTCAGGCGATGCCTGCTGTCCAGGAATTTCTCTTGACAGAAAAGAACCCCTTATGTGGTGGGGAGGGCAGATCATGTCCCAAAACTGGTCATTGGAAGATAAGAGGTCTGTCCTCCAAGCTTCCATTCAGGACCCTCAGTGGGGCCATCCCAGCTCCAGATATCATTCTGGAATTGGCCGAAGCCTCAGTGTTGCAGTTTAGATCCCTTCACCCCTCTGTGGGGATTAATCTCAGAGTACTCTCCAATAAACATTCTGGAAGCAAATCTCCATCTCAGAGGCTGCTTCTTAGGGAGACTGACCTCCTCATCTTTAACTCACTTTCCAATTTCTCATACTTTTACACTTTTATAAATCAATAGGTTTACTTATTTTTATGTACTTCATCATTATGGGAAATACATAGTATTATTTTGGTTTCCTATGTAGTATTTCATCATGCATTCTTCCAAGAAGAGAAGATCAAGAGAAATTCAAGTGATACTGAGAGTCCTGAGAGAAAGTAAGAAGGAAACGTGCAGTGGAGAAAGCATGATAAGGAGGAAGGGACAATAAAGGGATGTAGGTAAAGATGCAGAAGAAAGAAGGCACATGGAAAGCAGACAGAGAACTCTTCCATTCACTGTAGATATCCCAGAATACGTCTACTGGGGACGACAGTGGTGATGACTTAGCGGATTAGTAAATCCCAGAACCCACTGCTGGTGCAACATCATGTGACTAGGCAAAAGTCACCCTGATGAAGCTCCTACTTCTCTGCATAAGTATATCATGGATTGTTGATAGGAGAAATGCTAGAGCACATGACACTTGCTGTGCAGATGCTTTCTTTCTAAACCTCTGTTGATAAACTCATTCTACATGTTTTACTCTGCCTTCTTTCAGGCCACAGTCAGGCTAAGATGAACTGGAGATAGTCACCATCACCAGTAAAAAGACAAGTAGTAAAACGTAGGAGCCCTGATAAGGATGCACGACTCAGTCTAGCTCAGTGGCCTAGAATATTTGATTCTGATAAAAGATCACAGAGGTATTTGAGGCTAAGCCCTGTGTAGTAATAATGATAGACATTTCCTTTGCATGCTTACCTTGCAAGATGCTGCCTCTGATGGTGATGATGACAGCAGCTAGCTGTCAGTCAACATTTGGTATGTGCTGTGCGTTTGTTAAGCTCTTTTCCTATTGTTTCAATCAGCAAAACAAATACATATGACAGTTACTGCTATTCCCTCTCTTCTATTTAACAGGAATAACAACTTCATTTATAGTTCATGTTAATTTCAGGTCGTGTTCTAAGGCACATTGTTTTTAGCAATGTAATTATGCTCTTACCACATTTTGATACTTGAGCTAGGAAACTGAGACAGGTCTTCAAATGTTTCCAAATTGCCATGTGCTCAATAACCTGTCTTTTAATAAAAATTATTTATTTAAAAATGTTAGGCATTTGGGTGACTAGCTCAAGTATCACTATTTTATTTGTGATAATAAAATATCGGCAGCTGGAGAGCTTAGAGAGAGTGCCTTTTTTACTCATTGGTCTGGACACTGTGCTGGGAAACCTCCTCCCTCTCCCCCTGATGAGCCTGGACCAGTACCTATAAACTCCCATTTATTTCTTCCTAAAGAATTGTCTGTTTTGTATCTCTCCATCATCTCTGCACCTGTCCCTGAATCCGCCCACAATGCCCCAACTCGTGCAGTTCCATCTTGCTCCCAGGCTGTACCTCGCAGATGTTTTCCATGGGTTTGTTGGCAGCCATGGAGCTCCTCCCCTTTGCTGCCATGTGCTTCCACCACTATGCTGCCCTCTGCCACCCTCTGCACTACCGTGGGTCTTGATTGGGCATAATGGCTTCCTGTTGGCTGACTGGAAGTCTGACTGCCATTATGCACACAGCTGGCCTTTCCATTTTACCTTTCTGTGAATCCAACACCAACCAGTTCTTCTGTGAAATCTCCCAGCTAATCTCCATCAACCCTCCATAGAAATTGTGCTCCTTTTCTACATTGTGGTCTTAGCTTTTGGCTACTTTTTCTACATGTTTGTCTCTGTGGCTCCATCTTCTCTGCCATCCTGAGGATCCCATTGAAAACCAGTCAATAGAAAGTCTCTTCTAACCCACCTGCTCCCACCTGTCACAGGACTTCTTTTTATAACTGTTTTGTTTCATGTATTTAAAGCCAAAAGTATAGTCCCCTGGAATCACAAACCTGATATTGTCCCTCTTCTATACAGTTTTGCTCCCTGCCAAACCCTTGTTTCTACAGCCTGAGAAACAAAGACATCGAATATTCCTGTAGAGGCTGCTTTGGGGGCAAATGTTTTATTTATTTATTTATTTATTTATTTAACAAGAGAAAAACAAACAGAAGTTTATTAACGCATGCACTGCGGGGACACATGGGAGTGACTGGTGACAACCAACTCAAAGATGTGGTAAGAATCTGGTCTTACCTAGCATCTTTACAAAAAAACAAACAAACAAACAAGAAGCAATACATTTGTAGGAAGTGATAAGACAAAAGAAGAGCACTTTGAGTTCCAAAGGGTGACAAATTGTAGAAAAGTAAATATATGGGCAAATTAATGGAAGGTAAGAGATAGTCACGTTGGTCATGTGGATTCCTCTGGTGCATCTGTGGGTGGAGCAGGGTCTCGAGTTGTCTTTGGTGATTAACTTTTGCTCTCCTGGTAGGGAGTGGGGGCACCTTTGCAAACTTATGCCCTT
This sequence comes from Cryptoprocta ferox, assembly GCA_028646485.1. Lineage (NCBI taxonomy): Eukaryota > Metazoa > Chordata > Mammalia > Carnivora > Eupleridae > Cryptoprocta > Cryptoprocta ferox. The sequence goes on from CM053572.1 coordinate 144,563,919, forward strand.
CTTTTAGGCAAATAGGGGGATGGCACAGAGTTCTTGTTTCTGCTTCTTAATTGCCTTCAGTCTAAAATAGTACGCCAAAGTGACATATTTGGGTTGTATATTTAGTTCCCTTTAAAAGGCTGGAATTTCAGTAAATGCAGCTGAAAAACACTGTACAGTCATACCACCATTGTTTTTTTTTTTTTTAAACTATTTGAAATATTTATTTATTTATTTATTTATTTTTATTTAAACTTTATAGTTTATTGTCAGGTTGGTTTCCATATAACACCCAGTGCTCTTCCCCACAAGTGACCTCCACCAAGACCATCACCCTGGGGGCAAATGTTTTAAAAGAATAATTATCACCTTTCCTTCAAGCTTATAAGTTTATTCTAGCCAGAGATCAAAGTAAGAAAAAAAGTAGTTCTCGAGACCATGCATTTTATTAGGGGAGAGACAGATCATTCTTTGTTAGGTTCAGTCAATTGTCTAATCACTGACTTTTTTTCAAATTTAAATTTAATTTTTTTAAATGTTTATTTATTTTTGAGAGAGAGAGACACACACACAGTGTGAGTGGGGGAGGGGGAGAGAGGGAGGGAGACACAGAATCTGAGGCAGGCTCCAGGCTCTGAGCTGTCAGCACAAAGCCTGATGCGGGGCTCGTACCCACAAACTGTGAGATCATGACCTGAGCTGAAGTCAGCCGCTTAACCGATTGAGCCACCCAGGCACCCCATGACTTTTTTTTTTAATTATAAGATCTTTTTAATGTTCATTTGTTTTTGAGGGAGAGAGAAAGACAGAGTGTGAGCAGGACAGGGGAAGAGAGAGAAAGAGAGAAACAGAGACAGAATATGAAGTAGGCTCCAGGCTCTGAGCTGTCAACACAAAGCCCAATGTGGGGCTTGAACACACAAACCACGAGATCATGACCTGAGTTGAAGTCAGACACTTAACCAGCTGAGCCACCCTAGGTGCCCCTAATCACTGACTTTTAAAAGTATTTTTATCAGATTATTTTTGTAATCAAGATCCTATGTTTGAAGGGGGAGAGAGAGAGAGAGAGAGAAAGGGAGAAGGAAAGAGAGAGGGATTGGGAGAGTGGGAGAGAGACAGAGAGAGAAGAAGAAGAAATAAACATTTTGGGAAAAATTTGAATTCTAGGAATAAAAAGTTAAAGGTTAAAATATTTATTAATTCAACAAAAAATGTTGATTATATGTAAAATATTCATCTTCTTGGTGTTATCCTTTGTGTTTTGGGAGTTAAAGTACTTTTAATTTGTGATATATTGGTTGTAATAGATGGTGGTATTTTTATATCAATACTTAAAAAATAGGATATTGAGAATAGTGGGTCAGGCCACAAGAAAAATATTCCTTTCTCTTTTATATATATATAGAGAGAGTGTGTGTGTGGATCAGGGGAGGGCAGAGGGAGAGAGAATCTTAAGCAGGCTCCATGCTCAGCACAGAGTCTCAAGTGGGGCTCAATCTCATGACCCTGGGATCATGATCTGAGCCAAAATCAAGAGTCTGATGTTCAACTAACTGAGCCATCTAGGAGCTCCACTAAGAAATAAAAATATTAATTTCCTTTCTTTCATTATTTCCTCCTTTCCTTCCCTTCCCTTTTCTTCTCTTCTCTTTCATAATTTTTTGTGTCCCTGAATCCAGAAGGGCAAATGCTATTAAGTTACACTGGAAAAGTGTAGAATTTTGCCAAAGAAGATACAGATTTTAATACTGATTGTGCTCATTTATTTTTTTAATTCTTTATGGCATCAAGTAACTTCATGAAATATTAGTTTCCCCATTACCAAGAAAAATACAAGAAACACTTTGTAACACATAAAACACTTTATAATGTTGTTATAGCCAATATTTGGAGGCCAGGAAGAGACAAGCCACATGCACTCAGGAAATCAGAAATGACTGTTTATTGTGCACGGGTGCCGGCCCAGCGGAGTCCCCTCCAAAAGTTGAGCCCCAAACCTTGGCATCAGCTTCCTTTTATGGCTGGGATGGTAGGGGGTTAAGAGACAAAAGATAAAGGGAAGGGGGCACTTATCAGTGTTGCTCCAGGTAGTTTGTGGACACAGGAGGCAAGTAAGATTACAGAAGCCGAAAGTAGGCAAGGGGAGTATCCAGCCTCAGACTTGTGGCTGGCCCCTTTTGTCTTGTTTTTACTAGCTTTTCTTCTCAATGTTGGGTGTTGTAATGGAGTAGTGTGATTCCCTCAATACCAAAAGAAAGAAACATGTACCTGGAAGCACAGGGCACAATGTCATCCAGCCCAACCCTGGAAAATGCCACCTTCATTTTATTCCCTGCTTGCTCAGCCCAGGACCGTTAATATTTTATAAACCTAAAAAGGGTGGACACAAGAAATACAATTCTATCTTTTGTATGGTTGTTGTCATGCGCATCCTGGAACTTTGGGAAGGCACCCTTCTCTGTCTCTCTGTCTCTGGGAGCATTTCCATTTTCTGCTGTTAGGACTAGGTACATGATTTGCTTAACAAATTACACTTAATGATATTATATTGATACATTTTGCTGTTTATTACTCACTGTAAGTTAATCACATAAGATCTATCATAGGGGCACCTGGGTGGCTCAGTTGGTTAAGTGTCCGGCATTGGCTCAGGTCATGATCTCACAGTTCTTGAGTTCTAGCCCCATATCAGGCTCTGTGCTGACAGCTCAGAGCCTGGAGGCTGCTTCAGATTCCGTCTCCTCTCTCTGTTCCTCCTCTGCTCGCTCTCTGACTCTCTCTCTCAAAAATAAAGAAACATTAAAAAAAAATTTTTAAAGACCTATCATAAAAACGAATGTGACCAACTTTGAAGGTTCACTTTAGTGCTATATTACCTCTTATGCCTCAGCTTTCATGTCTAGAAACTCAAGTTCCTAATGTCTACAGCATTAGAAAGTTATAAGGACTAAATTAAAGAAAATATAGTACAAAATTAGGTATTCAATGAGATAAAGTAAAATAACTATCAAAGTTCACAGACATAGGCAATGATCATCTTTAGCATCCACATTTTTTAGGGTCAACATTTATAACTGGATGCTTAAAAATGGGCACTTTCTATTATGATGTTGAATTTTATTGCAACATAAAAATAAATGATTTATCTGTAACTGAATATAAAGATAATTTCTTTCCAGACAAAATTTCCATCCAATATGCTACTACACTCTATAAAAACATTATAAAATGTATTTGAATGAACATATATAGAATATCATATTTCAAAAAATTAAAAGGTCGCATTTAGATGAAGAAGATGCAAGAAGAACATGCTTTTTATCCAGTACCACCTAATTATCCTTTAAAAATAATAGAAATTACAAAGAAAATTAAAAGCTTATGTAATTTTAATGTAAGAAAGAAAATAGTAAATAATCCAATAAAAACTGTGGGATTGAGCATGATGCTGGCATCGCACTTTAATAACTAAAACTAGCCATCCTGTTAGAAGTGGATGAAGGGAGAACAAGTACAGGGTGCAAGAGTCATTGGGAAATGAGCCAGAAAGTCAGTGATATGATGATTTTACTGTGTGGTACATTAATTTTCTAAACACAAAATGTTGAAAGAATAGATATCGTTAGAATTAAGAAAACAAAAACAGTTATCATGGTTTCCAAAGCAAAAGACCTTTCTAAATTCAAAGTCTAATGGATATGTTTGCATCCAAAACTCTCTGTATCCAAACTTCTTCACCTTGTACATTTATGAGTGGCTTGCTGTATGTATGTGTTATACTACACTAAAGGATTAAGAAGGAAAAGTCTCACATATCCAACAGAAATCAATATCCAGAATATAGAAATTATATCTATAAATCAATAGATAAAATGTGAATAACCCAACACAGACCTAGGAGAGTTAATGACAAAGGTTTGAAAGTAAAGAAAAAAAATGGTCCATGCAAATATTAAAGGGTAATTAAACCTTATTTCTAATCAGAAAAGTGTAAGTCAAAAGCACACTGAGATAACATTTCATGCTCACCTTACAGGAAAAAAAATGTTGAAGGTCAACTATTGTCAGAAGTGCCAAATAACAGGACTACTAATGCATCCATGGAGAGCATGCAAATGAGTTCAAAATCATTCAAAAACATTTTAGCAATTACCTGGTAACTTTTTTTTAACTTGAGTAGAGTCATAACACAATGTCATAGTAGTTTCAGGTATACAGCATAGTGCTTCAACAGGTTTGTACATTATGTTATGTTCACAAGTGTAGCTACAATCTGTCTCCATACATCCCTTTCAAAATATCAACTATAATTCCTTATGCAGTGCCTTTTATTCACAAGACTTCTTCATCCCATAACTGAAATTGTGTATTTCCCACTCCCCTTCACCCATTTGCCCAGTTTCCCTACCTCCTCACTTCTAGCAACTACCAGTTTGTTCTCTGTATTTATAGGTTTAATTCTGTATTTCTTTATTTTTAAAATATCACTATATGGAAATTATATGGTATTTGCCTTTCTCAATCTGACTTATATCACTTAGCAAAATAACATAAGTCCATCCATGTGGTCTTAAATAGCAAGATCTCATCCTTTTATGGCTGTGTAATATTCCACTTTGCATGTGTATGTATACTACTTCTTCCTTATCTATTTATTTATTGATGGACACCTCATTTCCTTCCATATCTTGGGTATTGTAAATAATGCTGCTATGAACATAGGGGTGCATGTAGTTTTTCAAATTAGTATTTTTATTTTCTTTGGTTAAATGCTTAATAGTGGAATTACAGGATCATATGTATTTCTATTTTTAATATTTTGAGAAAACTTCACAGTTTTCCACAATAGCTGTACCAATTTATATCTCCACCAACAATGCAGAAGGGTTCCTTTTTCTCCACATCCTTACCAACACTTGTTATTTCTTGGCTTTTTTATTTTAGCCATTCTAACAAGTATATGGTGATATCTCACTGTGGTTTTTATTTGTATTTCACTGATAACTTAATGATGTTGATGATCTTTTCATGTGTCTGTTGACCACATGTATGTCTTTGGAAAAATGTCTATTCAAGTCCTCTGGAGAATTTTTTAATCAGATTGTTTTCTTTGGTGTTAAGTTGTGTAAGTTCTTTGTATATTTTGGATATTAACCATTTAAGATACATGATTTTCAGATATATTCTGCTGTTCAGAAAGTTGGACTTTTTAAATGTTTTCTTCTCTGTGCAAAAGGATTTTATTTTGATGTATTACTAATAGTTTATTTTTGCTTTTGTTTTCCTTGCCTTAGGGTACATATCTAGTAAAATGTTGCTATGGCCAGTGGCAAAGAAATAACTGCCTGTGTTCTCTTCTAAGATTTTTATGGTTTTATGTCTCACATTTAGGTCTTTAATCTGTTTTGAGTTTATTTTTATGTATGGTTTTAGAAACTTGTCCAATTTTAGCTATTTTATATGTGGCTATCCAGTTTTCCCAGCACCATGTACTGACACCCTATGTATTGTAAGTTATTGTCTGGTCTGTCTCTTCTGTTCTATCAATCTATATCTAATCTATATCTAATCTATATCTATATCTATATCTAATCTATATCTATATCTATACCTATATTTGTAGTATACCTTACATTGTAATACTTTCAGCTTTGTTCTATCTCAAAATTGCTTTGGTATTCAGGGTACTTTGTAGTTTCACACAAATTTTGTTATTCTTTGTTCTACTTTTGTGGAAAATGTTGTTGGTATTTTTATAGGGATTACACTGAATGTATAGATTGTCTTGGGTACTCTAATATATTTTAACAACATTAATTTTTTCCAATCTAGAGAATGGGAAATCTTTCCATTTGTTTGTGTCGTCTTCAATTTCTTTCATTAGTGTTTTATTGTTTTCAATGTATAGATCTTCCATCTTGGTTAGATTTATTCCTAGGTGTTTTATTCTTATTGGTGCAATTGTAAATACTACTGTTCTCTTAATTTTTTTTTCTTTCTACTACTTGGTTATTAATGCATAGAAACACAACGTCTGGATATTAATTTTTGTATCTTGCAACTTTACTAAATTTATCTATTGCTTTCAGTAGTTTGTAGTGGAGTCTTTAAGATTTGGTATGTGTACTATCATGTCATCTGCAAATAGTGGCAATTTAATTTCTTCTCTACCGATATGAATGCCCCTTATTTCTTTCTGTTGTCTGATCGCTATGGCTAGGACTTCCAGTACTATTTTGAATAAAAATGGTGAGAGTGGACATCCTTTTCTTGTTTCTGATCCTAGAGGAAGGCTCTCAGTTTTTACCATTTAGTATGATGTTAGTTGTGTGTTTTTCATGTTGTGTGTGGCCTTGTTTATGTTGAAGTATGTTCCCTTTAAACCTATGTTGTTTTTATTATGAATTGATGTTGAATTTTGTCAAATTCTTTTTCTGAATCTATTAATCATATAATTTTTATCCTTAATTTTGTTGATCTGATATATCATGTTGATTGATTTGTGAATATTGAACTATTCTTGCAATATCGGAATATATCCTGCTTGAGTATTGTGAATGGTCTTTTTAAAGTATTATCGTATGTGTTTTGCTAATATTTTCTTGATGATTTTTGTTTTTTTAAATTTATTTTTTAAATTAAAAAATTTTTTTAATTTATTTTTGAGAGAGAGAGACAGCGTGAGCAGGGGAGGGTCAGAGAGAGGGAGACACAGAATCTGAAGACAGGCTCCAGGCTCTGAGCTAGCTGTCAGCACAGAGCCCAATGCTGGACTTGAACCCACAAACTGTGAGGTCATGACCTGAGCCAAAGTCGGACGCTTAACTGACTGAGCCACCCAGGCGCCCCTTCTTGATGATTTTTGAATCTATGTTCATCAGTGTTATTAGTCTGTACTTTTATTTATTTATTTATTTTTTGTGGTGCCTTTGTTTGCTTTTGCTATCAGGGTAATGTGGATTTGTAGAATGTATTTGGAAGCTTTGCTTCCTCTTTTATTTTGGGGAATAGTTTGAAGAGAAAAGGTATTAACTCTTCTTTAAATGTTTAGTAAGATTCATTTGTGAAGCTATCTGGCCCCGGACCTTTACTTTTTGTTATTTTTAATTATCAATTCAATTTCATTACTAATTTTAACTCAATTTCATTATTAATCAGTCTGGTCAGATTTTTTATTTCTTCTTGGTTTAGTTTTAGAAGATTGGATGTTTTTAGCAATTTATCTATTTCTTCTAGGTTATGAAATTTGTTGACATGTAATTTTTTATAGTATTATCTTATAATTCTTTGTCCTTCTTTGGGGTCAGTTACTTTTTTACTCTTGTTTCTGATTTTATTTATTTGGGCCTTTATTTCTACCCCCACCCCCACACCACCACCCTTGGTGAGTCTGGCTAACAGTTTGCCAGTTTTATGTATCTTTTAAAGAACTAGCTCTTGAGTTCATTGTTTTTGTTTGTTTGTTTAGTCTCTATGTTATTTGATTCTCCTTTTATCTTTATTACTGCCTTTCATCTACTCATTTCAGGCTTTGTTTATCTAGTTCCTTTAGTTGCAATCTTAGATTGTTTATTTAAGCTTTTTTCTTGCTTTTTGAGGTAGGCCTGTATCACTGTATATTTCTCTCTTAGAACTGCTTTCACAGTGTCCCAAATATTTTGGACCAGTATATTTTCATTTTAATTTGTATCCATGTATTTATTTTAAATTTCTTATTTTATTGATTCAATGACACTTGGGGCTTTTTGGTGGGTATCTTGTTGTTTAGTCTCTATGTGTGTGTTTTTTCCAGTTTTTTTCTTATGAATTATTTCCAGTTTCATATCATTGTTTTCTGAAAAGGCGCATGGTTTGATTTCAATCTTCTTAAATTTACTGAAGCTAGTTTTGTGGCCTAATATGTGATCTATTCCAGATAATATTCCATCTGCACTTTAAAAGAATGTGTATTGTGTTGGTTTTGGATAGAATGATCTATATATATTTGTTATGTCCATCTGGTTCAATGTGTTGTTCAAAGACACCGTTTCCTTATGGATTTTCTGTCTGCATGATCTGTCCATTGATGTATGTGTAGAGTCAAAGTACTCTACTCAACAATATTTAATGTGTATTGTCTTACACATTAAATATTGTAATTAAAATGTCAAACTATAGTGATCAAGAAAAATCTTAAAAGCAGCAAGATAAAAGATGTTCTTAACTTACTTATAAGACTAGCTGGAGTTTTCTCAAAAGAAACTGGGCAAGCCAGAAGGCAGTGGCCTTATATTTTTAAAGTGTTATGCAGGGAAAAAAATGGCAACTATGAATACTCTATGCAGCAAAATTATGATTCAGAAGAGAAGGAGAGATGAAGAGTTTCCCAGACAAACAAACAAACAAAAAACTAAAGTGGTTCATGACCATTAATTAGCCTTACAAGGAATAAAGAGGACTCTGAGTAGAGACCAAAAGTGACAATGAAAAAAAGGACCAGAGAAAATCTTCAGACAACACCACACGAAAATAATAAAATGGCCCTGAATACATACCTATCGATAATTTCTTTGAATGTAAAAGGGTTAAATTATCCATTAAAAACACATAGGGATCTGAATGGATAAAAAAAAAAAAAAAGACCCCTCTCTATGGTACATCCAAGACACTCGTTCTAGACCTAAAGATACCAGTATATTTTAAGAGAGGGGTTGGAGAAGTATTTATCATTCAAATAGTGCCAAAGAAAGCCAGATTAACAATACTTATAACAGAGAAACTGGACTTTATTTTTATTTTTAATTTTTTATGGTTTTTATTTATTTTTGAGAGACAAAGAGAGACAGCGCGAGCAGGGGAGGGGCAGAGAGAGAGGGAGATACAGAATCAAAGCAGGCTCCAGGCAGGCTCTGTCAGCACAGAGACGGACGCAGGGCCCGAACCCACAAACCGTGAGATCATGACTTGAGCCGAAGCCGGACACTTAACCGACTGAGCCACCCAGGCCCCCCGAAACTGGACTTTAAAACAAAGGCTATCACAAGAGATGAAGAAAACTACTACATGATAATAAAGAGAATATTCCAACAAGAAGATCTAACAGCTGTAAATACGTATACGCTGAACCTGGGAACATCAAAAGAAGTAAGACAATTAATAACAAACATCAAGGAATTCATTGATAATAATATGCAATAATAGTTGGGGACTTTAACACCCCACTTACAGCAATGGACAGATCATCTAAGCAGATAATCAACAAGGAACCAATGGCTTTGATGACACACTGGAGCAGATGGACCTAACATGCATACGGAGAACATTCCATTGTAAAACAGCTGATGACACATTCTTTAAAACTGCACGTGACATTGTCCAGAATAGATCACATGCTTGGTCACAAATCAGGCCTCAAAAAATCCAAAAATTTTGAAATCATACCATCCATATTTTCTGACCACAACACTATGAAGCTGGAAGTCAACCAGAAGAAAAAAATTGGAAAGACCACAACTACATGGAGGCTAAACAATATGTTACAAAACAATGAATGTGTCAACCAGGGAATTAAAGAAGACATAAAATGTACATGGAAACAAATGAAAATGAAAACAAGATGGTGCAAAGCCTTTGGGATTCAGCAAAAGCAGTCATAATAGCAAAGTGGATAGCAATACAGGTCAAACTCATGAACCATGAAAAATCCCAGGTAAGCAAATTAACCTTCCACCTAATGGGGCTAGAAAGAGAACAACAAATGAAGCCTAAAGCCAACAGAAGGAAATAAATGATAAAGATTGGAGCAGAAATCAATAGAAACTAAAACAGCATTGGAACAGATTAATGAAACCAGGAACTGGTTTCTGCAAAAATTAATCAAGTTGATAAAACTCCACTCAGCCTTACAAAAAGACAGGAAGGAGCCAAATCCATAAAATCATAAATGAGAGAGGAGAAATGACAACCAATGCTACAGAGATACAAAAAATATACTCATAAGAAATATTAACTATATCGGACAATAACAACCAATGCTACAGAAATACAAAAAATATATACATAAGAAATATTAAGAAATATATCAGACTATCTGGAAGAAATGGATAAATTCCCAGAAGTATATAAACTACCAAACTGAAACTGGAAGAAATTAAAAATGAACAGAGTGATAAACAGCAAAGAAATTGAATCAATCATAAAAAATCTAAGAAACAAAAGACCAGGGTTAGATGGCTTCACAGTTACAGTAACAAACATTGAAAGAAGAGTTAATACCTATTCTTCTCAAACTGTTCCAAAAAATGGAAAAGAGGAAAACTTCCCAATTCATTACCCTGGTATGAAAACCAGATAAGGAATACCAAATGGAAAAAAGGCAGGCTCTTCAACAAATGGCATTGAGAAAAATGGACAGCAACATGCTAAATAAATGAATGAATGAATGAATAAATAAATAAATAAATAAATAAATAAAAACTGGATCACTTTCTTACACCATAAACAAAAATAAACTCAAAATGGATAAAAGACCAACATGTGAGATAGGGAACTATCAAATTCCTAGAGAATACAGGAAGTAACCTCTTTGACGTACAGGCCATAGCAACTTCTTACTAGATATGTCTCCTGAAGCAAGAGAAACAAAAGCAAAACGAAACTATTATGATTTCATCCAGATAAAAACTTCTGCACAGCGAAGGAAAAAATCAACAAAACTAAAAGGCCACTTTCACAATGAGAGAAGATATTTGAAAATGACCTATTTGATAATGGGTTAGTACCCAAACTCCATAAGGATCTTACACAATCCAACACCCAAAAAACTCATAGTCCAGCTTAAAAATGGGCAGAAAACATGAATAGACATGTTTCCAAAGAAGACATTCGATGGTTAACAGACACATGAAAAGATGCTCAACATTACTCATCATCAGGGGAATACAAATCAAAAGTACAATGGAATATTATCTCACAGCTGTCAGAAAGGCTAAAATTAACAGGTGTTAGCAAGCATGTGGAGAGAGAGGAACTCTCTTACATTGTTGGTGGGGGATGCAAACAGATGCTGACACTCTAAAAAACAGTATGGAGGTTCTTCAAAAAGTTAGAAATATAACTGTCCTATGATCCAGCAATTGCCCTAATAGGTATTTACCCAAAGGATATAAAAATAATGATTCAAAGGGATACATGCAACCTGATGTGTACCTCAGCATTATTAACAATAGCCAAATTATGGAAAGAGCCCAAATATCACTCAGCTAATTAATGAAGAAGATGTTATATATATAATATATATATCAACAAAACTAAAAGGTCACTTTCACAATGGGAGAAGATATTTGAAAATGTATACACACACACACACACACACACACACACACACACACCATGGGGCATGACTCAGCCATACAAAATGAATGAAACCTTGTCATTTTCAATGATGTGGATGGAGAGTGGTATGCTAAGTAAAATAAGTCAGTTTTAGAGAAAGACAAATACCATACGATTTCAATTATTTGTGGAATTTAAGAAACAAAAGATGAACATATAGGTGAAAAAAAAAAGAGCGTCAAATCATAAAACAGACTGTTAACTATAGAGAAGAAACTCTGGAGGGTTTCTGGAGGGAAGGTGGGTGGGGGGATGTTGTAAATGGGTGATGGGTATTAAGGAGACCACTCGTGTGATGAGCACTGGGTGTCGTATATAAGTGATTCATCACTAAATTCTATACCTGAAACTCATCTTACACTGTATTTTAACTACATGGAATTTAAAGAAAATCTTGAAAGAATAAAACCCAGAGAGCAGAGCCCATGACTCACCCTATCTGAACAGCAAAGTTGGTGGCCTTACCTGACCAGGAAATTCAGTCCACACTAAATCCTGAGTTGGGCTTCTAACCATTACGCTGTACAGCCTTGTTCCCTGCCCTGCTGCTCTGTCAGGGCAGGGAAGCTAAGTCATAGTCCCATTTACTACTGAAGTTACTATCCAGTCTTATGACCATCTAGTAAATCTGATCTAGAAAATTCAGGCAACTGCACAGCCCATCCTAAATGCTTACACGGTAATGAACCAAGCCAGCAGAAATACCCAGCTTTTCTCAGCCAGTGGCACACCCCTCTATTCCCTTTTTTAAAACCCAAACAGTTGGTCCAAAGAGACCATAATAGTAGGGCCAACCTCCCCCAAACACATAATCAGCAGACACACCTAGAAACAAACTGAACTGACTGGTAAAAAACTGTCTCAGCCAAAGCAAACCTGTAAAGTGTGGGGAAAGATCTCCATTAGTCAAATAGGCAGATCCAGTGTAAAGAATTAAAGCTTATGAAAAATCAGGTAAATAGGAAACAACCAAAAGAAATTTAAAAAGCTCCAATAGCTGACCCTAAAGAAATGCGGGTCTAACTGTACTGTCAAAAGTGTCAGAATTACAAGAAAACACAAACAGATAAGTAAATTAAGAACACAATGCGAAAAATGATGTGACAAGGAATGAGAAATCATCAAAAGAAATCAAACAGAATTCTCAGACTTGAAAAATATGATAAACGAAATGAAGAATTCAATACATAATTTGAAAAGTAGACCAAATAATGCAAAATTAAAAATCAGCAAGGTGGAGGATAGGACATGGAGGATAGGATTGAAAAATATCCATTTAGAGGAGGAAAGAGAAAAAAAAAGTTAACAATGAAAAAAGAGTAAAGAAAGCCTATGGGAAGATGGGGCACAATTACAAGAAATGATATTAAAAATTTCAGGATTGTTTATTCTAGCTCTGTGAAGAGTGCTTATGCTATTTTGATAGGGATTGCATTGAAAGTTTTGATTGTGTTGGGTGGTTTAGATATTTTAACATTATTTGTTCTTCTAATCTATGAGTATGGAATGTTTTTCCATTTCTTTTGTATTCTCCAATTGCTTTCAGAAACTTTCTATAGTTTTCACGGTATGTATCTTTTTACCTCTTTGGTTAGTTTTATACCTATGTATCTTATGGGTTTTGGTGCAATTGTAAATGGGACTGATTCCTTGATATCTCTTTCTGCTGCCTCATTATTGGTGTATGGAAATGAAAGTGATTCCTGTACATTGACTGTATACCCTGCGACTTTGCTGAATTCATGTATCAATTCTAGCAGTTTTGGGGTGGAATGTTTTGAGTTTTCCATGTAGAGTATCATGGCATCTGCAAAGAGTGAACGTTTCCTTCCTTGCTGATTTGGATGCTTTTTACTTCTTTTTGTTGTCTAAGTGCTGAGGCCTGGACTTCCAGTACTATGCTGAGCACCAGTGGTGAGAGTGGACATTCCTGACATGGTCCT
>CM053572.1:144577716-144606739 GCA_028646485.1 Cryptoprocta ferox
GGTCTGCGTGGACACAGCAGGGAGAAGCTGCGCCCTACCAGTCCCACCCCTTCCCTCCTTGGGCCCTGGACTCGGGCCTCCCCGTGCTTTCTACCCCGGGACCAGCCTCTGCCTGCAGGCGCAGGACGCTCTTCCCGCTTCGGGGCACGCAGTTATCCAGCTGGAGGCTCTGGGTTTAAGGGGGGAAAAGCAGGAAAATAAGAAGGGATCAAAACAGAGCGATGCTGGGAGTGACAGGGAGAGCAAATGACGGTAGAATATGAGCCCTCCCCTGAGGAAGAGGAGATGGGGGTCTGTAAGAGCCACTCAGAGACCCCACAGGACCCTGGTGTCTGTACACTGCCCCTGGACTGCTGTGGGGGTCGTGGGCTCTGGAGCTGACACCAGTCTCCAAAGGTGCAGGCGTGTGTGGAAAGTGTAGCCTTTCTAATGTGTCTTTGTGGAGCTCAGCAATCCACGGTCACTTCCTTGCGTAAAGTGAGGCTATAATGCACGTTGGAGCAAATGTAGTTCATTTTTAAAATCTGAATAACAAAAGTATCAGTGTTGAGCTATGACAAAGAAGAGTAAAAAATTACCTGTAAAATCCTCTCACCCCTATCCAAGCCCTATTCCTCATGGGTAGCCACTTTTAACTGTTTGTGGCTTTGCCTCTATCTTAAATAGAATTCACTTAATAATGAAGGACCAAGAACCTCGCTTCTTGTGAGATTCCAACACTCCAAATCTCTGCCAGTCGTATTCGGTTTTAGGTTTTCCTTGGTTTTCCATGACAGTGTTCGGTAATTACACATTCTCGTTTCTGTACAGTCCTGCCAATATTCCTGCCTTGCCACTCTTAGCAGGTATTAAGCAACAACCCTGTGTCCTTATAGCATTTTTTCTCCTCTCTTCTGGTCAACATGTTGGTCACACCTGACACCTTTATTTCCCAGACTCAGGGCACTTCTATCCTGTTTTAGAACTCCAAATTCATCTTCTTTGATTACTCCAAAGGATCATTAGAAGACCAGCAAGCTTTTAACATTTATACTGTGATTATGATTTTGATTTATGCTTATGCCAGCAGTAATTCTGATCATGATCTTGATGTTCAGCAAGACTCAAATAAAGTGACTGGACTCACACAGAGGGAGAAACAAACCTACCTATCTCACCAAATCTGCGTAGGTGAAGGGAAAAGATAATGAAAAGAAATCTGGGAGAAAAATAGGACGGGGAAGAGAGAGTGGCATAGTGTCGTTTTATCGGAATGATACAGGATGCCATTTCCTCATCCCTGAGATGACTCTGCTTAAGAACCATGACATGAACTCAGAAAATGTTTTCTCCCTGAAAGAGTCCTATGCAACACCTCGAATTCCTGTTCCTTGCAAACCCTCCATCTATACTTGAGTCATCTGGGTCCCATTGGGGTCCTTTCCAGGGAAGTGAGCCTGAGCATAGGCCTGGGGGTCTAGTGTCCCAGCCAGAGCATTTTTCTCTAACCATTTTAGGGCGGCTGGGTAACTTGGCGAAGTTCCTCCGTATTGAAGAGGGTCAGGAGAAGTTGGCGGCAGTCTGTCCAGGTAGGTTTGTGGGTCTGAATCATGGACTGCATTAGGTCAATCATAGCCTGGGGTTTCTCCATATAGAAGGGGGTATAGTGCTTCCAATTTAGGACATCCGTAGTGGTAAAGGGTCGGTACACGAAAACACACTGGCCTACTTGGATCTGGCCTTCCTGATCATAATAGGTGGGTCCCCTGGTTTCCCTCACTGGCATCCATAGGGCTCCCCAGTGTGGCTGCCGCGAGGGGCTGCCTCCGCTGGCCTGATTCTCTAGATGCCTTCCAGGAGGTGTACGTGGGGTTAGCACTGGTGTTCCGGGTGAGTCACATTTGGGGCGGCCGGTGGTGCTAGAAGTGGTGAGGCCTCGGGGCTGGGGGCAGAGTGATGGGCTTCAGCAGCTGGGGCGGCTGGGGGCACAGGTGGCAGTGAGGGGTCCAGTGGGCATATGGCGGTGGGGTTTCTTCAGGTTCTCCCGACAATATGGGTTTTTCCGTTTCTGGCCAGTATTTAGAGAAAGCTGTAACACAAGCCATCATCACTTTACAGCTCTCTTGAATACAGACTTTTAGCCAAGGCATCCTGGATAGGGCCGGGTCTTGCCAACATTCAATGTAAGGAAATTGGTCCCCCTCAATGATCCTGAATACTCGGCCAACTAGCTCCATATCAAGTGAGCCCTCAGAGGGCCAGCCCACCCCAAATGACAGCCAATCAATTTTACAGAATGTCCAGAGCTTTCTGGGAGTTACTTTCATACCATAATTCCCTGACTATCCCTTTTTGAATTCTTCAACATACACTCTAGGGTAGTCAGTTTACTCTGCTTTCCACCCATTTCCTCACCCTAACAAACAACTTTCATGAAACAAGGGTATGGAAGAGGAAGGATGGGGACTAATTTGGAGAGGACGCACACTTGCTTTGTCTATTTCCTGTGGCTCTCCTCTTGGAGAGATTTCAGGTGCCTCTTAGCATTGGTGGGTTCAGTTTCAGTCCCTGACCCGGATCAGACTCCCAAGGAAGTCTGACACTGCCCTAAGCTGTATGAGGTCACCACGGAACTGCGGATCAGGACTCAACACTTGCTTTGGCCCTTGTCCAGGTTGGAACCTTTCCCTTGCCCATCTCATTCACACACATGCACACAATGACTCCATCCCACCGCCCTACATTCAGCGCCTTAGAGTTGTGGCTTCATCCCTTGTGGAATTACTAGGGCAACTCTGGGAGGTGATCAGACTTCCCTTCTGTCTCTTAGGGGTAGGTCTGCCAAAATGAACCCGGGTTCTTACCAGTCTGATGGGCAGCGCTCCCTGACCTGGTTCCTGGGCCTCACTGGTTCCATTGCGCACATATGGGGTCCTCATCCTGGCGCCCAGGGAGAGGCTAATCTCCTACAGAACAAGAGGTCAGCTGGCACCAAGCTAGGCCACCTCTCTCGGCACTCTGGCACTCTGAAGTTCGTACCCTGGGGGCAAAGGTGGTAGAAATGCGCTGTTTCTGAATCCTGGAAGCGAACCCCCAAGAAATGTAGCAGGATTCTCACACGGAGTCATGACACCGAGGCTTTTCTTCCCAGAAAGCAACTTTATTTGTGCCGGCACTGGCTCCATTGGGTTCATACCCGAAGAACTGAGCCCTGAATGCCATGTGGCATAGTTTTTATACATTTTCTACTTCTTTGTCTCCCATGTATAGTAATACACAAATATTCAGTCTGATTAGGTGGTCTCATGTTACAGTGTCGCAAGGAATGTCACGTACCCATATAGCCAGGTTGCTTCCCTTTATCTTGAGGTTTTTTTCTTTCTTATTTTCCCACATTCCTTAGGGAGGGAACTCTACCACAATAATATCTGTTCTTAGACCACACTGAAACTAAACTAGGAATCACGAAACAATAGCTAGCTAGAAAATCCCCAAATACTTAGAGATTAAACAGCACACTTCTAAATAATACATGGGTCAAAAATATATCAAGGAAAATTTTTAAATATTTTGAAAAAAATGAAAATTAGAACACATCAAAACTTGTAGGATGCAGCAAAAATGGTGTATAGGGGAAATTTATAGCATTGAATGCATAATTAGAAAGGAAGAAAGATCTCAAAATTAATCACCTAAGCTTTATCTTAGGAAACTAGGAAAAGAAGATCAAATAAAATTCAAAGTAAGCAGAAGAAACCGTGAAGAGTAGAGCAAAAAGAAAAGAAATTTAGGGGCGCCTGGGTGGCTTAGTCAGTTAAGCATCTGACTTCAGCTCAGGTCATGATCTCACAGCTCGTGAGTTCAAGCCCCACATCAGGCTCTGAAGCACAGAGCCGGGAACGTACTTCAGTGTCTGTGTCTCCCTCTCTCTCTGCCCCTCCCCGGCTTGTGCTCTGTCTCTCTCTCTCAAAAATAAATAAACATCAAAAAAAAAAAAAAGAAATGGAGGAAAGAATATCAATACATACCCCATGAACCTTAAAAGAATACTATGAGTCACTCTGTGCCCACATAATTGAGAATCCAGATGAAACAGACTAATTCCTTGAAAGACACAATCTGAAAACTCATACAATGAGAAATAGACAATTTAATAAACCTATATTATTCTTCAAAATTGAATCAACAATTAATAACTTTCAAAAAAGAGAACACGAGGCCCAGATGTGTTTACTGATAACTCTACCATTTAATGGAGAAATTATACCAATTCTCCACAATATCTTTCAGAGAATAAAAGCAGAGGGAATATTTCCTGACTCATTCTATGAGGCCAGCATTACCCTAGCATCATCCTTAATGGTGAGAAACTAAATCTTTTCTGCTAAGATTAGGAACAAGGCAAGGAGGTTTCCTCTCAACACTCCCTTTCAACATCATACTGGAAATTCTAGCTAATGCAATGAGATAAGAAAAGGAAATAAAATGTACCTAGGTTGAAAAGGAGAAAATAAAAATCTTTGTTTTTACAGATGACATGACTGTTCATGTAAAAAAAATGAGAAAAATATCGAAAAACTTCTGAAACCAATAAATGTTTATGGCAAAGTTGCTGCACACCTCCACACCTGGGAGAAAGGCCAGAATCCAGAGCGTGGACAACATCAAATGCTGGCTACAGACCAGTATGTGGAGCAACACAAGCTCTGAGTGTGAGTTTGTGAGTGAGTGCAAATGGTACAGCCACTTTGGAAGATAGTTTGGTATCTTCCATGGGGCACCTAGGTGGCAGAGTCGGTTAAGCGTCCAACTTCAGCTCAGGTCATGATCTTGTAATCTGTGGGTTTGGGCCCCACGTCGGGCTCTGTGCTGACAGCTCAGAGCCTGGAGCCTGCTTCGGATTCTGTGTCTTCCTTTCTCTCTGCCCCTCCCCTGCTCATGCTCTGTCTCTCTCTCTCAAAAATAAATAAACGTTAAAAAATAAAAATAAACATACCATTAAATAAAACAAATAAATAAACAAAAAGCAGAATCAGACCCATAAATACAGAGAACAAACTGCCAGAGGAAACTATGGTGGGTAGATGGACGAAATGGGTGAAGAGGAGTAGGAGATACAGGGTTCTAGCGAGGAGGTGCATTAAGTCATAGGAATGAAAGGCACTGAAGAGGGAATGATATTGTAATATTGTTGCATGGGGACAGATGGTAGCCACACTTATGGTGAACACAGCATAACCTATAGAGCTGTTGAAATGCTATATTGTACACTTGAAACCAATGTCATATTGTCTGTCAACTACACTCAAATAAAACAAAAAGAAAACAAGGAACTAAACACACTCTTGCCATATGACCTAGCAATTGCTCTCCTTAGTCTTTACCCAAAGGAGTTGAAAAGTTAAGTCCACATAAAAACCTGCCTGAGGATGTATGTAGCAGCTTTAATTGCCAACAGTTGTTATACTTCAGTGGGTGAATGGATGAATCTCTGGTACATCCAGACACCAGAATACTGTTTCGTGTGAAAATGAGCTCTGAAGCCATGAGAAAACATGGAGGAAACTTAAATGCATATTGCTTAGCGAAAGAGGCCGATCTGAAAGACGGCATGTTTGATTCCAACTCTATGACACACTGGATGCGGCTCCAATATGGAGTTGGTAAAAGGTCAGTAGTTTTCCAGGGATTAGGGTCAAGGAAGGGGTGAACATTCAGAGCAAAGAGGATTGTTAGGGCAGTGAAACTACTCTATATGATACTACAGAGGTAGATCTATGTCATTATATATTTGTCCAAACCCATAGAATACGGGACGCTAAGGATGAACCCCAAGGTGACTGTCAGCTTTGAGCCATAATAATGTTTCAATGTGGGCCCATCAGTTGTAGCAAATATGCCACTCTGGGGTGGGAAGTTGATAGTAAGGAGGCTGTGTCTAGGTGGGGGCGGAAGGTATATATGAACTCCTTACTTTCTGTTCAATTTTGCTGTGAGCCTAAAACTGCTCTAAAAAATAAAGCCTATTTTAAAGGAGAAAAGACTTCTCCAGACTAGATTGTGCAGTGATTGCCTCCTCCTGTCGTACAGCTTACCGTAAAGAGCAAGAATCCTCTCCATACTTCGGCAAATTCTCGCACTCCATTCTGAGTTTGTTATCAGCTTCTGACATTTTATCCTTTGTGCTTTCATTGTGGGGAAATACATCTGCGAGTTCCTTGGATGTGAAGCTTTTGGCCGATGTCATTTACTCTTGGACATCTTCATCCTTTTGTTCTGACCACTTTCCTCAGTTATTGATTTTGCCTTTACTAAATGCCTCTGGCTGCATATTTAGTCTCACTGTGCCTGCAGATTCAACATTCCCAAGGGCAGCTATTTCTTTGATGGTCCCTTCACATTCCTATGAGACTGTCACCTCCAGCTAATCACTTTTTGTTTCCTTGCTTCACTTTTATCCTTGTTGCCCCTGCCCCTGTTTGCGATTATCCAGTTTTGTGAACTGTGATGTGGACGTTCCCTAGGAGGACAAGGAAGCCGCCCAATGATACATTTTGCTGTCTCTGTGTGAACTGAATACCATGCACGGTGACCCAGCACTGACAGATTGAGCAAGAAGTGACCACTGATCATGACGCACATCTGCGATCTGCATAGTGATTTGAGTTCTGAAGGACTAGCTGTGGTTTGTACTTTTGCATACTTTCTGTTAATATATGGTGTTGTTCCAGGACTGGGATCCTTTAACTAAATCATGGTAACTGAAATTCATGCATAGGTGTCCTGTGCAGAGCAAGGACTGCCTGTATAGCATGCATTGGTAATAGGTTATTGTAAGAAAATACATACAAGAATGTAAGGTAGGAGGAAGAGGAGTACTATTCTTGTTACGATGAAGTCTTTCCCTAAGCAGAACACAAAAGTGAGAGATCGTAAAGAAAAAGACCACAGATTTGACTTGTAAAAGTTAAAAAAATTCTACTTGCAAAATATAATCTAAACAGAATTAAAAGACAAGTGACAAATTAGGAAATATAAACATCTAACCAAGAATTTGGCTAGCCATTCCTTCCTCCACAACAGTGTAAAGATGGGAAGTCTCAGGGAGTCAAACTTGATGGATCAATGAATAGCTGATAGGTTAAACTCAATTTCTCATGGTGCAGACTACATTTTATGGAATGCAAAGAACTTTCCAACAGAACAGGCAGAGTATTGCCAGTCTAATCGAGAGCCTGTGCAGTGCACTTAGAGAGAGCCTGTGCAGTGCACTTAGAGAAACGTGTGTTAGATGAATTTATTTTCTGTTCCATAAGAAAAGAACAATTAACAGAATGGCTGTTTCTCCCGGGGCAGAATTCCACTATTGTCTCCGTACCACTGAGCTTTGCAAAACATGGAAACACAGAGTCTCTAGCAAATTACCCTTAAACAATCAAGAGGGGAAGAAATGAAAAAGCTAATGAACTTGCCAATTGCCCTTTATAGCCCTGACTCCTGAGAATAAGAATGATGGGAAATAGATACCCAGGTATGGGGACCTTATAGGGCATAGAGATTCAAATGAAGTAGAGAGAGGAGGAAAGAAAACCTCTGATAACCTACAGCGGTTGATTTATTCATAGTCTCAACAAGAAAATGTTGATTATGAAATGAGAGGCTACAGGCAGTAGCAGCTCCTGAAATTGTGCCATAATACCTCAAATATTCCTAAGGAATCCCGCGGACAACTGTGTCAGAGTGGAGCTGACAAATGGAGTACAGTAAGCACAGAGATCATGCCCTTGTCAGCCAGCATATGGAGAGCATTACTGATCCTCAGGAAATCATTACTGATCCTCAGAAAAATGTACTGTGACTGGGTCTAAAACCTGACTGGAATTTTCCATATATGTGTTATATTGGAGACCGGTTTGCAGCTGCACTTGCTAAATCACCTTTGCAAAGCACAGTAGGTCACGGCCGGAGGAGCCAAGGCCCCTCTGCTCTTTCTCAAGCAGAGAGGGATCTTCTAAGTGCCAAGTTCTTTCCTACAAGGGACGGGGATAGCCAATTATGGGTTAGTGATTAGCACAAGCATCTGTGATCCCTCAGCTAATTTCAGTCTAGAAGTTGGGGTATAAGGTATCAGGTGCTAGGTGATCAGTCACAATCCCTCTGATCAGGTGCTTAATCAGGACTGAATAGGATGCATTCAGGTTGGGCAGTTGGCATCTGGTACTAGCTCTTTCTCTGTCCTCTAGGATGGCTTCAGACAAATCCCTCACACTTTTGTTTTGCATCTATAGTTTTTGTTATTGTTGTTTTGTTATTTAAGTATATGAAGTAGTGATAACACTACCTGGTGGCATATTCGATTAAAAAAACCCTCCATTACCAAATGCAAGCCAAACAGTAAATGCTTTCTCTTAGTAAGCCTGAGTAGCAGTTTTCTGAACTCTTTCATTCATAAATACACCAGGAGAACAAAGTGAAAAAAGGAGACAGTACCTAGCCTTTTATCTAAAGCCGTCTTAAAACCTAAGTGTGACTCTTAACCAAGGATGCACAGTGGCTAAAGACACAGGGTAGTAGTGTTTCAGAGTGTGTCCTAAACTCATGCCAGAATTAATTAAATAATTAATTAATTTAATGTGTATTTATTTTTGAGTGAGAGAGAGAAAAATCCTGAGCGGGGGAGGGGCAGAGGGAAAGGGAGACAAGGGAGACACAGAATCCGAAGCAGGCTCCAGGCTCTGAGCTGTCAGCAAAGACCCCGACACGAAGCAGGCTCCAGGCTCTGAGCTGTCAGCAAAGACCCCGACACGGGGCTCGAACCCACAAACTGCGAGGTCATGACCTGAGCTGAAGTCAGATGCTTAACCGACCGAGCCACCCAGTGCCTGAGCATGCAAGAATTTAAATTGCCACTCTGAAACATCATAAGACCTTGAGACAAACTACTTCCCTAAACTTTTTTCCTGCATCTTAGAAAAATAATACCCTTGCCCAAAATGTCCATGTCCTAATCCCTGGAACCTGAGAATGTCACCTTAAAGGGCAAAAAGGATCTTGTAGATGGAATTGTTAAGGATCTTAAGATGGCAATATTATTTTGGATTATCTGATGGGCCCTAATAATCCCAAGTGTTCTAAGAGAAAGGCAGAAGGAGATTTTATTACAATTAAAGAGAATGTGTTCATGAAACAGGGATTAGATTAATGTGGCCAAAAGCAAGGAATGGTAGCAGCCACCAGAAGCTAGAAAATGTAAGGAAATGGAGCTTCTAGAGGGAGCACAGCCCTGCCAACTCCTGATTTCAGCCTAGCAAAAATGGTTTTGGACCTCTGATTTTGAGAATTGTAAGAGAATAAATGTATTTTAAGCCACCAAGTTTGTGGTGACTTGTTATAGCAGCCATAGGGAACTCGTACCTCACAGAACTGTTACTCCAGATAAAATGTGTGACTGGTGGTTTATGAGTTCAAGCCCTGCAGTGGGCTCCATGCTGACAGCACAGGGTCTCCTTGGGATTCTCTCTCTCCCTATTTGCCCCACCCCACTCTCAAAATAAATAAACTTAAAAAAATGTATAACTGGAAATACATTTAGTAATGTGTCTAACACACAGTAGGGATGCTGTAAAATGTATGTCCTGTTTTGAAACTGAAGTTTGGTTTGAGGGATCATTGAAACTAGTACAGTGGTCACCATTCTTTTTAATATATATTTTTTAACGATTTAGTTATTTTTGAGAGACAGGAGAGACAGTGAGAGTGGGGAAGGAAGGAGGGGGAGACACAGAATTCAAACCAGGCTCCAGGCTCTGAGCTGTCAGCACAGAGCCTATGGTGGGGCTCAAGCCCACAAACTGTGAGACCATGACCTGAGCTGAAGTCAGAAGCTTAACCAACTTAGCCACCCATTCACCCGCAATGGTCAGCATTTTTGTCCATGTTCATCCTGATAAAAATGCCTAGACACCTGCTAGGAAGATCTCTCTACTCCCCCACAACCCCCGCTTCTCCTAATTCTTAGAGGGGAAAGATGCCTTCTCCTCACTTGTTATTTTCCTTTCTACTTTTTGTTTTCATTACTCTTCATTCAACCAGTCTTTCTGAACTTTAAAGAAAACCAAGTCATGTCTCAATAGATTCAGGTGCTATCTTAATTAACATCCCAACCAGCATCTTATTATTTCTAAGCCTCATTACCAGAAATTTCTGAACGTAGCTCCTCTTCAGTTTCTGCTGTCATTCATTTTCTCATTTCTCCCTCATGCTTTTAGTTCATTCTTGACAACTTAGTCCTTTCCTTAAACATAGCTTTTAATAAGGTAACACAGCAAAGTGACAAAAGTCTAGATGGCATGGTTTCAAATCTTGGGTTTTGCCATCTACTTACTGTGTGACATTGGACAAGCTATTTAACCTCTCTGGTTTCCCCACAGAAGTGGCTATTAGGAGTGATACCTACTACTATTATAAAGATAAGTGAGTTGATATTTGAAAAGTCCTTAGAATAGTGCTAGTCACAGTGCAAGCACTACAAATGTGCTTGCTAGCAACGATAAATGCAAAGGTCAAGCATAGAACTTTCTCAGCTTTCTGTCATAACTTTGAGATATGTACTTGGTGAAATCAATGTAAGTCTTTTCCAGGGAAACACAAAGATATTTCTATCCATCAAAATAGTTTTGAATGACTGTCCATGTGGCTAGTTTAGGTGTTTCATCTCAGTGTTTCCAAATGTCTATACGACAGAAGCTGGGTTTAGTCCAGTGAAAAATTAGAAACTTGAGCTGCTGTTTTAAACCCTTTACCTTAAGGCCTCCCACCCTCACCTCTTTGCCCATTAACTTTCATTTGTCCTCCATGCTATGAAAATCTACTTCTATGAAAGTCTCTGATGTCCGGCTTAGTATGCATTTAAGACAAAGGCGCTGTTTACATGAGAGAGACAAGTTTTCAGGAGTGGCTTTGTTTGGTTGCCCTCCTCACACTGGCAGCCTCGGACAATATCCGGAGATCCAGGTCGTGGCTCTAATTCTTAGCCCCTGTTTGATTATGTAAGTCTCAGTTCTCCTATCTAGAAGGGGTATCTGAGGGCAACACTCTGTCTTTGGGACTGCTAAAAAGAACATTTCCAGCTCAGATATGAACTGCTGCCAGGAAGCCTGGTTATATCACATCACCCCGGGATCATAGCAGGGATTGGGTCAGGAAGGGCCTGAGCAGGCTTATCATGGTCAGGTAGTTTCTAGATCTCTAAAATGAATGTATTTAGGGCAAGAAAGACATGCATCCAGAAGTCTGAACTACTGAAAATTTTCACAAGCTACCTTTTGGTTCTTGAGAAATAGATGTAGAGAAAATGTCCTTCTTATTGCTAAGAGTTTTAAGCCCAAAATGCTATACAAAATTTTTAATCTTATAAAATGTTTGGGGCCTTTGGTGAGCTCTCACTTAAGGCCTCGTCCAGTGTTTGGTACAACGTGGAATGTGGACTACCTGGAGTGCTGGCTGAAATCCGTCTTGCTGTTTCTCCTACAAAGCTACAAAATTAGGATGATGGGGCCAGAATTATGCATTTTTCATAAGTAGTGGTTAGTGAGCATTTCTGGCCTAGCCTAAAGGCAGTCTGAGTAGTCCCTCTGGCCCCCATTCTTCTAGGATCATATCCTTCAGTGGTATAGCCCAAACTGAGGAGGGGAGGTGCAAGCGTTCTAGAAAAGGAAGGGACCTAGCCAAGTAAATAATAATATCAAGTTTGAAAAATATTTTTAATGTGCAAATAGTGCAAGGATTAAAAGAGGGAAATAGTTCAAATTTTAGAAAAAATAATTTAAAATATATTAGAAGCATAAACCAAACTAAAATGTAGCATGATTTTGAACAACTGATGTTAAAGACTAGAAGGAGCACTATACTGGCAGAGTAGAAAATACAATCCGATCACACCGTTTTCCCCCGGACTGAGTGATACATCATCAATACAGTTTATTGGTTTTCAACCCTTAGAGCCAACCTGTGGATAAAACACAGAACACTTTGCTATAACTGTATGGCAAAATGTAAATGCTAACAGCACAAACAAAAGCAAGCACGTATTCACAGAAGGTGATTTATATGAGGGGAAAGGAAAGGCAGAGGGGCTACGGAGCACAGCCTATGCACTGAGAAAATCATGAGATTAATGTGAAAGTTAATAACAGAAGATATAAATAATAATAGCTAATGTTTCTTGAGCTCTCCTGTGTGTTACACACTAAAGGCTACAAATGCATTATTAGTTGCCTTATCACAATCAACCCCATAAGGTAGAGAGAGAGAGGTATCCTTTTCCCTGGTTTATGGATGAGAAAACAATGGGCACAGGTAGGATGTGTAAATTTCGCAGAGATACAGAGCTAATAAAAGTTGAAGAACAAGGATTCTAATTCAAGCAGTCCATCTCCAGGACCAGTGCTTTTAGTCCTCTGCTACCACTTCCCTCACTAATAAAGCCAGCAAAATTATATGAAGTTACCACAGAGAGAAGCAGCCAAATTAATTAAATATGATGTATTGGAAAGGAAGAGGGAGGGAAAACAGGGGGAGTGGAGTTTTGTCTTCCTCCATCATGGTAGAGTGGTAAAAATATTGTCTAAAATGAGTATGTCATGATACAGCAAGGTAAGCATAATGTTTAGAATTAAGGGGGGGGGACATCAAAGTTGCAAAAAACTGTCTCTGGAGAGGGGAACTCAGGAGAAAAGGGCTACATTTCAGTATGATTCAATTGCTATTATACTTATGTATTATTTTCATACAAATAAAATGTTTATTTAGAAATTGCTTCTAGGGGGCGCCTGGGTGCCTCAGTAGATGAAGCGACCAACTTCAGCTAAGGTCATGATCTCGCAGTTCGTGGGTTCAAGACCCAGGTTGGGCTCTAGGCTGATGGCTCAGGGCCTGGAGCCTTCTTTAGATTCTGTGTCCTCTCTCTCTGCTCCTCCCCCCCCCCCGAAATAAACATTAAAACAAATTTTAAAAAAATAGGAATTGCTTCTACTGTGTTAGTGCAACAAAACATGAAATTCAAGTGGCACATGGGTGGCTCAGTCGGTTGAGTGTCCAACTTTGGCTCAGGTCATGATCTCACGGTTTGAGTTCGAGCTCCATATCAGGCTCTCTGCTGTCAGCTTGGGGCCCGCTTCAGATCCTCTGTGTCCCTGTCTCTCTGCCCCTCTCAACTCATACTCTCTCTCAAAAATAAATATTTGAACAAACATGAAATTCAAAATCTTCTTTACATCTACCACATATTTGTTAAATGTTTGTCTTATCAGGATATTACTTTTAGCTTTGAAGGCTTTAAAAAAATAAAAAAGAGGGGTGCCTGGGTGGCTCAGTTGGTTTAGCGTCCGACTTTGGCTCAGGTCATGATTTCATGGTTTGTGAGTTCGAGCCCCACATTGGGCTCTGTGCTGACAGCTCAGAGCCTGGAGCCTGCTTCAGATTCTGTGTCTCCCTCTCTCTGCTCCTCCCCTCCTCGGCGCTGTCTCCTTCTCTCTCTCAAAAATAAATAAAACATAAAAAATTTAAAAAAAATCAGGAAGTACGAATGTTTAAAAGTTGTCTCTGGTAATATTATCAGGCATGGCTGAGAGAGGGTGCAGGACTACTAGAAACAAACTGGATTTTAATCCTGCTTCTGAGAGGCCGTTCTGACTACAAAGGGCAGACGATTCTCTATAGTCACAGAACAGGAGCTTTGATCCTCTGGAACCGTAATAAACAACTTAGAGTAAATGAATCAGGCAGAGAGTGCCTGGAGGGGTCCGGCAGCCTCTGTGTGCTGGTGTTCTTTGTTTTTACAGGGCTAATCTCATAAATGTTGCACTAGACTCAATGCTGTGCATTTTTAGGCTTATCATATTTTTCCTCGTGTTTACTTCATAAAAGTAGGCACTTCTTTGCTCCTGTTAAAATGGGATCTCCTATTCAAATTACCTGGTGAAGGCAACTAAAGCATTATTGCCTAAGGAACTCATTAAATGTAGATGTATGTATCTCCTATCTCCATGTATGTATGTATGTATGTATGTACTATGCATTTATCCTTATTTATACAACAAAACAATAATAATTTAAATTAGTTCCTTATTTTATTGTATCCTTCCCAAAATCTTGCAAGGTAAATAGGCCATGGAAAAAGCATTGAGTTCACCAAGACACTTGAAAGATGGCTCTACTGTTTGTCATTGTGCAACCAATAAATGGTGCAAGGAATTCAACCCACATCTTCTCTGTCCTCCTCTCTTACCTCCCTTTGCTGATCTATTCCAGGCATATTAGTTTATAATTGCTCCCTGAGGATATCAGGTACCTTTCCTCGGAGCTTTGGCAGTGATCATTCCCGTTATCGGAATGCTTTTCCCTTAGACATTTGTTTCATTCACCTCCCTCTAGCCTGTTCAAATCCCACCTTCCTAGTGAGGCTTATCCTGTCCACCATTTAAGTTGAACGCTGTGATTCTGCCTGTAATCTCAATGCTCCATATGCTGCTTTAGTCTCCATAACATTAGTTACTGGCTAACCTGTTAGATAACCTGTTAGATAATTTGCATGTTTGTATTCCTGCTCCCATCCACATAGAATGTAGGCTCTAGTCAAGAATCTTGCCTTTTTTAAGTCTAGTGGAGATCCAGCAAAAAAAGTCTAGCGTCAACCAGAACTAGGCACAATTGTAATGTGTGATTTGATATTTTAGTCATTTAGATCACAGCCGGGCCAATTACTGAAGAGGATCTCTTCTACTGCATTTAAGCAGCCCAATAAATTCAAAGAAACTGAAATTTCCCACAATTGCAGAGCAGGTATGTACTCTTTCTCCCTTCATTCCTCCAGGCTCAAATCTATGCTCCCTGAGTGATAAGGGAATGTGTAAAAATGACTGGCCTAAGTCTAAATTAAAGATGAAGACATACAAGAAAACATTTAAACATTTCTTTAAAAAAAATCATCCTTTGACACATCAGGGGTTATCTACCCTCTAGTAAGGTCAAAGCAGGATGAGAGAAGAGCAAAACACAGAGGGAAGAAGAAAAGGTGAGTCACCTCATCTCTCCCTCCTTTGTACTGTACTGTACCTGGACTGTCATCCCTTACATTCAAAATGCAGATTGCAGAAGTCAGCGCAAGCAGGTAGAACATCTAGCCACTTCCACATCCCATCCCAGTCACTGTGACATGGAAAATTCTGCATACTTAAGTCTGGTTCAACCCATCACCATTCACACAGGTTAATTCTTTCTCTACTGCTGAGTCAAAAAGACACATGGGCGAAGGCAGATTAATCAAGTTTTATACTCAGATGTATGTAAGTACACAATCTGGGAATGATAAAAGCCCATCGAGGCAAATAGGTTGGGGTAAAGGAAACCCCTACAGCAGGGGTGTCCTGCCAGTTCCAAGACCAGAGAAAACTAGCCCAGAGCTTGGGTCAGCTGAGTTCACAGTCACACCAGGGATGGCACAGTTGATGATTTAGGCAGTTTTCTTCTGTTTTCCACCACTGGAACTTCTGGAATCTGGTGTCAATCTGGAGTAGTTCTAAACTGGAGCTCATGTGCCCCTCGCCCTCCAATACACACGTGGATAGAAATGCAAATAGACATGTGCACACAACGTACACACTTGCTGTATGAAGAGATCAGGTTAAGTTTCACTTAAAGGGGTTGGGCCCCTTTCTGGTGCAACAAAGTCCATTTCCGGTTAAGTACAATTTGCAGAGGAAGATTTCGTCCTTATTTGTTGAGATTCATGACAAGAGAAAGGAATTTTGAAGTCCATTTCCAGTTATATACAATTTGCAGAAGAAGATTTGGTCCTTATTTCTGGTGCTATCCCTCATCGCACGATCAGCACTAAGGTTATGGGAGGCACATACACTCTATGCGGATGAGGGACCATAAGTGTATCCTAGTTAGTCATAGCGGGCGTGGAGCTCTTCCCCAGAGCACCATCTTTCTTGGGGGTATGTGAGCTCCCGTTGTTCTTATAGGGGGTGCTGACATAGAGGCCTGCCATCATAGATATGATAATGTCTATGTCTTCTATAGCACTTGCTGCATTTGCATTGGGTCGGCTGCAATTCTGCTGTGAAGTAAGAATACCAGGTCCTACCATCATGGGAATGACGTTGTCCCCTCCATGCCTGCTGTCTGTATGCTGGGCAGGTGGACCACTGTTGTTTGGAAGTGGATGGAGTTACAAGTGGATCCAAGCGCGGAATTGGTGCTGCCACTTGCAACTGCAACAGATGCACTATGGCCTGGCAAGCCACAAGGGGTGTGGGGGGGCACTAGAGGTTGGCTGAATACTGGTAGTAGTAATAGATGGAGAACCTGCCAAACCTGACTGCACTGTGTTGTCTCTGGGTCGCTTGGCTACATGAGCAGTTGGGCCCATAGCTTGTGTTGAGGTTTTTGGTGATCCTAACAGGTAAGTATTGTTAGGCTGCTGCCCATAATGGTGCCCGGTTGTGGGCTGAGAGGTGATTCCTGGGCCTGACTGGTTGGAAACTGAGGTCTGTGTAATGGATGACCTTTTAGGTAAATGGATAGAGTCCTGGGCCACAACAGTACTGCTACTGGGTGGTGTCTTATCAGAACCAGGAAGCACCATGGAAAGTGGGACATGGTTGTCCCTGAACACAGGGGAGGAATAGAAGATGGAAGCCTGAGATGGAGATGTAGTATCCATGGCTTTGTCAGAAGCTGAGTTGCAGTTTGCAGGGGGATTGCCTACTGGAGCGGAGGTGACACCAGAATACCAGAACCCCCAAGGGGGCAAGCTAGTGGGAACAGCAACACTTGCAAGAAGGGCTGTCTTCTGATACCCAGGTGCGCTGGTGGAAACTGGAATGTTTTCAGAGCGCTTCCATTTCAAACTGGGACGGTCGTGGGAAGATGAAGGCGGTCCCTTTCGGGCTACTTGGAAATATATGAAAATAACCTTTGAAGGGGGAGTGGTGCCCATGTTGATGGCACCAGGATCTGAAGTAAGCTTGGAGGTAGATGTAGATGCATTGGTTGTGATGGTAGAAGCAACTGCCTTATAACTGATGGGCAGGACAGTTGAAACAGCACTATTTGTGGAAGGATTTGGAAGAGGGGTGGGTAGCACAGGAGGGGGAAGATCTACACACATAGGCTCTGGGGATTCTGCTTTGCAGGAGGGTGGCTGTAAGGTGGGGGTTGAGGTGTTAGGAAGCATGTGAAGATCTATACATATAGGCTCTGGGGATTCTGCTTTGCAGGAGGGTGGCTGTAAGGTGGGGGTTGAAGTGTGGTGATGTCACAAATAGATGTTGTAGCTGTGACTGGCTGAAGAGGGCCTTCATTCTTTAGAGAAATTCCCTGAATGGGATTGGAACTAAGAGGAGGAATGGACCCAGCAGGAACAGCAGGAGAAGGTTTAAAAACGATGTTTGCTGTCTCTTGACCAATATTTGGTGTTAAAGATGGAGGAACAGATGGGATTGGAGGCCTGGCAGATGGGTCAGCCAAGTCAGCTGTAGAAATAGGGACTTGCAAAGTGTTAATACCCAAAGGCAGGCAGTTAGCTGTCTCTGGTGCAAGTACAGATAGAGCAGGGACAGGTTGACTGTCCGAGCAGTCTGCTCTGATCTGTCTTCCCTCCTCCAAGATCTTATTCCTCTGACATTTGGTATTCTTCAAGGTGTCCAGGTTTTTGTCAATAGCTATGCAAGGGAGCTTAGGGGGTGGGGGCAACTCACCGTGGTCCCACAATTGTGGCTGTGGTGGTGGCAGCGGCAGAGAAGATGGCATGGATCTTTTCTGTTTGCAGAGCCTCCTGCTGGCAGATACAGGGGGAAAAGAGCTCCCGGATGGGTTGCCCGAAGGCTCACTAGCCTGTTTCTCTTTCATGGATAGGGATGCGTCCCCGACAGGCTGATGGTTTTCACCCCATACTTCCTTTGTTGATGTCATGCCTGAAGGCTGACCACCCCCTATCGCCTTCCTGGATAGGTCTGATGTGCTCTCAGAAGACTGATGGTTTTCACTCAACACTTCCTTTGTTGGGTCGGAGAGCACGGCTGCATCTGTATCAGGCATGACATCTCTGGCAGGGCCATGTGAGGAGGTGACTACATGGCCTTGGGGGGAGGAGTTAATCAGAGAGTTGTTGGTGTTCTTCCTCAAACTGTCTTCCGGAGGATTAGGATGGATGTCTAAAGGTGCAGGCTTGCACTGCCCGGAGCTGAGTAGCTCACGGGTCTCTGAGGGACTAGATGTTAACGGTATATCCCCGCAGCTATGGGGGGCCCTGTTCCCACCATCCTCCCCTTTGGTCTCTACAAGATCCTCCGTCTTTCCTCTGGGATCTTCTTGGACCTTCTCCTCCATCCCATTTGGGCACAAAAGTGGGTGGTGCCTGGATGGGACCGGCTCCCCAACCTCTACCCTCTCAAATAGCATACGTGGGAGAGTTACTTTGCGTCCTGGAGGAGGGATTCTTACGCCTCTGGAAGGTCCAAACATCAAGGAATTACGAGAAGACAGCACAGGTTTTTTTTCCGAGGGTTACTCCAGTTCACCAGAGGTAGGACGCCCAGAGAGGTACACGCAGCCTGCGGGATGGGGTACCGCCTCGGTGGCTCAATATGAGAGGTAGCCTGTAAAGGCCTACGATCCCGGTGGAATAGCCTGTGCCCAGGGCCCAGGGTCCGTGAAGGAGCAGCGGGGTGGTCCCGGAAAAGTGGTGGATGGGCATCAAAGGCGAGGTGGACCAGGGGCCGATTATGGCCAGGCAGGGGGCGGTGGCCGGGTGGGAAACGAAACTTACTAAGTAGGTTGCCCAGTTTGAACTGGTTGTGCGCCAAAGGATCGCGACGTTGGAGTATAAAAGCCGGAGATTGATTCCTCCCCTTCTGACTCCTCTCGAGGTCAAACACGCACTGAGCCTGAGGGGCCCAGCCTGGCCCTTGTGATGCATCCAGGAACACGTCACAGAGAAGGGCGCGCATGCACAGCGTGGCAAGAGACCACAGCAAAGGGCAAAGGGGGAGGCCCCAGAGCCCCGCCCCTTAACCCCTCCCGCCTGGGACTTCCGGCCGCCCGGGGCGTTGGATAGACTTCCTGCTGCGGTTGGCAGGGGCGTCCCTGGGCAGGTGTATACAACCAGCAAGACCCCTGCGTGGGGACTGTAGGGGAGTGCAGTGGTTGTGCAGCCCCTGGGTGTGTGTCGCCAGCCTTTCTCCCAAGAAAGACGAGCCCTGGGGAGCTCCCAACACTGCCAGGGAGTGGCCCGCTGTCCCTGGGACCCTCTCTGCTTCCCTGTGAGGCTTAGAGCCAGCCAAGTGCATCTTCCCTAGGGCTGCCCAGGCTTTCAGCATCGCCCTCCAGACAGCGGCAGTTTCCAAGCAGCCGCCAAACCCTGACCTGACTGGATGCTGCACCCCAAGACCTCCCTTCCTGGCATGTAGTTTCTTGCTTTCTTCCTTTTGAGGTATTTGGCAAAACAACATTTACAGTTTAGACTGCCCCTCAGGTCACACAGATGGTGGTGGCTTAGCTGGGATTCAAACCTAGTGTAGTGACTCCCAGAGCTCTTACTCTGGACTGTGGTGCCTCTTTACCATAGATGCATCATGTGTAACCATTTCTTTTTTTTCTTTTTCGTAGTTCTTAGGGTACTTAGCATGGTGCCATATTTACAGCGAGGCCTTCATTGAACAAAAGCTCAATTCATATATTAATCAGGTACCACAATGGGTTCTGGTCTCAGAAGTTGTAGGTCTTGGACCACCAATTGTAAGCATAGTACCATCCCACGTTTGTAACTGAGCCTTGCAGCCCAGATTTTCTCTTTGGTCTACTCTGAAGAATCCAAATACATAAGATTATATGTAGAGACTATATGTAAATATAGAAAGATTATATTCTAGATATGTTGCGGTCTACCTGAAAGAAAGTCACCAGTGGATTATTCCATATGGATTAGAAGCCAGTTTCTCTGGCCTTCTAGGAATATGTCTAGTAAGGCATCTCACTAATGTCTAGAAAGCAAATAGATCATTTATTCTAAGTTAATAGTGGAGCAATGTATTAGATTAAAGAAGGGTCAACACAATTTGGTCATTGTGAGCATGCCAGCCAGGTTCATTCTTCACCTCACATTGTTGGAACTTAAATATGATTCTAGAGATTCTTATGACCAAGAGGGGAGAGATATGCTTGGGTGTCTGGCAAGAGAAACATGTATTATTGTCTAGGAGCTGGAAGCTTCAGCATGAGGAAAGTTTGAAAAATCTTGGCCTACATGTAGCTTTACCCAGTTTGAATCTTGTTTCTGTGCCTTACTTCATTGAAGTGTTTTCTCTCTCATGGGACCGATGTTGCATATCAGGGACATGACATGCATAAGTTTCAGAACCAAGAATCAGTAAAAAATACATATTAAAAAATTTAAATATAATATATATTATAATATATAGACATATATACATACACAGTAAAATCTTGGATTGTGAGTAACTTGTTCTGCAAGTGTTCCTCAAGATGAGTAGACATTTCTGATAAATTTTAACTTGATAAACTAGTGATGTTTTGCCATACAAGGAGCACATGATGCCAAATGTCACATAACAATTGAGCCAATGGTTCTCTCTCTCTCTCTCTCTCTGTCAGTCTCTCTATTTCTCTGTGGAATTGTGGGTGATCGTCTCCCATGCTCCAATGCTCTGTCTCAGGCCATGGTGTTTGGCAGAAATCAGTGATTTTTCAGAACATTGGAAGGTGTCCACAATTGGCACTGGTGCATTTTTTGTCAGTTCAAAGCACCTATGGGCAGTCCTTTGCTTTTCCATACAAGAGTAAGTTTAGGAATGCTTTGCTTCATTCTAGGTCAGGCTGCCTGCAGATATAGACCCTTTCCTCTGCTGCCTTATTGCCAGTTATATTAAATACAGCATATGACAAGAGCTTATTAATACTGTAGTGTAATCAACATCTGTTAGTGATAATGAAACTCATCCTACACAATAACCCTTTTCTCTCTTGTCTCCACACCAGCCACGAAGGTTTTCAAAAGTAAGTACAGGTTAATTTGTTTATTTTTCTTTATATTTGTATTTTCTTTATTATTTTGTATTATATTACAGTAGTGTAATATTTTTATATGAATATTTTTGGGTTGTGGAACAAATCATCTGAGTTTCCATTATTTATTATGGGGAAATTGGCTTTGATATACAAGTGCTTTGGATTATAAGCATGTTTCTGGAACAAATTATGCTCATGAAACAAGGCTTTATTTTTCTGTATTTATTTTTTCATATTTAAAATAGTACTGGAAATAATTCATATATTACAAAATTAGTTTTAGTGCTCTGTTTATTAGAGCTTTTATAGTATCTTAGACCAAATTTGGACTTCTATCCCCAGCAAACTTGAGGGTTGGTAGGACACAAATGGTTTTGCTCAGACACTAATTCTGTTTGAAAAAAAAGGAGAAATATTATAAGCCCTTTCTAATCTCTCTAAGAGCAAAAATGATTTCCAGATATGACATTTAACCATAATTCCTTTGATATCATTTGAGTTCAGTAAGGAACAATTTCTTGGTGGTGTTTGTTTGAACAGAAATAGCAAGCTTGTACAAATTTTGGGCAAAGATTTCTTATGAGAACTCTGAAAAAGATGATGATGTCAGATATATTTGAAAACAATAAATCTCAATCATGTTATTTCCATCTTTTTATTTCCCAGGGAGGAAAAATTAAGCATATGATGCGTGTTGGGGCTTCAGGACAATCCAAGGAATTTGGGTAAGGATATCCCAGAAAAATCTACCTCTTGACTTCTCTTGTCAAATGGGAGTAGACAGATAGGATGCTTTTTTGAAATACAGACCATTCTCTTACTTGTCCTTACAGGCAAAATATATTAGACGGCAAATGGTTATTCCGAGATAACTTGCCTTGGCAGAAGCAAATGTGTTGAGACAGCATTTGTTAAGACAAAATATTTGTTATTAATTAATTAAATTAATTAATTAACTTAATAAAAATATTTTGATAATAACAGCAAATTATAGTCACCAGGAAGATTCTTTCTCATCTGATAATTTATGAAACAACACATCTCCAGTTATAGTAGATGAAGCCATGGTGTGTAGTCTTGGATGGAGTTGGTAGTAGTGACAATAAACCATAGCTGACACCCTGTGGTTCAACACTCCCTGCCTGTTCCTTTGTCTCGTTCACCAATAATCTGTTGGTATTCATGCAGAGTTAATATAGAGGGAAGACTGAGTGACCCATGGAACTCATTAAATGAACTGTTTTTTCCCTAAAATAACTTTTGTCTCCTTGTTTTCAACCCCTATTCTCTCTTCTCTTTACTATAAACAAAGCTCAGCAGAAGCAGACTGGCCTTGTGCAGCCCCTTCTTTGGACAGTCCTTTCTTGATCATTCTATTATTCATCAGTCCTGCCTTTCACTTTTTGCCTTCTAGAAATGTGTCAAAATCTTCCTGTGGTTGATGACTTCCACATTCTCTTGGCTTTGATTGGTATTAATTTTGTTATTTCTACACTTTTATTAAATATGGTTTCAGGAGGAACAGAAAGTAAATGTGTTTTTCTAGTCTGCTGGCTTGAACTGAAAATACCTGTTGATTTTAGGATCCAACATTCCCATATTAAAAAACCCAACCTCAGCATTGACATTCAACTTTTTTTGAGATATCACTAAGGATTTAGGATGTGGTCATTTCTAATGGGAAAATAATACCTATCTCGTGGAGTTGATTTGAGGACTGAATGAGATAATGAACATGAAAATGATTTGTAAAGTTTAAAGTTGTCTAAGAATTTTTTGGTTATTGTTTTATTTGTTGCTATTTTAATATTACTCTTTTAGTTGTTGCTACTTCAACTTCCCCTGAAAGCTGTTTATGACATTGCTAATGTGAGAAAATACCTCCTGGTTTATTGTTTTGAAACCAGACTGTATTTTCAGTAGCTCAGTGGAAATGACATTGTTGGTTTTGAAGGTTAGGGGTAAAGACACAAATGTTCCTTGCAACCTATCACTTTGTAATATTTTCAGAAACTAATTTACTCATGTATCCTTCCTTCCAGTTTTGTTGAGGACCTGCTACCATCCAGTTCTTAGGTGGTGGAGCACATTTTTCAGAGTTTAAATATTTTAGGCTTTGTGGGCCATGTACAGGTTCTGTAGCTTCTTCTTCTCCTTCTTCAACAACCTTTCAGAATGTAAGAACTATTATTATATCATGGATCATACAAAAACAGGCTGAGAATCCAATTTGATCTGTGGGCCCTTATTTGCTAACCCCTGCTCTACATCTTCACTGAGTAGAAAGTATATCCTTGAGTAATTCACTTCTTTAAATTAATTAATTATTGGTTTTCCTGATCTTGTCTTTACTCCCCTCCAGTCTCCAATCAACATGGCATCCAGAGAGATTCTGTGAAAACTTAGGTCACACCATATCACGTAAGTCTCTTTAGTTGCTCACTCAAGGCAAAAACTAAAGTCCTTAATAAAATGCTTCCACAGCCCTGGCAATCTGGGCCTCCATTTCCTTTCTGAGTTCATTTCCTTCTCCTCTCCACTTTGCTCGCTCTGTCCTCCGCACCCTGACATCCTCTCTGTTCCCCGATTATTCCAGGTACCCTCTTTTGTCTCATTGCTTTCCATCTGCCTGTTGCCTCTGCTTGTAACATTCATTCCTCACATATGTGCATTGCTGTCTCCCACATTCACCTCATGCTCTTTCTGACATGTCATGTATCCCATAAAGCCTTCACTGATCACTTAATTTTGCACTGCAACCTCTTCCGTGAACTAACAATGTCCATATCCCTTCCCTGTTTTCTAGATCTCTCTAGTACTTACCTGATATACTAGTTCTTTTATCAATTTATTTAGCTTTTGTTATATGTTTATATCTAATTTTAAATATTTGCTCATTTGTTTATTTTTGCCTCCCCCTCCACTAGATAGAGGGGATACTCATCTGTGATCTTCTCTACTATATTTCCTGAGCATGTCTATAAAACCTACTAAGGAAGGTTTTCTTTACTGAAAAGAAAGGTGGTTTTTTTTTTTTTTGACTGAATGAATTAATTGTGTGCATAAGTTAATGAACAAATCTCCAGGGATTCTGAATCGAGGATTGATGTGAAGAGGAAGGCAGATGGTTGGGAGGGACAAGGTACTGCAAGAAGCAGTATTTTTTGTAGGTCTCTGGTAACTAATGAAATACATAGGTGTTTGTTAATTTACATAGTTTTAATGGGAGAACTGGGAACTAGTTTCGAGTTACATATCATCAAGATTTTTATAGTGCATTCTGTAGAGTTATTTTCAAGCATGTACGACTATCAATGAAAATATGTGCATTCATATACACCCCTGTTACTTTGATACTTTATAAGATCCCTCAAAGTAGGGATAGAAGGTATTAATATCCTTCCTTTATGATGATGAGCTCACTTTGCTCATGATGTTACATGATAATTTCGTTGTAAATGTCAAACTAGACTCAGAGTTTTTGAGTAGATCCTCCCTAGAAACCCATGACATTAATAAAACCCACAAAAATACATTCAGCATCCAATGATGCCTACACTCCAGACTTATTTATGGGCCATCCATTTTAAAGAAGAATTGACTTAGGTTGCACAAGCAAAAGCATATCAAGTTTTGTCCTCTATTAATATGAGTAATGGAAAAAGTGGGCTCTAACAGCCTCAGGTTGGTTTGAGACCATCTTATCTGCATTATGGACATGGAGATGTTTAGCCAGGATATGTTTTTCTGCCACTCAGAAGTCCCATAATATATAGTGATATGTATTGAAACAGATAAGGGACATTTGGGAATTATGAGTCCTTCAGCATGATTTTTCCAGAAGCCTTGCCATAAAATGAAAATTGTTTGGACATTTTCAGCTGTGAAGAATTTGTTTGGATCTTAATTTTCATGGTAAGTGAAAGGGGCTTATTTTATCTCTGCCCCCTCCCATATACCTTTCTCCAACCACTGTTTTGTGTTTGGAAAGACTTTTAGAAATGAAAACTCAAGATAAAAACTAAATGACAACGTAGATGATACCTAGGATATTTTGTTGGCTTACATGAACATGCAGAATTAAATATGACCTAATTCAGATGTTTATTTTATTTTAATATTGTACCTTGGGGCGGAACCTCCAAAGTGCTGGGAAATAGTAATTCACCTATCCTTTTTGTAACTGCAGCTCATACATACCTTCAACTACTCCTTTTGCTCTTCCTGTAGAATCATCTTCAGATACCACTGTTTCCTATGTATCTAGTATATATCTGATTTAGTTTTAAGAATTTTCCAGATTCAGGCACCTGGGTGACTCAGTGTGTCCGACTTTGGCTCGGGTCATGATCTCACGGTCCGTGGGTTCAAGCCCTGCATCAGGCTCTGTTCTGACAGCTCAGAACTGGGTGACAGCTCAGAAGCCCTGCTTCAGCTTCTGTGTCTCCCTCTATCTCTACCCTCCCCCCACTTGTGCTCTGTCTCTCTCAAAAATCAATAACTGTTAAAAAATTTTTTGAAAAAAGAAAAAAAAAGAATTTTCCAGATTCTTCTTAATATGCAGGGCTCAAATTCCAATCTTGCCAAGTCCTGTACCAGTTACATATAAGACAGGAGTTCTTTTTCTCTGTATTGTTCAAAACCCAATAAAAGAATAATGGAGTGGGATTGATGATATCAGGGTTCTTATTCCAGATCTACCATAAAATAATTGTGTCCCCTTTGGAAAATCATAGTTATTTTGGGACACTTTCCTTTTCTTTATTTTGACAGAGTTTTGTCCTGGATGATTCAAAATAGCATGTTTACTCTTTTAGTAATAGTTTAAATGTTACTGGTACTCTAAACAAATGAAGACAACTGTGCATAAAACTGTACATCTTCTCTGTGACTGTGTTTTTCGAGCTGCCTTCATTTTACAGATGATAAGATGACAGAGCACAGCAGAAGCAGATTATTTAACCAGAGGCTCCAAAGTAGATGGAACGAAACCACAGTTTCCTTTTTTTTCCTGAAGCTCATTTAGCCAAAACATAGGCTGCTGAATATTAAGCTGTGAAGCATATTATCAGTGTGTTTAAGGGAGGCTATTCTTATGGGATTGGCAATTATATAGCAGGAAGGTTTGAAATTCTTATAAGATCATCTAATCTTGTGAGATTTGCAGCTCTGTTTTCATATCAAACAAGTCCTTCCAGTGTCAGGTAATCATCTGAATTTCTGGTTGCTTCTCCGAACTAAACTTTTGAACCACTTGAGGTTTTCTTCTTGCTATCTTAAATTTATGCCAGAATAGCCTTTTTTTTTTGGAAAGTACATTCAGGTTTCTATATTCCATGTAAGAGAGATTTAGTGAGTCAGGGTAGGGGTTAAGCCCTCCTTCTCAGAGTGGTATTGAGCTCCTGGTGAAATATAATTATTTAGGAGACAAATTTCCTCAAAATAGAAAAGCAGTATTCTCTGATTTTTCTAATATCAAGTATTTTTACATTTTACTATAATACATGCATTTATTATACCTACTAGGTATGATATATACATACAATGGAATATTATTCAGCCTTAGAAAGGAATTGATATATGCTACAGCATGGATGAACCTTGAAAATATTATGCTAAGTGTAATAAGTCAGTCACAAAAGGACAAATGTATGATTCTACCTAGCTGAGATATTTAGAATAGGCAAATTCATAGAAAAAGAAAGTAGAATTGTCATTTTGGCGAGTTGGGATGAGTGGGTATTCGGATGTTGTTATTTTTTTGGGTATAGAATTTCACTTTGGGGTGTTGAACAAGTTCTGGAGGTCGGTGGTGGTGAAGATTGTGCAACATTGCGAATGCACTTTTAATGCCACTGAATGGAACACTTAACATTTTATGTTATGTATATTTTGCCACCATAAAAAATACTAAATATGTGAATGAAGTGCAGTTTTTATGAATAACACATAAAGCATATCCATGAAAGAAAAAAAATCGATATGTGGACTTTATTAAATTTTAAAATACCCACTCGGTGAGAACAGTGATCAAAGAGTGGAAAGGCAAGTGCCTTGCTAGGATAATATATTTTCAAAACACATATCTAAAGAAGATATGCATGCAAAATATTCAAAGTAGAAGTAAAACATCACACTAAGAAAATAAACTCTCCAAATTGAAATAAATGAGTCAATGAGTAGACACCTGAGTGGATAGTAAATATAAATGAGAAATAGGCATGTATAAATTTCTGAACCTTGGGGAAGTATTGGAAAATGATATGCATGGTGCATTAAAGAAAAAGAAATTAAAACACCAGTGGGCTGCTCCACCCATCTATTAAATGGCTAAATACCAAAACCTGACAATACTACTTCCTGGTAAGGATGTGGGAAAACAGGAAATCTTATTCATTGCTGATGGGAATTCAAATGGTATAACTTCTTGAGAAGACATTTTGCCAGGAAAAAAAATTTAAAAAAAAAATAAAATAAAATTTTACATTATTTATATTTTACCACAATAAAATAAAGATTAAATATGTGATTGAAACTGAAGGAAAAAAAACTTCAAGAAAAGGACGCATGTGAGGATGACAAAGACAAAGACGATAAACCGTTTCTTAATGACCAAACAATTGTTAACACTAAGATATCAGAACCAGCAAATTGTGGATAATAACTGAAAGCCAGATCCTCAGGTAATTTAATCCTTGAGAAAAGACTGTGGAAATAGAAGGATAAGAGAACTCAGAGCCATCACCAAATAAATTCCAGTGGACTTGATCACTGCAATAGCATTCCTGTCTTTGTAACTTTTAAGGACTCCGTGTACATTGTTATATGGATAAGAGCATTTTAAGGTACTTCATCATTTGATCCTTAAAACAAGCAAGTCTTGAGAGATTACCATTGTTTGTTCCTCCCTCATGACTTTTTATCACCAGATTTGAATTCATCATCAGGCACATTGGGTTCTGCTTCTTCAAGATCTTTTCATTTGTTCTCTGGTTTTTGTGGCAGGCCCATAATGGTTCTTGCAGGAATTAAATTAGTAATTCTATTTTCTTCCCCCTTGAATGGTCCTCGAAATTTCCATTAGAGTAGTCTTGCTAAAATGCAGATGAGGTCTATCAATTGAGTCATCTTTAAGAGGCCTTCTGTTTACAGATATTCATGGTGTCTAAATTATGTAAAAATTTCTCCTGCTATTCCCCACTTCATTTTCCTGGATTATCTGAACAGTTCACTCTCTTAGATTATGTTTTTCCTTCCTCCACGAATTCCTTTCTCCCTGTTGTGCACCTGGAAAACCCACTTCATTTTGCAAAGCTCGATTAACACATTATCTCTATTGTGAAGTCCTTTTAATGTTGTGATCACACTCTCCTTTTTGCTACCTTTGCACTTTTGCATGCTTGATTCTTGCATTCGCTACACTGTATTTTCATTGTATTTTTTACATAGCTCTGTCTTCTCTTAGGCAACATTCCTTGAGGCCAGGGACTATCTTTTTTTCATCTGTTGATGTTGCTTCCACATTTCAATTGGTGTGCAGTGGTCAGCCATAATTTTAGATTTTAATAAATTAAAAAAAGTTATGTACATATATCACTTTACAGATATAACAGAAGAACGATAAATGTTGCTGCTGGAAGGTCACCTCTGATAATTGGTGGTTGTACCTGATTCCACTTATAAAGTTATTCTGCTGTTGTATACATTCCTGCTATATATGTCTTTATGACTAATTGAAGGACAGCAGATATGAGGACAGGGCTAGGCCACAGCCCATATTTGCTTGGTATAGTAAAGAAATTGTATGCATTGTTAGTGAAAAAGTCCTGAAGCATACAGGTCTACTTTCTCCTTTTTAGTCATGTAAGAGATGCGCTTCCAAAGGGTGTTATTAGCACCTAATCAAGGGTTAGGGTTAGGGTTAGGGTAAGGGTTAGGGTTAGGGTTAGGG
>CM053573.1:0-26684 GCA_028646485.1 Cryptoprocta ferox
AAACAATGGTCTTTTCCACAAAGGGTGCTGGACGGTTGGCTATGCAAGTGCAGAGGAATGAAATTGGACCCTTACCCTCACACCACATACAAACATTAACTCAAAGTGGATCAAAAGCTTAAATGTGAGAGGTAAACTTGTAAACTCTAGGAGATATAAATGGAGATAAATCTTCATAGCATTGAGTTTAACAAGGCTCTTAGAGCTGACACCAAAGCACAAGCAAGGAAAGAAAAATAGATAAATTTAGTTTCTTCAACATTAAAAACCTTTGTACCTCAAAAGCTGCTATTCCAAAAGTGAAAAGACAATGCCTAGAATGAAAGAAAATATTTGCACATTATTTGTCTGGTAAGAGTCTGTTTCACAGAACATATAAAGAACTTGTACAACTCATCGACGATGACAACATAAAACCCCACAATTTTTAGAATGGACAAAGGACTTGGATATAACTTTCCCAAGAGAGATTATATGTATGGTGAATAGACAAGAAAAGATGTTAAACATCAGTAATCTTTATGGAAATGAAGAGT
This sequence comes from Cryptoprocta ferox, assembly GCA_028646485.1. NCBI lineage: Eukaryota > Metazoa > Chordata > Mammalia > Carnivora > Eupleridae > Cryptoprocta > Cryptoprocta ferox. The sequence goes on from CM053573.1 coordinate 537, forward strand.
TAAACCACAGTTAGATATCCCTTTACGTGCACTAAAGTTGCTATAATATAGAAAACTACAATATAATAAATGTTGGCAAAGATGTTGAGAACCTTAAACCGTGCTTGTAGAAATGTAAAATGGTGGAGACTGTGTAAAATAGTTTGGTATTTCCTCAGAAAGATCAAAACATAGAATGACCATTTGGCTCCACAATTCTACTCCCAGATGTATATCCCGAAGAACTGAAACAGTTGTTCAAAATAAGAGCACACGCAGGAACACACACAGCAGTACCATTCACGAAACCCAAATGGTAGAGAAACTATGCAAATGCCCATCAGTGAGTGAATGGAGGAACAAACTGGGGCTGACCCATAAACAGCAATATTATTCTGCCAGATAAAGGAATAAAGTAAAACGGCGCGACTGTAGAGAATAGTACAGTGGTTCCGCAGAAAGTTCGCACAGAACTCCACCTCTGCACACAGACACCCGGACACTGAAAGCAAAGCCTTGAGCAGATATTCCTGTTCCCGTAGTCATAGCAGCTTCTTCACAGCAGCCAAAAGATGGAAGCAACCCAAGTGACGGCTGACAGATGAATAAACAAAATGTGGTCTATACACAGTGGAAAATGGCTCAGCCCTAAAAAAAGGAGGGGAATTTTGACACCGGCTACAACATGGATTGAACCTCTCAGTCATTATGCTGAGTGAAATATGCCAGTCACAGGAGGACAAATACTCTCTTTTTCCCAAGTAAACCCATGTTTCCTGGTAGAGACTGGAGGTGTTATATTTAAGGTAAACAGAACTAAGAAATACGTGCACTCGCAGGATACGAAATCGACACAGAAACACCACGCGCGTATCTACACACGCGCGTATCTACACATGACGACCCAACGGAAAGAGAAATGAAGAGACTGACCCATTTACATCCGCATCTGAAGGAACCAAGTGCCCGGGAGGAAATCTAAGCAAGGAGGTGACAGACCTGCTCTCCGAGAACGACAGGACACTGGGGACAGAAATGGAGGAAGACGGACAGGGATGGAAAGCTACTCTGCTCCTGGATGTGGAGGAATCCATCCTGTGACAATGTCCTTCCGGCCAGGAGCGATATGCAGATCCGGGGCCATCGGCCCGGAAGTCCCCACGACTCCGCGTCAGATACGGAACAGACACCCCGACCCGCGCGCGGAGGCTGGAGGGACCCCGCGTGGCCACAGCGGCGGGAGCGCGAGCACCGCCCGGGTACCTGCTCCGGGACCGCGAATCGCGTGAGGAAGCGGAGGAAACCGGGTCGCCGCGGAGCAGAAACACCGACGCGCGACCTCGCGGCTCCGGAGTCCGGAGAGCGAAGACCCAACGGCCGCGCGCACAGCCCCGCGCGGAACCCGGCGTCACCGCGCACCAAGCCGCGCAGGGCCCTTCCCCCGCCGGGTCCCCTGCACACCGACCCCCTCAATGGTGTTTGCTCCGGAAACCCCTCCTCCCGCGGCCTCGCTTTCTCCTCACCCACTCCTCCCGAGGCAGGTCCTGAGGAGACCGGGTTCCTGTCGGTGTGGATGCGGTCCCACGTCCCCCGAAGTCTCCACAGCGGGTCTGAAGAGGCCGGGCTCCTGTCAGCGTGGACGCGGGCCCTTCTCCTCCCTAAGCCCCCACAGCGGGTCCTGAGGAGGCCGGGCTCCTGTCACCTCAGTCAAAAGAGGCCACAGTCAGACCCGGCCAGAGGAGCGTGCATGCCCACTGGGTCAGGGAGTGGGCTTCGGGCGCCCCCTGCGTACGGTGGAGGTAATGCAGGATGTGGTGCACTGGGTTCAATGGAGGTACCTGCCTCCTCACCAGGGTCCAGCTGAATCCAGTACATTTTTGAGCTTTCTAACTGAAATGGGGTCCAATATCCTGGCTTCTCCAGAAATTTTAAGGAACAACTAATTTGAAAACATATAGAATGAAATTAAATATACAGGAAAACTACAACTTACACCAAAATTCACTCAAAATTGTACATGAATTTAAAATATACAACCATAGGGGCACCTGGGTGGCAAAGCGGGTTAAGCGTCTGACATTGGCTCAGGTCACTATCTCATGGTTCGTGAGTTCGAGCTCCATGTTGGGCTATGAGCTGACAGTGCAGAACCTACTTGAGAGTCTCTCTCTGCCCCTCCCTTCCTCTCTCTCTCTCTCTCTCTCAAAAAATAAATAAAAACTTTAAAAAATCTCAACAAAATAAAATACACAACTATCAAAATATCAAAAAGAAAACAGAAAATCAACATGACCTTGGGTTTGGTGATGAGTTTCAACACACAACACCAAAAGGCAATTCACACACACACACACACACACACACACAAACGTGGTAATGTGAACTTTATAAAATTAAAACTTCTGCTCTGCGACAGATTTTGCTCAGAGAACTAAAAGACAACCCACAAACTGCAAGAAAATGTTTGCAAAACACATATCTGATAAAGGACTTGTAGTCACACTATTCAAGAAACTCTCAGAACTCAACAATAAGAAAACAAATAACCTAATTGACAATGGGAAATATCTGAACAGAAACCTGCACAAAGAAGATGTACAGATAGTGAACAAGCATACAAAAATATCGTCAACATCCTCTATCATGAGGAAATTATCAATATAAATAACAGTGAGATAGCACTGCACACCTATGAAAAATGCTAAACTCTAAAAATGAGGACACCAGTTGTTGGAGGGTGAGGAATGACAGGAATGCTCCTTCACGCTGGGGGTACATGTACAACTACTTTGGAAGACAGTATGGCTGTTTTTTCCAAGGATAAATAAATCTCACCTTAGGATCCAACAATCACACTTCTAGTATTTGGACAACTTCTTTGAAAAACTGTTTCCATAAAAAAAAAACTAGCATGCAATTATACATAGAAGCTCTATTATAGTGGCTAAAAACTTAAAGAAATCAGGATGTCCTTCAAAAGATGAATCCCTAAGCACACTGAGGTGCATCTAAGTGAAGGGTGCCAGGAAGGTCCTACCAGTCTCCAAGAAGCATGCATATGGGGGCTGGTGGGACCCTGCACCCAGTCCTGTATAAATCCACATGTGTCTACTGAGGGCCCTCATGGGGGCAGCACTGTGCTGGAACTTAGGGCTGCTTCAGGAAGAGTGGGGCCAGCAGCACTCTTCCCAGGTGGGAGAGCAGAAAGAACAATACATGATCTCTGATGCCCTCCACAACTCCTGATTAGGGTTGAGTAGGATTTGAAACAGTCAATGACCAGGTAGACATTTCACTCTTCTTCTGTTAGAGCCCAGGACTGAAGGGCAGAAAATCAATCCTCCAGCTCAACACCTGACTCATGTGTGACCCTGGGAAAGACCTGTCCACCCTTGAGCCCCAGGGAGAGGGAGGAGGGGAAGAGGGCCAGTTATGTTTAAATGTAACCCTGACCCTGACCCTGACTCTAAGGCCAAACCTGAATCTACACCTTAATTCCCAAACCACACACCAGAATCATCTGATATGCACCCTTCTACTATGCCATAAGCTGAATATTTAGCCCTTTCTAATAACACGTAATCGTGACAAGCTTCTTATTTTCTCTATCTGTGGGAGATGCCTAGTTTTTGGGTGTTGACCTTTTTGCCCCCTTCTTCTTTTCATCTTCAGTTCAAAGCTCAAGTCACCTATATGCTCAACAGTTCTCAGGACAAAAATCTTCTAGGTGTCTTGAGATCTTGTTTATTTCTTATTGTTCCTCCTTTATCTTAAACATAGGTAAAAAAAAATTATTGAAAACTTGAACACACTTCTGTGTGGGGAATAAGCTTAGGAATTCCCCTAGCTTGCACCGATGGGTTAACAAGGCATAAAGGAATAGGAAGCCACAGGATGAAAGCATCGAAGATTAGGTAATCAAGGCTAGGTATTTCTGGTAGAAGTGCCCCCCAACTTAGTACAATAGCAGAAAGCTGCTTTCACAGGAGGGAAGGACCAGAATAGGTAAACAAGTAAACAGGAGGAAGCAGAGGTAAGTTGCCCTGGAGTGGAGCTAATTAGCAAAAGAAAGGTGCCTTGTTGACCCTGAGGTAGCAAGCTCTATCTGTTTATCCCCTAGGCAAGCTAAGATAACAGACTCCTGCCATAAACTACCATCTGCTAGGGATTTTGTCTTCTATCCACACAAATCCCTGACGCTGCGTATCTTCAAAACCCACTTTCACACACATGAGTTAATGTTCATGGTTTCATTGTCTCTTTGTGCACATCCAACACACTTGTAAGCCTTCTCTTATCCTAACAAAAATAGAGCAAGGAACCTCACTCAGGGCTCTTGTCTCCTCCCGGACATTACCCTCTCTTGCATTTTAATTCTGTGTCCGCTTTCTTGCTGCACAAGAAAGAACTCCAGACCCAGAGTCTACGACACTTCTGAATTTATATGCAAATATTAATAATTATGTTTTTAAACTAAATATGACATAGTTCTGACCGGCAGAAGTATAGAGTACAATTAAATAAATACACATATTTCCTCACTTTCCTTAGGGTTAGGGTTAGCTAACACCAAAAGATAACCACTATCCTTTTGGGTGTTTATTGGTGTCTGTAATTGTACAATAAATAATGTTTCCTATGTTACAAAACATTCTACATTACATATGTACTATTATTTCATAAAATTCTAAAACTTATACACATGGTATCTTAATCTAAACCTTACATTTAATATTTAAAATGTTTCATAAGTTGACAATAACTTAATTTAGTTCTTTAGATTGTTAACTCAGTACAATAGGGACTATAAAAGTAACTCATCTCGTTGATAAGCATATTACTCTGTATTCATACAAATGACTCCTATGGTGCAAAAGAATGTTAAAGAGTGTTCATATGATCAATTAATTTTCTTTAAGAAGAGAAAATCCTGATTCTTGTTTTCATGACATTTATTATAGCAATTCTATTTTCATTTTTAATCAGAAGGAAAGAACAGATGGTCAAGTAACATGATGAAAAAAAGTTACTAAACTTCTCCAGTTGCCGGTTTTTCTTACTTAAATAAATTAAATAAACAGTAAGAAAGGTGTTGGTCCAGTAAAAGAAAACAAAGCAGCTCCCCGATATGAAAATAACAGGTAGCTTTGTTTTCAGGAGAGCGTTGTGAAGACTGGATGGGACTGCAAACATGCCAAGCTATTCTGTGGTGTCTGAAAAGGATATTCACCATGTAGATATTACCACATGTTGTCAGGGAGAGAAAGAACAAATCTCGAATGAATACCATACTTAGAAATATTGAGATATCTGGTAATTTACACAGTACTTTTACAATAAGCACTATAATACCCAATTCTATCGTCAGTGGTATTCCTGTTGTCCACAGGTTTTTTTTTTTAATGACCACAGAATAAATGGCCATGTTGATGATTCAGAAGAAAAGTAAAGAAGGTTAAATGAATGTAGAGATTTTGCTTTTGAGCCAAGCCCATTTATGATTACTGGGAGTAATAGTTACTGTCTGAAATGTACTCTGGAGGGCAGCTGTACACAGAGAAATACTCCGGGTAACTCTCTGAATATAGAGCACTGTTTTACATCCAGTATCATTTATCTCCAGCCTAATTCCAAAAGGATGACATTATATTTGGAACCCCTCTAAATATAAGTGTCAGGGCATTAGCCAAAGTTAGGTGGCTAATCACATCTACAGTCTTCTTAGGAGGAAGATTTTAAAAGGTGTGCATGCATGTCTCAGTAATTGAGGCTGAGGAGTAAGTATCAAGTTTAAGGGACTCTTCCTGCAGGATCAGCAAATGTTTGGCTAAACCAGTCCAAAGGATCATTGAGATTCTTAAAGAACAGAATTCAATGTTTATGAAAACAGAGAATATCATATGTTCTGTGAAAATTAATAAAACTAAATTTTGTTTAAAATGGAGTCAAGAGTCCAAAAGGGGGAGCTCTAACACCCTACCATTCTACATCAATTACAGACCCAATAGGAAGAAAAGCACCTTATAACCTGATGCTACTTTAGCTACTCCTTTACTGTCCCCAGCAGGAGGAAAGACAATCTCCTCTTGCCAAGGCAACAGCAGCCCAGCCAATGAGAGACTATTCGACCAATTCTGAAGACTATTTTTGTATATTATGAGACACTTTCATTTCAGAAAAATTTCATTCTGAATCTATATATTTTTGATATTCCTGTCTTTCTATGCAGGTTGAATACCAATAGCATCTGTGCAATGATATTTTCCCAAAATTGTATTATATTATATAGCTCATTTTTAAAAATTGTAGTTTTTGTAGCATGTATAAACATGTCACATAAATTCTGCTAAACAAAACCTATCTCACACTAGTTATATTTTGCTGGTATGTTTGTTATAAGATTGACTAACATAAGAAACATAAGGTAGGTATGGTCAAATTCAAAATATCAAAACCAACATCCAAGTTATATATTACCTACATCATATTCTAAATCCTTTACCTCCACCAGGTGGACCCAGTGCTCTGCTAAAACTAAAAAACTTATAATTACCATAATCTTCAGCCCATATTCATTCAGTTCACTTACACTGAAATGTGTCTAATACTGCCTATCGGTGTGTCTCATGACCTTATTCTTCCGCTTGGCTTTCTCCTGAAATCATCGGTCAAGACTATAGATGCCACAAGAGAGAGCAAGAAGTAGGAAGAGGCTTATCACTTACATAATGAGGCTCTGGGGAGAGCAGGACAAGCCTCCAGAGATAATCCAAAAATGGCTGGGGAATGAATGTAAAGGAAATTGGCGTGATTTTTTTTAATTTTTATTATGATTAGAGGTGTGGCTGGGGTGATGGTTTACACATGCCAGCAGGGGGCTGCATCCTTTGAATCTCCTACTGGTGCCAAAGGAAAGAGAACATAGGATCTCTTATCCTCAGAGTTGAGGCAAAGGGGGAAGAATGAAGAGGGAGACCTAAAAGCTGAGAGCAAACGTCAAAAAATAGAGTTAGACTGATTATTACAACTACCCACTCATCAGAATAGCTACAATTTTATTTTTTAAGCTTATTTTTTTTATTCTGAGAGAAAGAGAGAGAGCACAAGCAGAGAAGGGGCAGAGGGAGAGGCAGAGAAAGAATCCCAAGCAGGCTCTGCAGTGTCAGCAGAGAGCCTAATGTGGGACTCAATCCCATGACCTGAGCCGAAACACTTAACCCAGAGTCAGACACTCAGGTGTCCCAGAATAGCTACAATTTTAAAAGTGACAACGCCAAATGTTGGCAAGGATGCAGAAAACTTATCACTCATATATAGCTAGCTGTAATGTAAAATCATACAGTCACTCTTCGAAAAGAGTTTGGGAATTTCTTCAAAAAATACTTAAAATACAATTACCACCTAATTTAGCAATAGCACTCGTGGGAATTTATTCCAAAGAAATGAAAAATTATTCTCATACAGAAATCTGTACACTATTGTGTTAGACCTTTTTTCCCCATGCGAGTCACCAAGAATGGAATCCACAAGATACATACAGAGTTGGTTATTGGGGTTTATTTTAGTTCAGCCGAACGGCCCCTCCTGGGTGTTGGCAAGTCCTCAGGAGAGAGCCCCGCCGATCTGAAGCTCAGGGGTTTTATAGGTCATAGCAAAGCAGAAAAGGTCATCATTGAGGTAACCAATCATAGTTTACAGCATTACATGGGGGTCAATTACATTCCGACACACAACCGCAAGATTTGGCGGGAACCTATCAATTTTAGAGTTCTTTGTCTCAGAAGAGATTTAAAGTGACCAATCATAGGTCCGAAGGGGGGCGGGGTGAAGCAGCTGTACAGAAGCGAAAACTTTGCAGTTAAAGGGTGGGAGTTTGCAACAGTGTCTTGAAAAACAGTTTAACCTTTAAGTTGTAATTATAGGTTACAATTTAGGACTTCCGGAGCCCAATTGCCTAACCCTTAATTGTCCACCAGGAAGAGGGCCAGAGAGTGAAACAATGGTTGGTATTTTCCCTAGGGTCAGCTTGACCGGAGGAGGGTCTTACAATTGTAGATAGTATTACCTACAACAGTCAAATTATGGAAACAATCCAAGTGTTCATCAAGTGGCGAATAGATAAAGATGTGGTATATATATACAATGGAATATTACTTAACCATAAAAAAGAACAAAATCTTGTCATATGCTGGATGGAGCTAGAGAGCTAAGCGAAATACATCAATCCGAGAAAGAAAAATACCATATGATTTCACTCATATGTGGAATATAAGAAACAAAACAAATGAGCAAAGAGGGGGAAAAAAAGAGAGACAAACCAAGAAACAGATTCTTAACTATGGAGAACACACTGGTGGTGACTAGAGAAGAGGTGGGTGGGGTGATGGGTTAAATAAGTGATGGGGATTAAGGAGGGCACTTGCTGTGATGATCACTGGGTGTTGTATGGAAGTGTTGAATCACTATATTGTACACCTGAAACTAATATCACACTCTATGTTAACTGGAATTTAAATAAAAACTTTTTAAAAGAAGTAGACAAGGAAAAAAAAAAACTATAGGCCTCTATCTGAACACAGACACCAAAACCCAAAGCTAAATATTAGCAAAATTAATCCAGCCACATAAAAAAAAAAAAAGCAGGGGGAGAAACCATCATGATTAAGCTGGGTTTACTCCTGGGATGAAAGATTCGTCTAAATTTGAAAATCACTCAAAGTAAATCACATATGAACAAAATAAGGAAAATTAGATGACTATCTCTTTAGATGAATAAAAATATTTGATAAAATTCAATACCCGTTCATGATAAAAACTGTCAGTAAAGTAGGAATAGAAGGTAAGTCCCTTAACTTAGTAAAGGATATATAAGAAAGCATACAGCTAACATCATACTTAATGGTACTGGATGTTTCCTCCTACTATGATTTTTTTAAATATCAACTTTGTCGTAGACTCTGGGTCTAAAGTTCTATTTGTCAAGCAAGAAAGGAGATGCAGGATTAATATATGAGAGATGGCTAATGTCTGGGAAAAGACAAGATCCCTGAACAAGGTTTTCCTAGTCTAGTTTTGACATCAGAGTAAAGCTGGCCTTAAAAAGTGAGTTGGATTATGCTAAGCAAAATAAGTCAGTTAGAAAAAGACAAAGAGCATATGACTTTTTGTGATGAGTATTGGGTGTTGAATGGAAGTGTTGAACCACTAACTTGTACACCTGAAACTAACATTACACTGTATGCTAAGTGTGCTGGAATTAATGAAATAAAATGAAGTAAAAGTGGCTTGGAAGGTGTTCTGGTTCCTTCCGTTTTGTAGAAGAGTGGGACGTAAATGGTATTATTCTATAAGCATACAGGTGGTTTTCAACCATAATTTCAATTTTAAAATAGAAACATGGCTATTCAGGTTATCTAGTTCTTCTTGCATAAATGTTGGTAGTTTGTCCTAAACGTAATTGGTCTATTTTATCTAAGTTATCAAATTTAGAGGCTTAGATTCATTTGTAGCATTCCATTGTTAGTATGTGTTTAGGATCATTAGTTATGTTCTCTCTTTCATTCCTGTTGTTTCAAATTTGTGTCTTCTCTTTTTTTCTTGGCCAGCCTGTCCAGAAGCTTATCAATTCTATTGATATTAGATTTTATCTATTGTTTTCCTATTTTCAAATTCATTAATTTTTGCTCTACTCTTTATTATTTCCTTTCTTATACTTGCTTTATGTTTAATTTCCTCTTCTTTCTCTAGTTATATATGATGGAAGCTTAGGTGTGAACTCCCTGGCAGCACAGGCAACTTTCCCAAACAATATGCTAAGAGACTTAACCAAACTTGGCTTCTTTATACTAATCTTAATGGTCATATTTTGGTCTCTTAAATGCATTTACATCTTTATGGGACCATTGTGCTGCTTCTGACAATACTGCTAAACCTCTTATATCATCACATCTACCGCTCAGAACACACAGTCACTGGAAGCAAAGGCTGGACCTTTCTCAAGGACTTTGAAGTGTTGTTGTTATGTTTCTGCTGTGAGAAAAAAGAAATCCAATCTTTCTCTTGAACAGGAGGAGGGCCTATGAACTGCAAATTCCCATTCAGCATAAATGACTCAGGCCAACATTGTTCTAAGAGACTTGACCAACTGTAACCTGGCACCCACCTGCACCAGGCCATGTCCCTAAGGGACCCCAGCCCTCATGCTGAGTGTTTGCTCAAGAAAACATTATGCTGCCAAACCACAAAAAGTACTTGTCAACCCAACTTGCCAAACCATCTTTATTTAATCCCACTTTCTGCAATTTTCCATTCCACAGAGGCCCTGGTCCTTTTTTCCCCTTTGTTTCACTTCCCCAGAGTCCTTGTTTCTTCCCTATCTGTTCTTCTTTAAAAATCTCAGTCCCCTTTGTTTTATTTGAAATTAATCTCACTTTACACTAGTCTCTCTCTCCTATTGTAGTACTCAGAATAAAATCTGTTCTAACAAGTGTTCAGCTCTGCTTTCCTTTGACATAAGTTACTGATTTTTTATAATCTTTCTTCTCAGAACACCTGGGTGGCTCAGTTGGTTAACCGTCCAACTTCGGCTCCGGTCATGATCTCATGGTCCATGAGTTCGAGTCCCGTGTCAGTCTCTGTGCTGACAGCTCAGGGGCTGAAGCCTGCGTCAAGTTCTATTTCTCCCTCTCTCTGCCCCTCCCCTGCTCACACTCTGTCTGTCTGTCTGTCTCTCTCTCTCTCTCTCTCTCAAAAATAAACATTAAAAAAATTAAAACCTTTCTTGTTTTCTAATATATGAAATTAATGCTCCAAATTTCCAAATAAGCATGTCGCATAAATCTTGCTAAAGCCTATAAATATTGATATTTTGAGTTTTTGTTTTCATAGTTTCAAAATGTTAAACAATATGAGACATCCTCTCTGACCCATGATTGAATAGAAATGTGTTGTTTAATTTAAAATTATTTTTAAAGTTATCTTTCTGTAAATTCTAATTAAATTATATTATCATCCAAAAACATGATTCATATGATTTCTATGCAGCATACCTGGATGGATGTTCCATATACACTTTTTTACTTATTGCCTTAGGGTTTAAATATACATTTTAAAACAATCTGAATGCATCCTCAAATAGTATACCTCCTCACTTACAGTGTAAGAAAACTATAGCAGTATATTCCCAACCCTTCCCTCCTATTCCATGTCGAATATTTGTCATACATTTTACTTTTACTTATGCTATAACTGCATGCATTGTTGCTATTATTACTTTACATGACTTATTATTTTGGATCACTTAGGAATAAAACATTACATTTTATTTTCATTTGCTCTATTTCCGATGCTTTACTTTATATAGATCCAAGTTTCTGCTGACACTGAATCCTCTGGGAAATTTGGGGTGGAGGGAGGCCTTGAAAGTCTTTGTTTCTCATTAAAGATATCTCTAATAAATATATTTTTGCTGATTACAGAATCTGGGTTGACATTTCTCCCCATCACTTTAAAGATGTCACTTCATTGTTTTCATCCTTTCATAATTCAGGACAGATATCTGCAATACTTCTTATCCTTGTTCTTTTTTATGAAATGTACTGCTTTTTATTTGACTGCCTTCAAGATTTCTGACCTTCTCTAGATTTCAGGTTAGTTGTATTCCCTACAACCTCAGTTTTCAAATGGAGTCAATAAAAGTCATTAATTCTAAGTCCAGCTTTTCTTTTTGTCGTATGGTAGAAGTGAAGTTCCTTTTAGCTTTCTACATCTCGAAGCTGAAACTAGCAGTTCTTTATTATCCCTTAAATAGACTAGTCTATAATTCATTATCTTAGATAATTTTAGTCTCTATTAACAACACCTGTCGCATGGCAACAGAGAATGTTGGCTATTTTTCAGCATAACATCTTTCAAGATAAAGAAGACTTCATGAAGTGATACAAGAATGCCTGCAAGTCACTGTTATCAATGCTACTTTCACCTCTGTCTTCAGCCCAGATACTCCAAGGGCCTGTCCTGGTCATACCTGATGTCACACCAAGATGCCTCTATTACTGATGTAGCCTGTCTGGAGATAAGGCTGGGTGGTCTGTCCACTCCTATCTCCACCTCATGGTGGGGTGTGAAGGTTGGATCAGAACTTGAGCAAGGTCAGAGTCACAAAGTGGTTTTACCCTCTCTGGCCCAGTAACAAACATGGGGCCCAGGTCCTGCATGAATGTCCCTGTCTACAGACTACCAGCTAGCCCTTAGTCTCTTTTTACACCATCATTGAGGAGGGGAGGGGTGGTTTCCAACACTGTCCAATATGGATGAAGCCTGCTACCTTGTAGATCTATAAACATGGTATGTGGGCTCCCACACTTCCTTCAGTCTCTTAGTGGGCATTAGTCTCCAGCTGGGTGTGTACTCATCAGTGACCAGTTCAGGTGCAGCAAGGTTTCTGGTGAGATCCATTAAGGTTAATATTAAATAATGTAATTTACCAAAATAGGAAACTAAAGTAGAAAATTTATAGAATCCTTTTTAAAATATAACTTATCATCAAATTGCCTTCCATATAACACCCAGTGCTCATCCCAACAAGTGTCCTCCTCAATGCCCATCACCCACTTTCCCCTCTTCCCCACACCTATCAACCCTCAGTTTGTTCTCTGTATTTAAGAGTCTCTTATGGTTTGCCTCCCTCCCTCTCGTTTGCAATGATTTTTCCCCTTCCCCTCCCCCATGGTCTTCTGTAAAGTTTCTCAAGATCCACATATGAGTGAAAATATATGGTATCTGTCTTTCTCTGACTGACTTATCTCACTTAGCATAATACTCTCCAGTTCCATTGACGTTGCTGCAAATGGCAGGATCTTATTCTTTCTCATTGTCAAGTAGTATTCCATTGTACATATAAACCACATCTTCTTTATCCATTCCTCAGTTGGTGGACATTTAGGCTCTTTCCATGATTTGGCTATTGTTGAAAGCACTGCTATAAACATTGGGGTACATGTACCCCTATGTATCAGCACTCCTGTATCCCTTGGGTAAATTCCTAGCAGTGCTATTGCTGTGTCATAGGTTAGTTCTATTTTTAATTTTTGGAGGAAACTCCACACTGTTTTCCAGAGTGACTGCACCAGTTAGCATTCCCACCAACAGTGCAAGAGGGTTCCCTTTTCTCCACATCCTCGTTAGCATCTATAGTTTCCTGATTTGTTCATTTTAGCCACTCTGACTGGTGTAACGGTATCTTGGTGTGGTTTTGATTTGTATCTCCCTGCTGATGAGTCACGTTGAGCATCGTTTCTGTGTCTGTCGGCCATCTGGATGTCTTCTTTGGAAAAGTGTCTATTCCTGTCTTCTGCCCATTTCTTCACTGGATTATTTGTTTTTTGGGTGTGGAGTTTGGTGAGTTCTTTATAGATTTTGGATACTAGCCAAAAATATGGAACGCTTCACGAATTTGCATGTCATCCTTGCAGGGGGGCCATGCTAGTCTTCTCTGTATCGTTCCAATTTTAGTATATGTGCTGCTCAAGTGAGCATGAAAACAATAGAATTCTTACAACTAGTGAAAAATTTAATAGAATTAAATACCCGCTCATGATAAAAACTCCCGGCAAACTAGAAAATATTATCTCAGAAGGATATCTCAGAAAAAAACTCTAGTTGATATTGTACTTTATGAGAAATATTGAACACTATCCTCCTAAGACTGGGAATAAGGAATGTACTACACAGTATGTAAGGCAAGATTAAAAATTAAAATCATAAAGTTTTAAGATTAAAACTAACCTAATTCACTAATGACATGAGAAATCATACAAAGTATCTTCTCTGACCAAAGTGGAATGAAACTAGAAATCAGTAAAAGAAGGAAAACTGCAAAATTCAAAACTATGAAGAAAAGAAACAAAATATTCTAAAGCAACCAATGGGTCAAAGATGGAATTCAGAAAAGGCTCAGAATTAGAACTGACAAATGAATTCATCAAGGTAGCAGGATACAAAGTCAACACACAAAATGCATTACTATACAATGAACAATCTAAAAGGAACTTAGGAAAAGAATTCCATTTGCAATAGCATCAACAAGAATGTTACCTAGGAATTAACTTAACCAAGGAGAGGAAAGACTTGTACAGTGAAAACTACAAAACACTGCTGAAAGAAGTTAAAGAGGACACTAATAAATGGAAGACACATACTATGTTCGTGATTGGAAGATTTAATCATGTTAAAATGTCAATGACACCCCAAATGATCTACAATGATTCAATGCAATCCTAGTCAAAATCCCAATGACATTTCTGAAGAGATAGAAAAGCCCAACGAAAATGTATGCAAGGACTAAAATTACCCCAAATAACCAAAGTAATTTTAAAAAAGAACATACCTGGAGACCTTACAGTTCCTGATTTCAAAATTTACTACAAAGCTACAGCAATCAAAACAGTGTGGTAGTGGTCTAAAGATAGACATATATGCCAATGGAATAGAATAGAGAGCCCAGTAAGAAACATTCACATATGGTCAAATGGTTTTGACAAAGGTGCCAAGACCATTAAATGAGGAAAGAGCCTTTTCAACACATGGTATTGGGAAAACTGGATAGCCACACGCAAAAGCATGAAGTTGGACACTTGCCTAACAAGATATACAAAATTTTACTTAGAATGGGTCAAACACCTAATGGAAGAACTAAAAATATAAATAAAACTCTAAGAGGAAAACAGGGCAAAACTTCACAGGATTGGATTTGGCAATGATTCTTTAAATACAACAACAAAGGCAGAGGCAACAAAAATATATACAAATGGGACTTCATGTAAATTAAAAAATGTTGTACAATAAAAGGCACTATCAACAGAGTAAAAAGCAACCCACAAAATGGAAGAAAAATATTTGCCTATAATATATCTTATAAGAGATTAATATCCAGAATGTACAGACAACTCCTACAACTTGACAATCAAAAAACAAACAACTTGACTAAGAAATGGACAATGAGCTTGAATAGACATTTCCCCAAAGAAGATATACAAATAACTACTGTGCACACGAAATGGAAAAGCAAAATATAGTACATACACATGATGAAATATTATTCAGCTATAAAAAGGAATGAAGTGCTGACACATGCTGCAACATAGGTGAGCCTTGCAAACATTATGCCAAGCAAAAGAAGCCAGACACAAAAAAGCCCATATTGTATGATTCCATTTATATGAAATATAAATTTATATAAATACAAATGTCCAGAATGGGAAAAATCCTGTGATGAAGAGCAGATTAGCAGTTGCCAGAGGATGGGGGTGGGAGGGAATGAGGAATAACTGCCTAAATGGCAGGAAGTTTTCATTTGGAATAATGAAAATATTCCAAAACTAGATAGTGGTGATCGTCACCTAACATTGTGAATGTACATAATGCCACTGAATTTAAGACTTCAAAATGGTCAAAAAGGTAAATTTTATATTATGTGTATTTTATCACAGTAAAAACATGGGAAAAAATAGAATTTAGCTCAAAGTTGAGACAGATTATCATTCTTGACAATGTTTCAACATTTCTAATGGAAATCACAGATTTCCAGATATTTATATATTTACTGTGATAAAAAAATAACTCCCTTCCTAAAAATTAAATGCCAATGAAAATGTTACTTTGGACTAAAGATATGCTGAAGATATTTTCAGACACCCATGCACATACATGCAAACCGACACATGCACGCGCACACACACACACACACACACACACCCAAAACTATCCCAGTCACTAAAACAGGAAATTCTAAAGAATGTTTTTCAGGCAGAATAAAAGTTACCCTTGAAGGACTGTGTCCTAAGTTGGATTCTTAAGAAGCAGCTACTACAACACAATTGCCAAAACCTTTCCACAAGTAAATTCTAGAATCAGAGAACGTCATGGTGAACTCTATCAGATGGTCAAGGTACAAGAAATTCCACACTTACATTGTGACAAATAGTTAAAATTGCAAGCATTGCACAACTCATTTTATTACACTACTATAACTTTAAAATAAAACCAAGAAATAAAAATACATAACAAAAAATACTACCAATATTATTCATGAAGATGTAATCCTAAACAAAATCAATTAGTTGACCCAACACTATATAAAAATGATAGTTTCCATGAATGAGTTAGTTTTGCCTCAAGAAAATAGATCTACCTTAATATTAAAAAGTAATTAGTCAATAAAATTAACTATATTCATAGGTTCAAGTATGATCATCTCAATACTTGTATCAAAATTCCTTGAGGGGGTATCTGGGTAGCTCAGTCTGTTAAGTGCCCAACTTTGCCTCAGGTCATGATCCCACAATTCGTGGGTGCAAGCCCCCGTCAGGCTCTGTGTCTGGAGGCTGCTTCAGATTCTGTCTCTCTCTCTCTCTCTCTCTGTTCCTCCCCGTCTCATGCTCTATCTATCTCTCTCAAAAAGAAATAAAAACATTACAAAAGATTCCTTGATAAAATTCAAAATACACTCAAAATTAAAACAAATGGTAGAAAATTAGGAATAAATCATATATGCTTAAACTAGGAAAGTAATTATAACCTGGGCCCATAATGATCCCGCAAAATGATTAAATACCGCAAACTCTCTGTGAAAGGGAAAATACCAAGTTGACTCTTTTCATCATTTTTGTACCAGAGGAGCTGATCTACAAACTAAGGCAAGAAAATGACTAATATATGTTCTGGAAAGGAAAAAAACCCCACAATTTTCTTCCTAAATTATATTATTTTCTATATATAAACTCCACAGAATATAGTGTTTAAAAATTAAGGGGCACCTGAGTGGCTCAGTTGGTTGAGCATCCGACTTCAGCTCAGGTAATGATCTCACCACTCGTGGGTTTGAGCCCCATGTTGGGCTCTGTGCTGACAGCTCAGAGCCTGGAGCCTGCTTCAGATTCTGTGGCTCCCTCTCTCTCTGCCCTCCCCCACTCACAGTCTGTCTCTCTCTCTCAAAAATAAAATAAACATTAAAAAAATTAAAATAGAGCTTTAAAAGGTAAATGGATAAAAATATCAATATACAATAATCATTTGTATTTATATATCAGAAACAAACTCTATTTCCATAAAGTTTAATGTTGAGATATTATCTAAACAGTATAAAAATATCAAGTAACTATAAAAAAAACAAAAGACAAGTGAAAGCAGTAAGAGAAAATCATCTAACTTTTCATTTTCAAAGACTCAAAAATGTAATATGTTAATGATGTCAACATTTCCAAAATGATACATAAATATTATCGAATCCAACCTAATTCTCAAAATTAATTTCCCAATGCAAAATGTCTATGACATGCACAATGTCAGGAATAGTCAAAGTAATTTTAAAAGAAGAAAAAATGTGTAAACAATTAATCCAGGAAGTATTGAGGTAAATCATCTTAAACCTACATCATTAAGATATAATGGTTTTGGTGCAAGGAGCCACCTATGAAACAAAT
Source organism: Cryptoprocta ferox (assembly GCA_028646485.1). Classification (NCBI taxonomy): domain Eukaryota; kingdom Metazoa; phylum Chordata; class Mammalia; order Carnivora; family Eupleridae; genus Cryptoprocta; species Cryptoprocta ferox. The sequence continues at coordinate 17,996 of CM053573.1, forward strand.
TAGAGTTCCTAGCAGTCAACTGACATGTATCTAGTCCTGATACATGATGAAGTAAAGAAGAGAAATGGGAAAAGAAGAGTCTTTTACAAAAATGGTGTTAGATCTTTTCTAATATGACCTTAGATATTTCTGATGTAATGTCATATAAAATATCATTTTAATATGCACTGAAAACCTAATTGTAAAAACAAACCTATTAAATACTTTAGAATTTATGTAGAGAATATCTTCAGGAGTTTAGACCATATACAATTTTCTTAAATTAAAAAAAACACCAATGTAAATAAAAATAGTAAAGGATTTTACCACATTAAAATTAAGAATATAAAGTGAGTGTACTAACAAGTCCTAGGGAGGAGGAGCTATTTGCCACAAACCTAGCTGCAAATTCTGGCAGTGGGTATGCAAAGTATATTCAGGCTAGAAAAAAGAGTGATGGAGTATTAAAGAAACAAAGAAAAGGGGGAATAAATACAAAATAACAACAAATATACCTCTGAAAATAGGGTATGGTAGTGAAGATCTTGGAAACAGCAGAAATATTGTAATTATTAGCAGAAAGGGAAAGAGTGATAAGATTTGCAGAAACTGATAAATTGAAAAATGAGGAAATTACTTAAAATACTAATTTGTGGTGAAAATGATTCAATACATACTTAAAAGACTATAAAGTATTAAAAGAATGCCTTAAAAACAAGCACATGACAGCTGAAGAGAGAGTGCCACCAATAAAAGAAAGCAAGGAATGAAAATGGAATGAGTAATTCAGACAAGCTCTAAAGTGCGAAGGACCAGGAAGGAATGATAAGGAGGAAAGGCAAAGAATACATTCTGTAATCAATATGCAGTGTATTTCAATCATTATCAACTATATGTAAGAAAATAAACTAATAAAGTTATCTTAATTAAATGTGGAGAGTTTTTTTTAATGTAATAAAAAAAGATGCATATGATCAGGAAAGCCAAAGAAGAAATTTAAAAGGAGAAAAGAATTTAGTAAATGAGGAATTAACTAATATAATAGAAGAAGATAACTAATATAATAGAAGAAGATAAACAGAACAAATTTTAAAAGTTGCTGTAGAAGAGAAAGAAGATTAACAGAACAAAATTTAAAAGTTGCTATAGAGGGGCGCCTGGGTGGCTCGGTCGGTTGGGCGTCCAACTTTGGCTCAGGTTATGATCTCACAGTTCGTGGGTTCAAGCCCCACGTCGGGCTCTGTGCTGACAGCTAGCTCAGAGCCTGGAGCCTGTCTTCGGATTCTGTGTCTCCCTCTCTCTCCCTGACCCTCCCCTGCTCACGCTGTGTGTCTCTCTCTCTCTCAGAAATAAATAAAAACATTAAAAAAAATTTTTTTAAAGTTGCTATAGAAAAACCAAAATGTAATCATACCATAAACAATTAATGCAAAGAATAAATCTGAAATAGAGGGGAAATTTTAAGAGGTAGAAGATTAAGTTTAGATTTGGAAAGAAGAGAATAAAATGAGGAGCAGAATTCTGGAAAGGACCTATTATCTCCTTTGCAGCCCTGAAACCCCACTTGCAGCAGTATACTTACCAAAGCCAGTTTCTGTGGCCCCAGAGCAGGAGGATAACTCTCATAGGCTGTGCTGAAAAGCAATGGCATGATGTCAAGGTTATGTGTGACTTCATCTCCCGCTGGGCATGAACTACTTTGTTATCCAAAATAGAAATGACCTTGTGTACAATGACTCAGCCTGGCAAGTACATGGGAGACTAAACTGCCCTCCTTGATGCTGTGTCTCCTGTTAGGGTCATTAAGATCATCAGTTACAAGTGCACAATTACTTTCCGACATAACAGATTGCTCCTGAGTTGAACTAAGTGGTAAATTATTCCTTGGGGTTCCAGAGCAATGATGGGACACTAATCAGAAATTTAGTTCCCTCAGCTGACAAAAATTATGCCGATATTCAGTGTCACACTGGCCACAGTGCAGCATCCCTGAGGCTGCGGTGGTGACTATTCGGAGTTGAATTCCAAGTTTCTGAAATTTATGTATAAAACGAACGTATTGCTTTGTCTCATTCGATGACCAAGTCCATTTTTATTTGAATTCTCAATACATAGTCAGTGATATAACTTACACAACTTTAAATATGGCAAAAATCTACATTTTTTTCTTCACATGTTTTATTTTGAAATAATTACAGACTCACAGAAAGTTGTCAAGGTAATACAGAAAAGTTGCATTAACCCTCCACCAAGTTTTCCCCAATGGTTACATCTTTCATAATCATAGTATAGTATACAGCAACTTGGTATTGATGGAATGTGTGTGTATAGCTATTTTATCACACCTGTAGCTTCATGTAACCGCTATCGCCACCAATATACAGAACGATTCCATCCACACAAACATTCCATCATGCTACTTCTTTATACTCACATCCACCTCACCACCACAAATCTGTTTCCGTCACTCTAATTTTGTTGTTTCAAGACTGTTATATAATCATTTAAGTATACAGCACATAATCTTCTGGGATTTGGTTTTTATCGCTGAGCATGGGTCTCTGGATCCATCCAAGTTGTGCATATATCAATAGCTAAAACCTTTTTTTTAATTTCATTTTATTTTTTTATTTAAATTCAAGTTAGTTAACATACAGTGTAGTCTTGGCTGCAGGAGTAGAACCCACTGATTCATCTCTTACATATGATACCCAGTGCTCATCCCAAAAAGTGCCCTCCTTAATGCCCATCATCCATTTAACCCATCCTCCCACCCACCTCCCCTCCATCAACCCTCAGTTTGTTCTCTGTATTTAAAAGTCTCTTATGGTTTGCCTCCCTCTCTGTCTTTATCTTATTTTTCCTTCCCTTCCCCTATGTTCATCTGTTGAGTTTCTCAAATTCCACATATGAGTGAAATCATATGGTATATTTTTCTGACTGACTTATTTTGCTTAGCATAATATCCTTTAGTTCCACCTACCTTGTTGCAAATGGCGAGATTTAGTTCTTTTTCATCGCCAAGTAGTATTCCATTATGTGACATCTTCTTTACCACTCATCAGTCAATGGAAATTTAGGCTCTTTTCATAATTTGGCTATGGTTGATAATGCTGCTATAAAAATTGGGATGCATGTACCCCTTCAAATCAATATTTTCATATCCTTTGGGTAAATACCTAGCAGTGCAATTGCTAGGTCATAGCGTAGCTCTAGCTCTATCTTTAATTTTTGGAGGTCCCTCCACACTGTTTTCCAGGGTGACTGCACCAGTTTGCATTGCCACCAACAGTGTAAGAGGGTCTCCTTTCTCCACATCCTCACTAACATCTGTTGTTTCCTGAGTTGTTAGTTGTAGCCATTCTGAGAGGTGTGGGGTGGTATCTCTTTGTGGTTTTGATTTATATTTCCCTTATTATGAGTGATGTTGAGCATTTTTTCATGTGTATGTCAGCCATTTGTATGCATTCTTTGGAGAAGTGTCTGTTCATGTCTTCTGCCCAGTTTTTAACTGGATTATTTATTTTTTGGGTGCTGAGTTTGATGAGTTCTTTTTTTAATATTATTTTAGAGTGTACTAGAGGGGAAGAGGGGCAGAAGAGCAGAGGGAGGGAATTGTAAGCAGGCGTCATGCTCAGCATGGAGCCCAGCACAGGGCTCAATCCCACAACCCCGGAATCATGACCTGAGCTGAAATCAAGAACTGGACACTCAACTGACTGAGCCACCCAGGTGCCCCTGAGAAGTTCTTTATAGATTTTGGATATTATCCCTTTATCTGATATGTCATCTTCAAATATCTTCTCCCATTCCATAGGCTGCCTTTTAGTTTTATTAATTGTTTCCTTTGCTGTGCAGAAGCTTTTTATCTTGATGAAGTCTCAATAGTTCATTTTTGCTTTTGTTTCCCTTGCCTCCAGAGATGTGTTAAGACATTGCTCCAGCCAAGGTCAAAGAGGTTGCTGCCTGTGTTCTCTTCTAGGATTTTGATGCTTTCATATCTCATGTTTAGATCTTTCATCCATTTTGAATGTATTTTTGTGTATGGTGTAAGAAAGTGGTCCAGTTTTATTCTTCTGCATGTCACTGTCCCATTTCCCCAATACCGTTTGTTGAAGAGACTGTCTTTTTTCCATTGGATATTCTTTCTAGCTTCATCAGAGATTACTTGACCATATAGTTGTGGGTCCATTTCTGGGTTTGTATCCTGTTCCATTGATCTATGTGTCTGTTTTTGTGCCAATACCATACTGTCTTGATGTATACAGCTTTGTAATATAGCTTCAAGTCGGGAATTATGATGCCTCCTGCTTCGCTTTTCTTTATCAAGATTGGTTTGGCTACAACTTGACAATAAACTATATTTTTAAAAAATTGGTTTGGCTATTCAGGGTCTTTTGTGGTTCCATACAAATTTTAGAATTGTTTGTTCTACCTCTGTGAAAAAATGTTGGTATTTTGATAGGGATTGCATTAAATGCTTTGGGTAATATAGGTATTTTAACAATGTTTGTTCTTCCAATCATGAGCATGGAATACTTTCCCATTTCTTTGTGTCCTCTTCAATTTCTTTCATAAATGTTCAATAGTTTTCAGAGTACAGGGGTGCCTGGGTGGCTCAGTTCATTAAGCGACCGACTTCGGCTCAGGTCACGATCTCACAGTTTGTGGGTTTAAAAGGTTTTTTTTAATGTTTATTTATCATCGAGAGACAGAGCATGATCATGGGAGGGGCAGAGAGAGGGGGAGACACAGAATCTGAAGCCAGCTCCAGGCTCTGAGCTGTCAGCACAGAGACCCATGCGGGGCTCGAAATCACGAACCGCGAGATCATGACCTGAGCCGAAGTCAGACACTCAACTGACTGAACCACCCAGGCGCCCCATCACAGTTTGTGGGTTTAAGCCCCACATCAGGCTCTAGGCTTACAGCTCAGAGCCTGGATCCTGCTTCAGATTCTGTGTCTCCCTCTCTCTCTCTCTCCCTCCCCGCTCCTACTCTGTCTCTTTCTCTCAAAATAAATAAATAAATAAATAAATAAACAAACAAACAAACATTAAAAATGTTTTTTTTAAATTATAGTTTTCAGAGTAGATCTTTTAGCTCTTTAGGTAGTTTTATTCCTGAGTATATTATTGTTTTTGGTGAAATCGCAAATGGGATCAATTCCTTGATTTCTTTTTCTAAGCCTTCATTATTGGTGTATAGAAATACAATCGATTTCTGCACGTTGATTTTATATCCTGTGACTTTGTATCCTGTGAATTCATGCATTAGTTCTAGCAATTTTTGGTGCAGTCTTTGGGGTTTTCTACACAGAGTACCATGTCATCTGCAAATAGTGAAAGTTTTGACTCCCTCCTTGCTGATTTGGATGCCTTTTATTTATTTTTGTTGTCTTATTGCTAAGGCTAAGACTTCCAATACTATGTTAAATAACACTACTGAGAGTGCATGTCCCTGTCTTGTTCCTGACCATAGAGGAAAAGCTCTCAGTTTTTCCCCAATCAGGATATTATTAGCTGTGGGTCTCTTGTATATGGCCTTTATGATGTTGATGTATTTCCATCTGTCCCTACTTTGTTGAGGATTTTTTCAAGAACCGATACTGTATTTTGTCAAATGTTTTCTCTTCATCTATTGAGAGGATCATATGTTTCTTATCCTTTCTTTTATTAATATGGTGTGTCACATTGATTGATTTGCAAATATTAAACCACGCTTGTAGCCCAGGAATAAATCCCACTTGATCATAGTGAATAATTCTTTTAATATACTGTTGAATTCAAATTGCTAGTATTTTATTGTGAATTTTGGCATCCATGTTCATCAGGGATATTGGTCTGTAAGTCTACTTTTTAGTGAGGTCTTTGGTTTTGGAATCAAGGTAATGCTGGCTTTGTAGAATGAGTTTGGAAGTTTTCCTTCCATTTCTATTTCTTGGAACAGTTTGAGAAGAATACATATTAACTCTTCTTTAAATGTCTGGTAGAATTCCCCTGGGAAGCCATCCAGCCCAGGACTCTTGTTTCTTGGAGTATTTGATTACTGATTCAATTTCTTTGCTGGTTATGGGTCTGTTCAAATTTTCTATTTCTTCCTGTTTCAGTTTTGGTAGTTTGAGTCTCTAGGAATTTTTTTCCAGATTGCCCAATATGTTGGCATCTTATAATTGTTTGTATTTTATGATGTTGGTTGTGATCTCTCCGTTTCCATTTGTGATTTTATCAGTTTGAGTCCTTTCTCTTTTCTTTTTGATAAGTTTGGCTAGGGTTTTGTCAATTTTGTTAATTCTTTCAAAGAACCAGCTCTTTGTTTCATTGATCTGTTCTACTCTTTTTGTTTGTTTCCATATCATTTGTCTCTGCTCTAATCTTTATTTCCCCTCTGCTGCCTTTAGGCTTTATTTCTGTTCCTTTTCTAACTCCTTTAGGTGTAAGGTTAGATTGTGCATTTGGGACCTCTCTTGCTTCTTGAGATAGGCCTGAATTGCAATATATTTCCCTCTTAGGACTGCCTTTGCTGCATCCCAAAGGTTCTGGACCATCGTGTTTCTATTTCCATTTGCTTCTATGAATTTTTTAATTTCTTCTTTAATTCCTGGTTAACCCATTCATTCTTTACTAGGATGTTCTTTAAACTCCATGTATTTGAGGGCTTCCCAAACTTTTTCTTGTGGTTGACTTCAAGTTTCATACCACTGTGGTCTGAAAATATACATGGTATGAACTTAATCTTTTTGTACTTGTTGAGGGCTGATTTATGACCCAGTATGGGATCTATTCTGGAGAATGTTCCATGTGCACTTGAAAAGAATGTGTATTCTGATACTTTAGGATAAAATGTTATTAATATATCTGTTAAGTTCATTCGATCCAGTGTGTTGTTCAAAGACATTGTCTCCTTGTTGATTTTATGCTTAGATGATCTGTCCATTGCTGTAAGTGGGATGTTAAAGTCCCCAAATATTATTCTAGTATTATTAATGAGTTTCTTTATGTTTATGACTAATTTATTTATATATTTGGGTGCTCCCAATTTGGTGTCATAAACATTTACAATTGTTAGATATTCTTGATGGATAGACCCCTTAATTATGCCTTCTTCATCTTTTATTACAGTCTTTGTTTTAAAATCTAGTTTGGCTGATATAAGTATGGCTACTCCAGCTTTACTTTGGTGTCCACTAGCATGATGGGTGGTTCTCCATCCCCTCACTTTCAATCTGCAGGTGTCTTTAGGTCTAATATGAGTATCTTCTAAGCAGCATATAGATGGATCTTGGTTTTTTTAATCCATCTGATACCCTGTATCTTTTATTGGAGCATGTAGTCCATTTACATTCAGAGTGATTATTGAAAGATATGAATTTAGTGCCATTGTATTGCCTGTAGAGTTGGTGTTTCTCTGATGTTCTCTGGTCCTTTCTAGCTTTTGTTATTTTTAGTCTTTTTTTTTTCCCACTCAAAAAATCCCCCTAAATTTCTTGCAAGGCTGGTTTGGCAGTCATAAACTCCTTTAGTTTTTGTTTAGAAAACTCTTTATCTCTCCCTCTATTCTGAATTACACCTTCCTAGATAGAGTATTTGTGCTGCATACTTTTTCCATTCAGCATGTTGAATATATCATATCGCTCCTTTTTGGCCTGCCACATTTCTGTAGACAGATCTGCTGCGAACCTGATCTATCTTTTCTTGTAGGTTACAGACCTTTTTTCCCTTGCTGCTTTCAGAATTCTTTCCTTGTCTGTGTATTTTGCAAATTTTACTATGACATATCTTGGTGATGCCTGACTTTTGTTGTTAATGGGAGTTTTCTGTGCTTCTTGGATTTTGATGTCTGTGACCTTCCCCAGATTAGGGAAGTTTTCAGCTGTAATTTGCTCACATAAAACTTCTGCCCATTTTTCTCTCTCTTCATCATCTGGGTCTTCTATGACACAAATGGTATTATGTTTTAATAAATCGCTGAGTTCCCTAAGTCTTCCTTCATGATCCCTGGACTTTGTTTCTCTATTCTTTTCACCTCCATTATTTTACATAATTTTATCTTCTATATCACTAATTTGCTCTTCTGCCTCATCCATCCTCTTTTTTATGGACTCCATTTGGATTTACATCTCAGTTACAGCATTTTAAATTTCAGCCTGACTAGATTTTAGTTCTTTTACCTCTACAGAAAGGGATTCTCTGGTGTCTTCTACCTATGATTTTTTCAAGCCCAGTTAGTATTTTTATAATCATTGTTCTAAATTCTAGTTCAGATATCTTACTTATATCTATAATGATTGAATCCCTGGCCATCATTTCTTCCTGTTCTTTTTTTTTTCCTTGGTCAATTACTCCATCTTGTCATTTTGGAGGAAGAAGAAACAGTAATAATACTCATAGAATGAAATAAAAAATTTTTAATTTTGGAGAGGAGGACAAGATGGCGGAAGAGCAGGGAGCTCTGTAATCCGCGCACGCCCATATGGATTGAACTGAGAAGGGCTGAAGGGATAAAACTTGGATTTGCAAGTGGGGGAAAGAAGACACAGACGCCAGAAAGAAGACAACCTCAAAGATGCCTGAGTGAGTGACTGTGATCTGGGAAATTAGGGGACGGGCGGGTCCCGGTGGTAAAGGGGAAAGGAGCCCCCGAGCCCAACACAGGGAGAGCGCGCTGTGCCCCGGAGAGACCAGGGGAAGAGAAAGAGAGACGGAAAACG
>CM053573.1:27184-71284 GCA_028646485.1 Cryptoprocta ferox
GTAGTATTCCATTGTATAGATGAACCACATCTTCCTAATCCATTCATCAGTTGATGGACATTTAGGCTCTTTCCATGATTTGGCTATTGTTGAAAGTGCCGCTACCAACATTGGGGTACATGTGCCCCTATGCATCAGCACTTCTGTATCTCTTGGGTATCCAGCGAGCCTGTCATTCAAAATAGAAGGAGAAAATTTTTTAATTTTTAAAAAACCAAATAAGGGAAGGTAGATGCTGTGCTTTGACCTGCTTGCTAAGAAAAGCTTGATATAAAAAAAGAGGGACGCCTGGGTGGCTCAGTCGGTTAAGCATCTGACTTTTGATTTTGGCTCAGGTCATGATCTCATAGTAGTGAGATCAGGCCCACATTAGGCTCTGCGCTGACAGCCGGGAGCCTGATTGATATTCTCTCTCTCTCCCTCTCCCTCTGCACCCCACCCCCGCTCATGCTCGCTCGCTCTCTCTCTCTCTCTCTCTCAAAATAAAGAAATAAACTTAGAAGAAATTAAAAATTAAAAAAGAAAAAGATTTGCTCTTTCTGTATTCAAGAAAGAAAAGAAAAAAGCAACAAAAACAGAAGAAAAAAAAAACCAAAAAACCTGAACAACAACAACAACAAAAACCCAAATGAAGCTAGATCCAGTTTCCTCTAGAGCAGAAACTTTGCAGCAGTCTATGGTCAGCAGACTAAGCACATCGAAGAGATTCGTGCTGGTCTTTTGGGAGAGGGGTCTGCTGCTCTGATTCTCAGATCGACTTGCCCAAACTGTGTTTCAAAACCGCATACTTCAGAGACCACAGAAGGTTCAGACCCACGGTGATCCTCTGGGGGACAGTCTCACCGCTCTGTGGTTGGTGCTGGCTTGTCTCAGGGACTGTCATGACCATGCAGTGACAGCAGCTAGGAGTTTATGGTAAATTGCAACATACAGTGGGTGCCAGGGTTTACTGCCCTCAGCCAGTGTCTTTGTTCCTATACTAGTGAACTTCACAGCTTGATGGCACCTGCCAGGTCTTTTGCCCTCGGAGAGGCCATATCACTTCTACCAAGTGCACTCCATGCAAGGTAAGTGCTTCTCCCTGAGTGACCCAGGGGATCCTCAGACCATGCTACCTGCTCCTGGTGCTCCACCCTGCTTCCTCACTGGAGCACCACCAGGTTCTGATCTCTGAAACTTCAAACTCTGCACTCTGCTGTTTATAAAAAACTGATGGTATTGAAACCCTGTCCTTTTCCCCCATCAATCATTTTGGAGAACGGTTTTCTTTCGCAGTCTCCTGTGCGTGTTTTCACTCTTTCTTTCTAGCTACTTTCAGGGAGAGTGCTTTCTTGCACAAACCTGATGCACTGTACTCTCTCCCCCTCTCTTTTTCTCCTCTCCGCAAAAAGGGCTCCCTCCCCCCTGTGTTACCACAGCTCTTCTATCCCCCAATTCACCTCTCGGCACCATGTACCTGCCATATTCTCTCTCTCAAATTATGCACATTGTTCTGTTAATCTACAGAGTGATTTCCTAAGTGTTCAAAATGGTTTGTACTCATCTAGCTATGTTCAAGGGACAAGACAAGCCCAGGGTACCCTTACTACTCCACCATCTTAACTTCTCCCTTCATAAATTGTATTTTGAAGAATGAATAAAAATTCATAGGTCTGATAAAGGTGATTACAGAATATTGTGTAACATAGAAGACCATGTTAAGGGAAGTGGAGATATGTGGAGTCTGGAAACTGTTTTCAAGTACAAGGCGCAGGGTGTAACCAGGACCAGTGGGACCACAGAGGCATCTGAAGGGACAGACACAGGCATTTACAAAGGCTCTGAATGGCATTGACCCCAAGTCATAGGAACCTATGGAGGGATTTCAAGCAAGAAGATCACTTTGTCTTAGAAAGACCTGAAAAAAATGAAACGTTAAGAGGACAGCATCTCTGAAGATGGATAGACTAATTTGCCAGGAGTCCAGGGCAAGGTTGTTGACTGAAGGGAAAAAAAAGTCTATCTGGTTATTTGAGGCAGAAAGGGCATTGCTTAAAGGATACTGGGAATTTCTGGAAGACAGGGCAATGCCCAGCACACAGGGGTGGGCTCAAGGAGGGCTAGCAGCTCCTGCTGCCACCCAGTGACCATGGTTCCCTCCAATGAGTGTCAAGAAATAGGTAGCTCACCTCCATGGCTAGCAGTGAGTATCTAGCTCCATTGCTCTCTGCCACCTGTTCACATCATGCCCTCTGAGCCCCATGCCTGTAGATGCCTCTGGTGGGCTGCACACCCATGTGCCTGAGCCAGCACCAAGGAGTCTGGAGAGCTGAGTTTTCTGACTCTGACTTGGTCTCATACTGTGGAAAATGACCAAAGTATAGGAAAGGCATCCACAACGGGGGAGCTTCTACAAGAAACACATGCCTATCTAGCACAACGTGAAAAACCTAAGCCCCTGAATGAAGGGAGTATTGGTGGGGTTGTGGTTGAGGGAACAGAATGGAGGCTCCAAGCAGTATGGTCAGCTGGACCTGGTATCTCATAAGATGGCAGGAGAGGGTAAGAAGGAGCAACTAGGTGACTCTCAAGTGAATAAATCAAAAGCAAACCACCCACGTCTGGAAAGAGAAGGTATACATGTAGGTAAAATTCCTGAACATTTTTCTGGAAGCAGATGGTTTTTGTCTAGATGAGAGGCCTAATTTGAATGCCCTGCTCACACTTACGTTCCCCTAAATATGCAACTGGTTCTATAAACAGTACCTTCCCAGGTACCCAAGGTGGGATTAGCAGCGGGTTTCCAGATAAAAGCTTATTAATTCCCCAAACTGTGCTCTTTATGTTTTTGATGAAAAGATGTTTAAAATATACATACTTTGGGATGCCTGGGTGGCTCAGTCGCTTGAGCAGCAGACTCAATTTCACTTCAGGTCATGATCCCAGGGCCAAGTTCCATGCTGAGTGTGGAGCCTGTTTAGATTCTCTCTCTTTTATTCTGCCCCTCTCTCCCATGCGCTTCTCTCTTTCTCTCTCTAACATAAAAAACAAAATTAGAAGTAGGACAAATAATTTTTCTAATAAATAAATAATAAAATAAAATATTCATACTTCTCTGCCTTGTTGGTGAAAATATTCCTGTAAAGTTGTACCTAATTTACTTTTGTTAGGGAGTAGCACTGATCCTTACACACATTGGGGATTTTACTGAGTTGTGACTATTGGATTCTGGAGGTTCACTCTTTTAGGAAGAGAATGTTCAGCTTTCATGCTCCAAGGTTCCAAGAACAGAAGGGAGCTTCATTCCTATCTTGGAGATTCTAAGACAACCATCAACTTTGCTGCTTCACTAGGATTCAGAAGACTCACTTTCAAGTTACATGGGAGAGGGGGGAGGTGGGATTCAGGTTGATTATAGCAAAGGGATGAGTACAAAGCAATAGGAAGAATTTATGCATCTGGTGGGGCCCAGAGAGACCAGGCACAAGCTCTGAGCTCTTCCCTGTCCAGGGACACTCAAGATATGTTTTGTCTCTAACAATAAATTACAGAAACATATGTGAAATGGATTTCCCAGGGAAAATCATTTGAGGCTCAGGGTCCAGGGATTGTATGGAGGAGGGTTGGTCACATAGGTACATCAGCTCCAATCAGCCATGGTAAATGAAACCCAGGACCCCAACAATGAAATCAAGTGCACATCATCAGTCTTGATGTTTATTCAAAGCAATTCTGACAAGCTGATGTGGCATGGCCCACTGCTCCAGATGTACAAAACAAAATCATCAACAGTTAGCATAAAGAACTTTCCCAGGGTCACATTCCCAGGAATTGAGCCAGTCATGATTTCAGGCTCCCTTGGAGATGTGCAAAGTCTGAGCAACCAGACCTGCTGTGTTTGCTCTTTCTTCTCAATTCATGCCCTGACCCTGGGTCAGGGGTCAGCAAAGTGGTAATAATTATTTGGTCCTTTTGATTTTTTTCTTTTTTGTTTCTTTTCTCTTCTTTCTTTCTTTTGTTCACTCATTCATTCTTTCTCTCGTAATTTTTTTCTTTCTGGAAACTCTTAGAAATTTGTCCTTATTTCGGGTGTCATTAAATGCCACCATAGTCAAGATATTTTGTTCTTTTCTTTTTTTTTAGAGAGAGAGCGAGCAAGCAGGGGATAGGGGCAGAGAGAAGGGGGGGAGAGAGAGAGAGAGAGAGAGAGAGAGAGAGAGAGAGAGAGAATCCCGAGCAGGCTCCACACCCAGTGCAGAGCCCAAAGCAGAGCACAATCCCAGACCCCTGGATCATGACCTGAACTAAAATCAAGAGTCAGATTCTCAACCAACTGAGCCACTCAGATGCCCCTATTTTGTTCTTTTCTTATTTGCTGTTTATCCCATCTGTTGAGGTTTGTTTGTGTTTTGTTTTGTTTTTCTTTTTCTTACAGAATTGTGTTTTTATATCTGCTATATCTACTTGGTTCTTCTTTATAAGTTCTGTGTTTGCTTTGTGTTGCCATATCCTCCTTTATCTTTTTACAGATGTTATTACACATACTTAGAACCGGAATTACCTGGGGCTTCATGCGCCTTCTTTACACAGGTCTGTTCTCCAGATGCTTGGGTACTTTCCTCCCCTGCTGCTGGGGGCTGGCAGCCTGCACTGCTCTAGCTCATGATTCTGTTGGCAGATGTCTTAGTCTGCTCCGTTTGCCATAACAGAATACCAGACTGGCTGGCTTAAAGCAGCAGAAATTTATTTTCTCAAGGTCCTCAAGGATGGAAGTCTGAGACTGGGAGCTGGCCTGGTAGGGTACTGGGGAGAACTCTCTTCCTGGCTTACAGATGGCCACCCTTTCACTGTGTCCTCACATGGAGGTGGGAAGGAGGGAGAGAGGAGGGGGGCTCTCAGGTGTCTCTATTTATGATGGCACTAACCCCATCTCAATGGCCTTACTCTCATTGCCTCCTGTAAATCTAATTATCTCCCAATGGCCCCATCTCCAAATATCATTAATTGGGAGTAGGGCTTCAGTAGGGCATGGAGTGCCCCTGGGCACAGCCTAGACTGGCCTCTGTGTACCTCCCACTGAGCCTTGCTCCCTTCCATGAACCTCAGTGTAGGACCTCCTCCAATGTGGATGGAGCAGGAGTGTGGGCACAGGCTACCTGCTCCATCCACATTGTTGCCTGTGTGCCACCTCCATGGGCATCAGGACAACTCAAAATTGCCCACCTTCCATGGACACTGGGTGGCACTGCTGCTTTTCTGTCCTGGGTAGTAAAGGGGTCTGTGCAGTTATTGGGGCAGGAAAGGATCATAGTTGGGCTCCATCTGACTTAGGCGAGGTCGGGCCCAGGACCTCTGTGCTTGACACAGGCCAGTTGCCTCCTCCCAGCACAGTTACCTGCTGCCCACAGTATGGTGGTTGTTCAATCCACACACTTCCTGTTGTGCTGCTCCCCAACTCAGCACATGGCCAGGACCTTACCCCTTCCCATTTTTCCCAGAGGCAGCGCAAGGAGCTGGGCTTGTTGCTGATCATGAGGCAAAGACTCCAGAAGACTCTCAAATTCTTTAAAAGAGCTCTCCACTCAAACAAAGAAATCACACAAAATCTACTCAGAAGGTTGTCATTTGGAATATTCCCACCCAGGGCAACCAACCCCTAAGCAAGACAATCTATTTTCAAGATAAGGCCTCATACAAAGTAAAAATGACTTTCTGAAGATTAAGTATACTCTCTAAATCTGGATATCTTAGAAGATTCCTTTGTTATGGGTGGCTACAGAAAACAGAATGGATTACACACAGTTAAAAACTTCATGCATCTGGACTAAGAAGAAAATGACCGTTTTCTCGGAGCACGTCAGGTGCTGCATCTGCGGGGCCCTTGGACTCTCACTTAATGCTCAGACTTTGCCTGTCTGTGAAGACAGCAGGCAGGTGCTTCTTCATCTTTCCTTCCTGATCAGTTGCCAGTTCAGAGGGTCTCTCTGTGGTCTCAGCGCTAGCTGCACATCAGGGTCTCTGGGGTGGGGGCCAGAGCTCAGTATGTATTAAAAGTTCCCCCCAGGTGATGCTGATGTGCAGCTGAAGACAGAATGTCCCCTCATGCATTGCTACAACGAAGTAAGAGATTCCGCAGTAATTATCTGTTGAAAAGCACAGGTCTGATAAAATCTAAAATCCATAAAATAAAAAAGAGCATTTTAACAAATGGAATGTGGGTTTGCCCTGCTTTTCTCCTGGGGAAGGAGGCCTCTGTTGTTTTCCATTTCATGCTCTTCTGAATTCAACAAAGGTCTCCAGACAGAAGAATGCTTCCTGCCTAGTGTTGGGTTAAGGGGTGCCCTACCCCCATCCCAGTGTTCTGAGTCACCTTCTGGAGCAGAGCCCAGAAATCTGCATTTGTGACTGCTCCCTGTTGGTGCTGAAGCTGCTGGTCTGTGGAACACAGTCTGAGTAGCAAAGTGCTAAACAGCATCACAGCCCAGAAAATGAAGTACTAGTCCATCAATAAATGCCAAATTCTCCTCACCTCAAAAACCTTCATCCTCTAGGTGGGATCCCCCAAGGGAAAACCATCATTCCAGAACCTGATGTAGCTCCTCCAGTGCTTCCACAAACTGAGTTGGGTTTGCTACTCTAATGTGCTCAGGTGCACATTTTCCCCAAGTTCTAAAGAATCAACAGCACTGGCGAGAATATCAGAGTATCAGCCCTATAACCATAGAATTTTGAAAACTCATAATTTGTTAAACTGCAAAATGTCAACGTACCAAGCCTACTAAGCAGCAGTTCCCAGAGGGAACGTGGTTTTCCAGACTCTCTTTCTCTCCAACTCTCTCTCTGTCTCTCCATCTCTGTCTCTCTCTCTTTCTGCCTCTGTCTCTCTGATTATTTCTCTCTATCTCTGCCTGTCTCTTTCTCCTTCCCTTCTCCGGCTCTCTCTCTGTGTCTCTGTCTGTGTCTGTCTCTCTTTCCCTCCCTCATTGTTGGTAATTTCAGTATCCACAAACTGCTCCTTCCAACACCCTGGCCACATGGGTCTTGGACTTGCTCAGCCCCAACCATCTTGCTGATCAGCCCTTCGCAGCCCCCAACATCTCTGGGGTACTCTAGACCTTGCCTTGACAAGGGGCAGTGACTGCCTCTCCATCATTTAGTTTCAATCATGGAACCCCAAGACCCCTGGCATTCAGACTCCAACCCTCTGGCCTCACTGCCCCCCCCCCCACCTCTGTTCTACCTCCTGTTCTATCCTTAGATTTGGGCCCATCGCTGGAGGCATCTCCACCCATTCTGTCCACAACAAACAAACTTCAGTGCTCCCAGAGCTGTCCCTGTCAAAGTCACAATGACCTCCTCCTTGTTAATTCTGGCCCCTTGAGCTCAATGCTTTGCTTCCCCCACCCTTAGCCCAAGCCTAGGAGGGGCCTCTCACTCTTACAGCCTTCACAAACTTCTGGTTAGGCCTTTAACTAGAAAATCTTTGGGGCACCCCTTTATACAGCCTAAGAGGGCACATCCTCTCCACTCTCTTGGCCCCAAAGAGCCACAGCCCCAGGACAGACCTCTGGTACCTGCAAGCCTGCTCAGCCACTCCTGTCTGTGAGGTCCACCAGAGGGCCCCCAAAATAGGAAAAGTGCCTCTACAAGGCAGACCAGCCCTCTGAGTCCCAACCTCCAGGGACTTCAAACTTGGCTGCAGCCATTGTGACCAGATGTGTGTATGTGAGAGACATGTGCTGCAGAGAGTGGCCAGAAAGCTGCAGCTGCAACACTTGGGACTGCCCTCCCCAGCCACCTCCCCTGAGATGTTCAGGAGAACATGTGCACAAGGGACACCAAGGATCTGCAGCCAATGTTGCCAGGTCCAGGGCCTCACAGCCAGCAATAGGTACTCCTGCTTCCCCAGGGTGGCCCAGGTCCTTCAGGGGGCCTTCAGTGCTGCCCATCCAACCTATGCAGTCACAAAGCCACTGGTACTTTCTGGAGAAGCCCACATGTGTAGAGTGGCCCTAGGATGTAAGTCTGTCCCTCTCCCAGCGTGCCTGCACACTGCCCAGCATACAAGCACTCAGACAATATCTATTTTTTAAATATAATTTATTGTCAAATTGGCTTCCATACAACACCCAGTGTTCATCCCAACAAGTGTCCTGCTCAATGCCTATCACCCACTTTCCCCTCTCCCCCGCCCCCCATCAATCCTCAGTTTGCTTTCTGTATTTAAGAGTCTCTTATGTTTTGCCTCCCTCCCTCTCTGTTTGTAACTTTTATTTCCCTTCCCCTCCCCCATGGTCTTCTTTTAAGTTTCTCAAGATCCACATATTAGTGAAAACATATGGTATCTTTCTCTGACTGGCTTATTTCACTTAGCATAACACCCTCCAGTTGCATCCACGTTGCTGCAAATGGCCAGATTTCATTCTTTCTCATTATGCAATATCTATTTAATGAACAATGGAAGATCTGGGACACTTTCCTGGATAAGTGTCTGTGGGGAAATGGGTCCTGGGAGCTTGAGAGCCACCCTCACGGCTCAGCCTCCTGCAACCTCCTACAGAATAACCTCCCATTGCCCCTACCCACATGTGGACCCAGACAATAGGAGCCTTTCCTTTGCAGTTAAGGCAGAGCATCCAATAAGGACAGAGTCCAAGAGAAGATGAGGTTTGGGAGGGCTCCTCAACTCAACTACCCCATCCAGAGCTTGGGAGATTGGACTATAGGCAGATAAAATCCCCGCTCCAGCCATGGCCTTTCTCTGCCCCAAACCTTGGTCCCACACAACTTTGGAGCATCCTCACCCATTCAGCTCTATCCATCCCATGTGAGACCCCCTAACCCATCTCCACAACATGGCATGAAGAAGGAGCATCTCCCTGTACCCCCACTTACATCCCCAAACCTTCCTCTAGATGCCTTCAGTGAGTATAAAGCCCAAGCAGTACTGAAAATGGCTTGAAAGGGCAGGGAAAAGGAGACTAGGCTGGCCTTTTACTGCAGCCACGGGTGATCCAGGGTGAGAGTTCCTGCCCTGGGCAGGGGCTTTCTTGGTTTGACTCTCCCACCTGTCAAAGGAGGGAGCACCTAGCGTTCTCACCAGCTTGCCCAGACATGGGACAGAAGGACAGAGGGAGGGGAGACTGGAACACTGTCACCAGTCCAACATCAAAAACTTTTGTAATTAAGAGTCAGACCCTTAATTACAAAATCTTTTATCACCCCTTGGTTTGGGGGACAGAAAGGAATGCCATGTGATCAGACAGCCATTGAAAATTGGCAAGTTTCAGCTATGTTCATGTAAATGTTGCTCCCTCCACTGCCCACCCTGAGGTCACTCCCCTCAGGGCTAACCATCTGACTTGCTGTCAGGGAATCACCCCTCCGTGCCCTTCCTCAAGTCCCACCCTTCTCGTCAATGTCCAGGCACCTCCCCTCCATTGACAGGGTCTGGAGCATTGTGACTGCAGTGAGAAGTGCTGGTTGCAAGCAAGAGAAACTAACTCTACCAAAGCAAATGGGGATTTACTGAGGGGATGAGGGCCATTCCTCACTGCACTGAGGGGAGAAATTGAAACCTGGGAAGACAGATCCCAAGCTGCTTCAGGAATTGTGGGTGCTGCTGTCATGACTTCTCACAGCTGCCTTTGGTCCCTGGGCGTGTCTGCTCAAGATCTCAGTTCCAAGAAGAGAGAAACTGATTGGTCCAGGTTAGGTAGCATGCCTTCTCCTTAATTCAACGGCTGTGTCCAGTGGGCTGGGGTCCTCATACTGGCCCAAACCCCAGGTCTACCACTGAGAAAAGGATGGGGAAATTATTATAACAAACATTGCAGGCACCGTCCTCAGAAAGGGTCTGTGAGGAAAGTGAGGTTCAGAGAAGTTAAGTCAAATGCCCAAGGTCAAACAACAAGGAAGTGGTGATATATTATTACTTTTATGTATTATTGTATCAATTTGCAGATATTTTGTTGAGGAGTTTTCTGTCTATGTTCATGGGGGGATACTGAGTTGCAATTTTCTGTTCTTATAATATCCTTGTCTAGTTTGGTATCAGTGTTATCCTGGGCTCATAAAATGATCTGAAAAGTATTCCCTCCTTTATTTTCTAAAAGATTTTGTGTAATATTGATTTTAAATCTGCCTTAGGTTTTTAAAAATCTCTTTATTTTATTTTGAGAGAGAGAGTGTGTGTGCGCAGGGGAGAGGGGCAGAGGGGAAAGAGAGAATCCTAAGCAGGCCCCATGCTCAGTCCTGAGGCCAACACCAGGCTCAATTCTATGACCCTGGGATTATGACCTGAGCTGAAATCAAGAGTCAGACACTCAACCAAGCCACCCACATGGCCCAATTATTCTTTAGGTTTTTGATAGCTTTTACCAAATGAAACCAGTTAGGCCTGGAGTCTATAAATGAGAGAGTTATAAATTCCATTTTTCTTGTAATTTTGAAATAATCACAAACCTAGAGAAAATCTAGACATGCATTTGTGAGAAAGTTGCTAAACTGACACCTCATCACCCCTGAATATTTTGACTTGTATTTCCCAGAAACAAGGACTTTTCCTACACAACTGTGGTGCATCCATGAAAATTAGAAGTTGCCATGGATATAGAGCTGATACCTAATCCTCTGACTATCCTCGTCTCCTCCATCATCCAAGAACCTTGCAAAGTGAACAGGCCCCTCAACATCCCCGCCGCACTCAGACTCTTGTCTCCAGTTCCTGGGCACTTTCCAGGACCACAGGCTCGTTGTTTGTAGAACGTGTTAGGTCCTTCATCTGGATCATCTGACATGTCCTCGTGATAGGTTAAGGTCTTCTATCTTGGGCAGAACACCCTTAGGTGGTGCTGTGCCTGTGTCCTATCAGGAGGCACGCAGCTTATCCTTATACCACTGACAATCACCCACTGAAGCTCTGGGGTCTCCGGGGCTCTCCACTGTGATAATACTCTTTCTCTTTTGAAATTACTAAGCATTTTGTGGGGGGATACTTTCAAACTATGTAAATATCCCCTTCCTCAGACAAATGTCAATGTAATCACTTATGTAATTATATCTGAATTCTTTTACAGTTTTCTATTTTACTCAGTGAGTTACAGTCTGTTATCTCACTGCTTATTTTGATACCCAGACTATCCCAGACTTGCCCAATAGGATGCCATCCAAGGCTAGCTCCTGTGTCTCTGTGACATGTCTCTGGTCACTCTGTGAGCCCCTCCTTGCTTTTCGCACTAGATGTTCCAAGGTTTACCTTATAATTTCCCTAATGTGGCCCTGGAATCATCCACTTCTCCAGAGAGCTCTGGTTCCTCAGGCAAAAAGCTGTTTTTAGAAGCCAGGATCTGGGCTCATTGTTATTGGATGTTATAGTTAGGTACTTTCTAGCTACTATCTTCCTATCTCTCTATCTATTTTTTATTATATACCTTATGATACCTTACTGTAACAGTACACCCCATTCCTGGTTTCTACCTTAGTACTGTGTCGGGCTCACTTCTCCACAGCATCGTGGTCCAAATTTCCAGTTTGTGTCTCCCCAGGTGCTGGAGCTCACCGCTTATCATCTCCGTCTGATCAGCCTCATTCTGCTCAACTTCTCAGCCCCTGAAACAGTGAGCACTTTGAGAGGAAACAGCAGGAAGTTAGACTCTCATCAGTGATTCTCCTTGGGATTCAGATCCTTCAGTTATTTGTTTCCTAGTCTAAAGCATTCTAATTTAGACTATTAATATGACAAGTACAACAGAAGAGCAAATGAGGGAGTTTATAGTTTGACAGTTGGTCATGGTTCATACCAGAGGCAAGTCAGCCATTTATGGGCACAGGTTTAGAAAATTTCTCCAGGCTGAGACATTATGTCCTTTTCATGTTGAGAGGATCCAAGTAGCTAAAGCGCTGTAAGTTCTGTCTTTGCTTCCTTCAGATGCCTCCTTCCATCTCTACTCCTTGGCTCCACTACAGGCAGATTCTGCACGCCTCCTGCCTGGGTCACTTTTAACCCAAAACTCCAGACTGGGTAGCTTTACCAAGCACTAAGGGTCGAAATGCCACAAACTTACATCAATTTTTCCATAAAAAGGGAAGAAGAGGAACACTCCCAACTCAGTATCTGAGGCTAGCATAACCTTGACACAAAAGCTTGACAATGACATTAAATAAAAGGGAAATTAAAGCCAAATGTATAATTGCTAAACAAAATATTACAAAATGAAACTTAACAATGTAAAATGCTATCAAAATATAAAATATTAAAGGATAGTACAATGTGATAAAATGGATTTATTCCAGAAAAGCAAGATTGATTTAGCATTCAAAAATCGACTTAAGTAGGGGCACCTGCGTGGTGCATTTAATTAAGTATACAACTCTTGATTTGAGCTCAGGTCATGATCTCACAGTTCATGAGTCTGAACCCCACATCAGGCTCTGCACTGATGGTGTGAAGCCTGCTTGGGATTTCTTTCCCCTCTCTCTCTGTCCCTGCCCTACTTGTTCTCTCTCTCTCTCTCTCAAAACAAATAAATAAACTTAAAAAAAATTTAAACAACTTAATTAACCATATCAATAGAACAGAAATAAACAATATGATCATTTCAGTGGAGGCAGAAATATCATTGTATAAAATTAAAAATCCATTCATAATAAAAAGAAAAAAATGTTGGCAAACTATGACTAGAAGGAAATTGATTTAATCTTTTAATGTATCTTATGCCAAACATCATGCTTTATGGTGAAGTCATAAAATTTTTCTCCTTGAGATTGGGAGCGAAATATAAATGGCTGCTTGCTCTATCCCCATTGAATGTTGTGCTGGAGATGCCACCCAGGCAATAAGGCAAGAAAGAGAAAAGTAAAAGGACTGGAAAGGAAATAGATAAAATTGTTATTAGCTATTGATTACATGATATGAACACTAAAAAAATCCAAAGAAGTCTGTAAGTAACTATTGTGATTAATAATCAAAGTGCAGCACCTGAGTGGTTCAGTCAGTTAAGCGTCCAACTTCAGCCCAGGTCATGATCTCATGGTTCATGAGTTCGAGCTCCATATCTGGTTCACTACTATTAGCGTGGAGCCTGCTTCCAATCTTCTGTCCACCTCTCTCTCTGCTCCTCCCCTGCTGGCTCTCTCTCTCTCTCAAAAATAAATATGTAAAAGTGCAAAATCAAACACTTAGGGAAAAGCCTAATGAAATACGTGTAAAAAAAAACCCATAAAACATTATTGAGAGACTTAAAGAAGACCCAAAGAGAAATATTACTTGTCCATGGATTGGAAGACTCTATTATAAAATGTGAATTCTGCCCCCAACATATCTGTAGTTTCGAAGCAATCCCATTCAAAATTCCAGCAGGTATTGTGGAAGTCAACAAGTTGTTTCTAAAATGTATATGAAAATGCAAGACTAAAATAGCAAATATAATCTCAAATAAGAATAAAAAAGATTTACATTACCAGATATTAAGACTTACTAACAAAACCTACAATAACTCAGACAGTATGATATGGGCATAAGAATAAACAGGGGCGCCTGCGTGGCTCAGTCAGTTTAGCATCTGACTTCAGCTCAGGTCATGATCTCACAGTGCATGAGTCCGAGCCCTGCATCAGGCTCTGTGCTGACAGCTCAGAGCCTGGAGCCTGCTTCAGATCCTGTGTCTCTGGCTCTCTCTGCCCCTCCCCTGTTCATTCCCTCTCTCTCTCTCTCAAAATAAACATCGAAAAAAATTTTAAAAAAGAATAAACAAAGAGATCAGTGAAACAGAATAGTGTTCAGTGAGTACAACCACTTTGGAAAACTGTTTAGTAGAATCAGGTAAAACTCAGCATATGGAGATTCTACCACCCCATAAGTCCTCCCTCTCCTGGACAAGTAACTGTGCCAGGTGGAATGATGGCACCCTAAAGATGGCCACATGGTAATCCCCACAATCTGAGCATATGTTGCTCTACATGCAAAAGAGAATTAAGGTTACAGATAGAATTGAGGTTACCTAATCAGTTGACCTTAAAATAGAGAAATTATCTAGGATTATTCAAGTGGACCCAATCTAATAATAGATAAGTCCATGGATAAGGAAGGCAAAAGAGTCTGTGAGAAGGACTGGACTCACCATTGCTGGCACTGAAGATGGAGGAAGAGGCCATAAACCAAGGCATGTGACTGGCCTGTAGAAGCTAGGAATGGCCCTCAGCTTACAACCAGCATGAAAACGGGGACCTCAGTCCTACAACTACAAGGAGCTGAATCCTGCCAACAACCAAAATGAACAGGAAACAGCTTGTCCCCTGGAGCCTCCAGAAAGAAATGCGGCCCTGCTGACACCTTGAGTTTACCCTGGTAAGACCTACTGTGGAACTGCTAACCCCTTGCAGAACTGTAAGAGAATTTGTGTTGTTCCAAACCACCAAGTAATTGTAATTTGTCACTACAGCAAATGAGAATTAATACAACAGGGCAAACAAAAAACATGACATATCCAACTACAGTCCATGCCTTGGCTCCTGAGTGTGCATGCATGTGTGCATGCATACACACACACACACACACACACACACACACACACACACTTTCCCTAACTGGTAATTCCAAAGATGACCACTCTGAACATAATGCAACAATCCTTCCTTCAATCATAACAGTGCTCCTCCTCTTCCGTTGGGAGATGGCTCAGGACTGGACCCAAGCAGTTGATTCTGCAACAAGCTGAGGACCTAGAGGCATTGTCTGTTAGTCCCAAAAGGTGCAAATGTAGAATTTCCTGATCTTGCAACCTCTGGGTTCCACAGACTTAACAGTTACCCAGATATCTAACCTAATCAAGGAGGGAAAACAGAACAATCAGAGTACAAACTTTCTTTCAGAAAAGGGAATGTAAATCCAGTGATCAGTTGTCTGAGTAACACAGCATGTTCCTTTGGGTAGGGAGGAAGTTAGGTCCTGATCAGTGGACAACTTGGCTGTCTGGGTTCTGCCTGCATGGAAGATTTGGTTTCTGTTCCCTTCTGTTCTCTATGGCCCTGCCTGAGAGGGGTGTTGAGAAGGGGTATAGCCTGGAGACAACATTCTGAGGGTGGCAGTAACCATCCTAGAGGTGGCCTTGGGGACTGAACAGTAAGAGGCCCCTGCTACAGGGCACTCTTTGCTGACACTATTTCAAACACTGTTTTGATGCCAATTGATTTATTTCCTCTGAGTCCTTCCATGACTACTGTCCCTGTCTCTATGACTTTAGTCAGTGGCTTCTGCTCCAACCTCCTCTCCGTCTCCAAGTAGTGGGAACAAAGAACTGAGGTAGCCAGGCAGCCCCAACCCAGTCCAGAATCTTGCTCAGGCCCCAGGCCACAACCACATCCAGATGTATGGCAGATGCAGAGGTGCAGAGGCAGGGCTGAACCTTTGTTAGCAGCAGGCACAGCAAGAGGGATTTAGGAGGGTCCAGGATCATTCCCATCCCCAGGCTATCACATCCCAGTTCCTAGAATACCACGGTTTATCAGTCCCCTCTCTAACTCTGTCATAGAGCAAAGAATTCAACTTTTGCAATTCAAGAAAGTAGACAATTGCTGAATTGTAAGTGGCTCTGGTACCTTGGCCACAGGCAGAGTCCATCTCTTCGATCTCAGGATGCTTTTCTACTTGACAGCTTCCTGCTGTCAAATCGGCAGGACTGAAACCAAATGGGTCAGTCTTGTACTGCCTCACCAGTGGCCTCAATAAACAGCCAACACACTCTGACCACGTTGGCTCCTCCACCAAGAGTGCTAGGTCCCAAGACCCAGTGCCCTTGCTGAATAATGAACACAGCATAACCCAATCATAAAATGAAACATACATCCTGGTTCTTGTAGGAAGCCTACCTACATCTCTTATCTAATTAATTATTACTAAATTTTCCTTGTTATAAAGTCCAAAGAAAGGGGCCTGATTTGATACATTATCTGGTCATCTGTTTTCAAGAAACACCACAGACAGGGAAATTAAGGCAATAGCATTTGAACTCAAGTGGTTCTAAGAATGAAGATTCCACTAAATCGGGAAGCAGAAGTTTTAAAAGTCTTTTCTGAGGAAAGATTGTAAACGACTTAAGAGACTACTTTTTCAACACCCCTCACATTAGAAATAAAGAGGCTTCCATTTACTGATCCCTGGACCTGAAGCAATTGCCTTTTGTTAAAGCCCAGGCCATAAAAGGCCTTTCCAGACTTTGTTGGAATTGGTCTTTCCTCTCACCTGGGACAAGAGGGAAGAAGGAGGAGCAGAGAGAGAGAGAGAGAGAGAGAGAGAGAGAAGCCCTGCAAGAAGAGCCAGTTGCTATGGCTTCACCAAGACTTTCTTATTTATTTGGGGGTCTCCAGCTATGGCTGTGGAGGGGCTGCACTGGCAAGGCTGGTCCTCAGGGGCATGAGACCCCTTTCCTGCCAACCTTCATCTCCTTCAGCCCCTCCACAAATGCCTCCCACTGCAGTTAAGAGTTTGCTGAGGTGGTTGTAGAAAATTTGAGTACTATTTTGAAGTCTACAAGGTCTGGTTGCATGGTGCTCTCAGGACTGGGGCTCGGTGTTTCTGCCTCCACTACTGTAATCAACTTCATAAAATTCTAAGTAGGAGTCTGATGCTGATAGGAAAATACTTAGATGCTTGTTATGCTTTCTGAAGAATCCAGAGTCACTAATGTATTTTATTACTGTTTTTTTTTTTTAAAGATCCCTGGATCATTTTCCACTTTATGGACACTTAAAGAAAACAAAAGCACTTCTTGTTCATCATCCCTATGCTGAAGTGAGTAGTTTCAGGTCCTAAGGTCCTGGAATGACCTAAAGGAAGGTAAGGAAGCTCCCCCTGGGATAGCCACATCTCACCTGTCACCTGCCACCCCTGCGACGCCAGGAGGCATTTCCATTACTTACATAATACCTGGCCCACAAAAACAACGGAAGCATCTCTCTCTCTCTCTCTCTCTCTCTCTCTCTCTCTCTCACACACACACACACACACACACACACACACACACACACACACATACACACAGCCAGTAGAATGAAGTATAAAGGCTCCTGGGCACAGACATACGCAACCACAGAAGTCTTGGCCGCAGAGGTTGGGTGTCAGGCGGTAGCCACTGATGATCTTCAATAAACCTTCCTGGGCGGGCCGCTCTGTCCGCAGCGACTGCGGGTTCAAAGGGGCTCTTCGTTCGGTTCCAGAGTTTGCGCCCCTGCGACGCGTCTCTCTTTGGGAAACTCCCCTCCCAGGGAGCGAGTTCCTGGGCTCCAATGCCGCGCGGCGAGGGAGTCCGTTTGGAGTCTCGCTTTCTTGAGCGAAGGACCTGCGGAGTGGAGGCGCAGCGCGTGGGGACGAGGCGTTTTACCGACTGGTCCCGGGGGTTCGTTGGCGGACGAGCGCGCTCTCCCTACGGCCTGGGTCGCGGACTTGCCACTTGCGGGGGTCACACACACCTGCAGACGAGGAAACCTGCGTTTGTCTGCACAGACTGCCCCTAGGGGAAAACTGGCCAATCGTGCGCCGCGGGCCCTCGTCCTGGGAGGCGGGCAGCCCTCGCCCCTTATCCCCGCGGCGCGCGCTCCAGTCCTAGAAACGGGTCGGGACGGACCCAGCAGGCAGCCTTCCGGGCGGGGGCGCCTCTTCCCTTGCGCTGGGCGGCGACGCCCCGGGCCCGCGCCCCTTTGTGCGGCCGCCGGCGGGCACCATGCTGTCCACCGGGGGCAGATACGCGGTGAAGAAGAGGAAAAAGCCGTCGCGGAGGAGGTACTAGGACACAGGGGCGCGGGCGGCGCCGGGCGGCGGGGGTGGGGGTCCCAAGTCAGCCGCACCCGGAGCTCTGCGGGATCCAACGACGAGGGTACCGGCCTGGGGAGGATGGAATGCGACGTCAAGATTCCCCAGTCCCACCCCGGAAATGTCTCTGGGGGGCTCGCTCAGGCCTGGGGGCGGAGGGTGCTGACTGAGCTAGCTCTCCGGGAAGGGCGCGCGGCGGTCTCCCGGGTCCACAACCCCGGACCAGGGCGCGCACGCCGGCGGGGGAAGGGGTCCCGAGTCACGGCGGGGGTTGGAAGGAAGAGACCTTGCGTGGATGGGTGACTCCCACACTTCACCCCTATTTACCGACGGGATGCCGAGGCCCCGAGGTGTAAGGACCCCCGGCTGGTGTACGCCCAGGCGCGGCCCCGGCCCCTGTGATTGAAGCTGGGTCCCTTCCACGTTCCTGGCGGGAGAGTCTGTGTGGCCCCTGGGGCTGGGCAGACGTTCCTGAGGACAATAAATCACAAGTCCTGTGGAGAGGACACTCCTTGGGCAGAGTCCTTGGGCCTGATACCCAAGGGTCTTCGCGTGTCCGGGAGCGGCTGGGGTGGGGCCCCGGGGCTGCACAGCAGCCGGCAGCAAGGGCCCCGGAGACCCCAGCAGGCCGAGGCCCGGCGACAACCCGCCTTCACAGCACATCCCCAGTGACGCAGAGACCCGGACTCTGGCTCGCACAACCCCCGGTGGCGCAAGGGAACCAGCGCCTGGAGGCGGGTCTGTGAGAAATTTCCAAAACCTCTCAAAATATCAATTCTAATTCCATGTCATTTTGAAATACATAAAATGCAGTGGTAGAAGCGAGGTACAAAAGGGAAAATAGTCCATGATACCGTGTATATGAAATGTTCAGAACAGGTAAATCCAAAAGGAGTTTGGTGGTGGCAAGGGAGTGGGAGAGGGGAAGTGACTGCTAATGGGTAAGGGGGTTTTGGGGTGCTGAAAGCGTTCTGGACCCGGCGAATGGTGATGTCTATACAGCATCCTGAAGGTGCTTAATGCCACTGAATGGTACACTTTAAAAACAGTTAAAATGGATAATATTTATGGTGTGTGCATTTTACACCATGAAACTTCTCAGTAGGAGCATAGCTCAGAAACAAGCTCAGCAGAAGTTATTTTTCCAGAGCAGTGAAACCAGCCATCACTGATTAATTGAAAAAGATGTTAAAATGGGAGGAGGAATTAAATTTTTTTATTTAAATTCTAGTTAGTTAACTATCCCCCACTCGCCTCCCTCCATCAAACCTCAGTTTGTTCTCTATCATCAAGAGGCTCTTACGGTTTCTTTCTCTCTCTCTCTCTCTCTCTCTCTCTCTCTCTCTCTCTTTTCCCCCTTCCCCTATGTTCATCTGTTCCATTTCTTAAATTCCACATATGAGTGAAATCATATGGTATTTGTCTTTCTCTGACTTATTTCACTTAGCATAATACACTCTAGCTCCATCCACGATGTTGCAAATGGCAAGATTTCGTTCTTTTTGATGGCTGAGTAATATTCAATTGGGTCTATATACCACATCTTCTTTATCCATTAATCAGTTGATGGACACTTGGGCTCTTTCTATAGTGTGGCTATTGTTGATAATGCTGCTGAAAACATTGGGGTGCGTGTGCCCCTTATAATCAGTATTTTTTTTTTATCCTTTGGGCACAATTGCTGGGACGGAGGGTAGTTCTATTTTTAACTTTTTAAGGAACCTCCATACCGTTTTCTTCAGAGTGGCTGCACCAGTTTCCATTCCGACCAACAGTGTAAGAGGATTCTCCTTTCTCCACATCCTTGCCAATGTCTGTTGTTTCCTGAGTTACTAATTTTATCCATTGTGACAGGTGTGAGGTAGTATCTCATTGTGGTTTTTATTTGTATGTCCCTGATGATGAGTGATATTGAGCAGCTTTTCATGTGTCTGTTAGCCATCTGGATGTTAGCTTTTGGAAAAATGTCTGTTCATGTCTTCTGCTCATTTCTTCACTGGATTATTTGATTTTGGGTGATGAGTTTGATAAGTTCTTTATAGATTTTGGATACTAAGTCTTTATTAGATATTTCATTTGCAAATATCTTCTCCCATTCTGTAGGCTGCCTTTTGTTTTTGCTGATTGTTTCCTTCACTGTGAAGATTTTTATCTTGATGAAGTCCCAATAGTTCATTTTTGTTGTTGTTTCCCTTGCCTTCAGTGACATGGCTAGTACAAAGTTGCTCCAACCAAGGTCAAAGAGTTGCTGCCTATGTTCTTCTCTAGGATTTTGGTGGCTTCCTATCTCACATTTAGGTCTTTCATTCATTTCACAAATTTGTTTTTGCATATGGTATAAGAAAGTGGTCCAGTTTCATTCTTCTGTATGTCGCTGTCCAGTTTTCCCAACACCATTTGTTGAAGAGACTGTCTTTTTTCCATTGGATATTCTTTCCTGCTTTGTCGAAGATCAGTTGACCATATACTTGCAGATCCATTTCTGGGTTTTCTATTCTGTTCCATTGATCTGTGTGTCTGTTTTTGTGCCAGTACCATATTGTCTTGATGGCTACAGCTTTGTAATATAGCTTGAAGTCTGGAATTGTGATTGCCTCCAGCTTTGCTTTTCTTTATCAGGACTACTTTGGCTATTCGGGGTCTTTTGTGGTTCCATACAAATTTTAGAACTGTTTGTTCTAGCACTGTGAAAAATACTGTTGGTATTTTAACAGAGATTGCATTAAATGTATAGATTGCTTTGGGTAGTATAGACATTTTAACAATGTTTGTTCTTCCAGTCCATAAGCATAGAATGTTTTCTTTCGTAAGTGTTCTATAGAGTACAGATCTTTTACCTCTTTGGTTAGTTTTATTCCTATGTATCTTATGGTTTCTGGTACTAATATAAATGGGACCAATTCCTTGATTTCTTTTTCTCATGATTCGTGATTGGTATGTAGAAATTAAACAGATTTCCGTACATTGGTTTTATATCCTGCAGCTTTGCTGAATTCGCATATCAGTTCTAGCAATCTTTTGGTAGAGTCTTTTGGGTTTATACAAAGATATCATGTCATCTGAAAACAGTGAAAGTTTGACTTCCTCCTTGCCAATTTGGATGCTTTTTATTTATTTTTGTTGTCTGATTACTGAGGCTAAGACTCCCAGTACTATGTTAATAGTAATGGTGAGAGTGGACAACCCTGTCTTTTTCCTGACCATAGAGAAAGAGCTCTCAGTTTTTCCCATTCAGGATGATATTGGCTGTGGGTTTTTCTTATATGGCCTTTATGGTATTGAGGTGTGTTCCTTCTATACCACTTTTTTTTTGAGGGTTTTTATCAAGAATGGATGGTATATTTTGTCAAATGTTTTTTTGGCATCTATTGTCAGGATCATATGGTTCTTATCCTTTCTTTTATTAATGTGGTGTATCATGTTGATTGATTTTCAAATATTGAACCACCCCTGAAGCCCAGGAATAAACTCCACTTGATTGCGAATAATTCTTTTAATGTACTGTTGGATTCTATTATACTAGTATCTTGTTGAGAATTTTTGCATCCATGTTCATCAGGAATATTAGCTTGTAATTCTCCTTTTTAGAGGGGTCTTTGTCTGGTTTTGGAATCAAGGTAATGCTGGCTTCATAGAATGAGTTTGGAAGTTTTCCTTCGATTTCTATTTTTTTTTGAACAGTTTAAGAAGAATAGGTATTATTAACTCTTCTTTAAATGTCTGGTAGAATTCCCCTGGGAAGCCATGTGGCCCTGGACTTTTGTTTGTTGGGGGATTTTTATTAGTGATTCAATTTCTTTACTGGTTATGGGTCTGTTCAAATTTTCTATTTCTTCCTGTTTCAGTTTCGGTAGTTTGTGTGTTTCTGGGAATGTGTCCATTTCTTTCAGATTGCCCATTGTGTCGGCATATAATTTTTCATAATGTTCTCCTATAATTGTTTGCATTTCTGTGGTGTTGGTTGTGATCTTTCTTCATTCATTCATAATTCTATTTATTTGGGTCCTTTCTCTTTTCTTTTTGATCAGTCTGACTAGGGGTTATCAATTTTATTAATTCTTTCAAAGAACCAGCTCTTAGTTTTGTTGATCTGTTCTAGTTTTGTTGTTGTTGTTGTTTCTATATAATTTTTTTTGCTCTAATCTTTATTATTTCCCTTCTTCTGCTGGGTTTAGGATTTATTTGCTGTTTCTTTTCTAGCTCCTTAAGGTGTAAGGTTAGGTTGTGTATTTGAGACTGTTCTTGCTTCTTGAAGTAGGCACTTTTTGTATATACTTCTCTCTTAGGACTGCCTTTGTTGCATCCCAAAGGTTCTGGACCATTTTGTTTTCATTTTTATTTGTTTCCATGTTTTTTAAATTTCTTCTTTAATTTCCTGGTTAATACATTCATTCTTTTAGTAAGATATTCTTTAACCTTCATGTGTTTGTGGTCTTTCCAAATTTTTTCTTGTGGTTAACTTCAAGTTTCATAGTGTTGTGATCTGAAAATATGTGTGGTGTGGTCTCAATCTTTTTGTCCTTGTTGAGGCTGATTTGTGACCCATTATATGATCTATTCTGGAGAATATTCCATGCGCACTCAAAAAGAATACCACTTTAGGATGAAATGTTCTGAATATATATGTTAGGTCCATCAGGTCCAGTGTGTCATTCAAAACCATTGTTTCCTTGTTAATTTCCTGCTTGATGATCTGTCCATTGCTGTAAGCGGGGGGTGTTAAAGTCCCCTACTATTACTGTATTATTATCAAAGAGTTATTTGTTATTAATTGATTTATATATTTGGGTGCTTCCAATTTGGCAGCATAAATTTTTACAGTCATTAGATATTATTGTTGGATAGACCCCCTAGTTATGATACAGTTCCCTTCTTCATCACTTATTACAATCTTTGATTTAAAATCTAGTTGTCTGAGCTAAGTCTGGCTACTCCAGCTTTCTTTTGACATCCAAAGCATGATAGCTGGCTCTCCATCCCATCACCTTCAATATGGAGGCATCATTAAGTCTAAAATGAGTCTCTTATAAGCAGCATATAGATGGGTCTTGTTTTTTTTATCCATTCTGATACCCTGTCTTTTGATTGTAGCATGTAGTCCATTTACATTCAGAGTAATTAATGATAAATAAAAATTTAGTGCCACTGTGTTACCTGTGAATTCACTGTTTCTGGAGATTTTCTCTGTTCCTTTCTAGTCTTTGCTGCTTTTGATCTTTCTTTCCCAAAGCATCCTCTTTAATATTTCTTGTAGGGCTGGTTTAGTGGTCACAAACTCCTTTAGTTTTTGTTTGTCTGGGAAACTCTTTATCTCTCCTTCTATTCTGAATGATAACTTTGCTGGATAGAGTATTCTTGGCTGCATATTTTGCCCCTTCTGCACACTGAATATATCAAGCCACTCCCTTCTGGCCTGTCAGGTTTCTATGGAGAGATCTGATGCTAAACTGATTTCCTTATAGGTTAGGGATTTCTTTCCCCCTGCTGCTTTCAGGATTCTTTCCCTATTTCTATATTTTGCAAATTTTGCTACATTATGTCTTGCTTTTGGGCAGCTTTTGTTGAATTTGATGGCAGTTTTCCGTGCCTCCTGGATTTGGATGTCTCTTTCCTTCCCCAGATTAGGGAAGTTGACAGTTAGTATCTTCTCAAATAAACCTTCTGCCCATTTTTCCCTCTCTTCTTCTGGAGCTCCTATGATATGAACGTCCATACACTTTATGGAGTCACTGAGTTCCCTAAGTTTACATTCGTGACCCAATACTTTTCTTTATGTCTTCTTTTCAGCTTCATTATTTTACACACCTTTGTCTTCTATATCACAGATTAGTTCCTCTGCTTCATCCATCCTTGTTATTACATCCAGTCGTTTTTGCTTCTCAATTATAGCATTTTTTATTTTGGCCTGACTAGTTTTTAGTTCTTTTATCTCTACAGTAAGGGATTCTCTAGTGTCTTCTTGCCATTCTCAAGCCCAGCTAGTATCCTTATGATTGTTGTTTTAAATTGTTTCAGGCGTATTACTTCTATCTGTTTTGATTAAATCTCTGGCCATGACCTCTTCTTGTTCTTTCTTTTGGAGTGAATTCCTCCATCCTGCCATTTTGTCTAGGTCACTGTTTTCTTGTGTGTTTCAGGAAAGCCTGTTATAAATCTTGCTCCTGAGAGTAATGGCTCTATTAAGAAGAAGTCCTATACTATCCAGGTCCTGGCACTTCAGAAGTGTTTCATAGTGTGCACTTTGCTACTATGTTTTGGCTGCTCTTTTCCTCAGGTCAGTTGCCTACAGAGTTTCTCATTGCCTGCAGTAGAAAGTATTTGGACCTTGTCCAGCATTTTAACTGGGTGTGCTTTGGTCTGCTTGTTCAAATAAGCCTGACCCTATTTCCACCAAAGCTGAAGCTTTGCATCAGTCTATAATCAGTAGAGTTGGTGCATGCAAGGGGTTTGCACTGGTCTTCTGGGGAAGGGGCTTACAGTGCTGGTTGGCCGGCCAACTTGCCCTGGTGAAGCAGGGCGCAGGGGTCAGGGCTTGGTGAAAGTGGCTCCACCCTCCACTAATGGTGCTGTTTTTCTCACTGAAGTCAGTCAGTGATGATGGGCTGGGAAATAATGGCATCGCCCCACTCTTTCATCCCTAGAGCAGGGAGCTCCCCCCTCCCACTGTTCAGGAAGCCTTCACAGAAGACTGAAAAGTTGTCTCTCTTGTATGCCCAGCTTCCGTCAGATCCCTGCCTTCACCCTGTCTGTGTCCAGGCTGTCTGCTCACCAGGCAACACAGTACTCCTGTATTTTATCTCAGGAGCATGGCTGGGTTTCTAAACTCCAAATTTTAGGGACCCATGTGGTACAGACTGGCACTGATCCTCTGGGGAAGAGTCTCACAGTGCTGTGGCTATTGCCAGTTTGTCTGAGAAAAACAGTTACAGGACTACACAAGGGCTTGGAGTTTATGGCAAAGCACAGTGAAAAGCTGCCACCAAGGTTGCTGCCCTCAGCAGGTGTCTCTGTTCCTATGCTAATGAACGGGGCTGCACTTTGGCACCCTCCAGGTTTTTGTTCCCTGAGAGACCATGCCACCACTCCCAAAGGCACTCCAAGAAGGGGAACTGTCTCTCCCAGTGCAAACCAGGGGATCCTCAAACCATGCTGTCCTTTCCTGGGTCTCTGCCCTCTTTCCCCACAGGAGGACCATATGTCCACCAGGCTTCACTCAGTGGTGGCACAGACTTCAGATTTTCAGTTCTGCACCTGCTTGTAAAACCTTGCAATAATCAGCCTCTCTAGTTTTCCCAGTCAATGGTTTTGGGGAAGTGTTTCTCTTGTGCAATCCCCTGCACATTGCTTTCTCTCCTTTTCTCTCTATCTCTCTCTCTTCTCTCTGAGATCAAGCCTTCCTCCCCTCCACAGCGTCCATGATTCTTTTCTCCCTGGAATCACATCTCTGCACCTCCTCCTTCCACAATGTAGCTTCTTTTCTCCCTCTAGTTCTATAATTTGTTCTCTCAGCATTCAGATTGATTTCTTGGGTGTTCAGAATGATTTGATATTTATACAGCTGGGTTAAAGGGATGAGGTAAGCATAGGGTCCCCCTACTGCTCTTCCATCTTAACTCCACTCCCTATACTGTACATTTTAAGTGAAAATATCAACAAAAGCCAATTTGCCAATCTTGTTCTGCTAATTCAAGTCTGGGTGTTGGTGGCATTATCCTGCTCTACAAACCTCCTCAGGGCTGTTTCCAAGCAGTTTATGAAGATTTAACAAATGAATCCACCCAAAGTCCTTTGAAGTTAGTTACATGTTTCAGTGCCCTAACTTTACAAATGTAAAATAAAATCATCCACATTTCTACATAATACAGTGATGGGACACACAGACTAACATTGTTAGCAAACCACACAAAACTGGCACAAGGTTCTACACCATGGCATCTATGTGTTGTAAATGATCCTTAAGCAACCTAGGAGGTAGAGACTTCTATTATCATCCCCCTCCTAGGGCTGAGGCACCGAGGCTGGGTGGTGAACGGGCTGCCCAGTTTACCTGCTGCCTCACTTGGACCTGGCCTTTTTCTGTGGCTTGTTGAAAGAGGCTGGGATCCTGCTGGAGAAGATGAGGGCAGACCTCATGAGACAGGATCACCTGATGAACAGGTTCCAAGGAGCTGTTGTGTCCCCTCCTCACCCATTTGGCTGGCTGGTCCCCCCAGTTTGGGCTATTATGAATAAAGTGCTATAAATAGTCTTTTGTGAATATATATTTTCATTTCATCCCAGTAAGTACCTGGGAGTGGAATTGCTATGCCATGTTTAACATTTTAAGAAACTGAAATCATTTTTCAATGAATGAGACTGCAGTTATTTCAAATCACCTCCAACACTTAGTGTTGTCAAATTTTGAATTTTAGCCATTTTAATATATATGTTCAAGTAATTTATTTTAATTTGCAATTTCCTGATGAATTATAATGTTGCTTATGATCCCATATACTTTTTGGCTTTACTGTATTTTCTTTAGTGAAATATCTATTCAAATTATTTACCCATTTCTAAAAATGGGTCCCTTATATATTCTGTATACAATTCCTTTTTTTCAACCACATATACTGCAGATATTTTTTTCCCATACTGTGGCTTGCCTTTTCAGTTTCTTAATTTTGTTGAAGTCCAGCTTATCAACCTTTTTCTGTTATGGTTAGTGCTTTTTGTGACCCATCTAAGAAATCTTTCACATTGCAATGTCATGAAGATTTTCTCCTTTTAATGTCTGCAGGATCTACAAATATTTCCCTTCTTTCCTTACTATTGGTAATTAGCATTTTCTTTTGGGGGGAATTGATTACTGTAGGTAGATGATTATAGATTTCATTGACATTTTCAAAGTTTTCGGTTTCATTTATTTCCTCCATTTTCTGTTTCACTGTTCTGCTTTTACTTGATTATTTTCTTCCTTGTACATACTTTGGGCTTAGTTTACTCTGTGTTTCTAGCTTCTTAAGGAGGAAACTCAGATCATTTACTATAAAACGTTCTCCTTTTCTTATGTAGTAAGACAGTAGTCTTCCCTCTACACATCATGTTAACTGCACCCCACAGATTTTGGTATGTTGTCCTTCATTACCATTTAGATATTTTCTTGTTTCTCTTGTGCTTTCTTCTTTGACCCATGAGTTATTTTATTTTTTTAAGTTTATTTATTTATTTTGAGAGAGAGAGAGAGAGAAAGTACAAGCAGGGGATGGATAGAGAGAAGGACACAGAATACTAAGCAGGCTCTGTGCCATCAGCATAGAGCCCAACTCAGGGCTGGAAACTCACAAACTATGAGAGCATGAGGTGAGCCAAGATCAAGAGTTGAATGCTAACTGACTGAGCCACCCAGGCACCCTGGGCACATGAGTTATTTTTAAATGTGTTAATTTTCAAATATTTGAGGATTTTTCAGATACCTTTGTTACTGATTCTTAAATATCATTGTGGTCTGAGAATGTACTCTGTATGATTTCAATCTATTTAAACATATTGAGACTTGTTTTATGGCCCAGAATATAGTCTCCCTTGGTGAATTTCCACATGTGCATGAAAAGAATCTGTATTCTGCAGTTGTTTGTTGTAGTGTTTTACAAATGTCAATCATACTAAGTTAAAGGAGAACTTTCATGTCTTGTGTATCCTTAATAATTTTCTGACAATCTGTCCTATCATTTACTGAGAACAGTGCAGAAGTCCCCAACTCTAGTTATGGATTTGTCTGTTCCTCCTTGCAATTGTCTCAGTTCTTGCTTCACATATTTTGGAACTCTGTTATTATATACATATATGATAGTTATGATCTTTTTAATATTATGAAAACATCTATCTTTATCTTTGGTAAGTCATCTCTGTCTGATAATATACCCACTCAGCCACTCCAGCTTTCTAATGTCTAATGTGCACATGGTATGTCTTTTTCAGTCCTTTTCTTTAACCTATCTGTGTCTTTACATTTAAATTGTGTTTCTTCCAGACACCATATATCGGGTTTTGTTTTTTCAGCCAGTCTGATATTTCTGCTTGTTTACACTTTTGAAATTTCAATAGTTGAGTTTAAGTCTGCCATTTTATTTTCTATTTGTTCCATCTATTCTTTGTTATTTTTCCTGTTTTCCTTCCTTCCTTTATATTTAATTCTATGTTAGTATCTCATATATCTCCTTTTGTGGCTTATTAGTTGTACCTCTTTGCTTTATATTTTCAATGTTTGCCATAAGGCTTACAATGTAAATTTAACTTATACTATCTACTTTCAAATAATATTATACTGTTGCATGGATAATGTAATCACCTCAGGACACTATAATTCCAGTTCCTTTCCATCCTTTGTGCTATTGTTTTCATACATTCTACATATGCTATAAACCCCACAGTGCAACACTATTATTTTTCTTTAAGCAATTTTTAAAATTTAAAATCATTAAATTTTTATCATCTACAGCATTGTTTATTCTTTCTTGGAGATCCACATTTCTATCTAATATCATTTTTCTTCAGCTTAAAGAACCTTTTTAAATATTTATTGTAGCTCACGGGCGCCTAGGTGGCTCTGTCGGTTAAGTGTCTGACCTCGGCTCAGGTCATGATCTCACGGCTCATGAGTTCGAGCCCCGTGTCGGGCTCTGTGCTGACAGCTCAGAGCCTGGAGCCTATTTCAGATTCTGTGTCTCCCCCTCTCTCTGCCCCTCCCCTATTCACACTCTGTCTCTCCTTCAAAAATAAATAAATATTAAAAAATTTTTTAATATTTATTGTAGCTCAAATCTTCTGGAAACATTCTTTGAGTTTTTGTCTGAAAATGTCTTTACTTTGCTTTCATTTTTGAAGGATCTTTTCTTCAGATACAGAATTCTAGGTTAACAGTTTCCTTCTTTCAGTAAATTAAAGATGTCATTCCGTCGTGTTTTGGCTTGCATTTTTTCTGATGAGAAGTGAGCATTCATTCTATTGTTATTTATCTGTATGAAATGGGTCTTTTTTTCTCTGGCTGTCTCCAACAATGATCTTCAGCAATGTAATTACAATGTACCTTGGTCTGGAGTGTGTGTGAGTATGTGCATACAGAGAAGGAAAGAGAGCATACATATAGATGTATGTTAATGTATAT
Source organism: Cryptoprocta ferox (assembly GCA_028646485.1). Lineage (NCBI taxonomy): Eukaryota > Metazoa > Chordata > Mammalia > Carnivora > Eupleridae > Cryptoprocta > Cryptoprocta ferox. Next base: position 56,113 of record CM053573.1, read on the forward strand.
TTGTGTGTGTGTGTAGGCTCAATTCTTAATAAACTATAATTTCCTAAATGGAGTTTCAGCCATTTCAGTGTTAATTGTGGTGTAGCGATTTCCTGATTTAAAAAATGGCATGTGGATGCAAATATGTCAGGCTACCAGAAAGTGGGGAGGAATGGCCAGTCCCCAGGCTCCTGGTGCTTTGAGGGCCACCAGGTCTAACATGTGCACAGTATGAAATGGCATCATCCATACCCCAGGCCCATTGGCCAGGAGGGTGGTGAGGGTAGAACCCTCATGGGGTTTCCTGGAAGGGCAGTACCTGAAGCTGTAGAACAAGGATTTCTGCCCAAACACCAAGAATTTGGGCCAAACAGTGTCTAGCACAGCATTGGGGCCCTGTGGGTGATACAAGTGACAGTGCAGAGAAAGGTAGAGAATAATGGCTTCTCTCCCCCCCAAGTCCTAAGCCACAGCCTCCAGAGGGAGCCAAGTCCAACCCTTCTAAACGGCACCGGGACCGCCTGAATCAAGAGCTGAACAAACTTACCAACTTGCTACCCTTCCCTGAGGATGTGCGGGCCCGGCTTGACAAGCTCTCCATCCTCAGGCTGATCGTGGGCTACCTAAAAGTGAAGAGCTATTTCGCAGGTAAGTGGCAGCTGTGGTTCCAAAATAAGCTATGAGATGGAGCTGTGCACACCAGCACTTGGAGTTAACCGTCTGTCTGGGTGAAAGCTACACCATGATGTTTGGTCTCAGGCAGAGGAACAAGGCAGCATGCTCAGCACAGGTGCAATACGTGAACCAGTACTTAAGTGCGTTAGTGCATGCCCAACCTGATGTGTAAATTCTGGACTCCACACCATCTTTCAGACTGTCCATGGAAGGAGATGGGCACAGGTCCCAGCCTGGCTGTGTTTCTCACAAGGCTTACAGACTGGCATGTGCAGAAGTCCTTAGCTGATGGCCTGACTTCTTTCTTTCCTGGGCTTTGTCATTTCTTGTGATAAGCCAAGTGTTCCTCCACCTTACAGAACTTTGGTTCAGAAGAAAGGGCTCATTTTTCTGAAACTAAGATATGAACGGAGATATTTCTTATCATCTTCTGGAGCACTTATTCTTCTAAAGTTCTTTACCATGTAATGGGCACAGTCTACTCTTCCATGCCCTACCTGCTAATTCACTGTGTCATTGTTGAAAGGTAGTTTTAATCCATTCCTGCAAGTGGATCTTGTACTCAGTAAATTAAGTGATGCAACTAAGCACAGGTGAGCTTGTGGCCATTGTTTCCCCTGGAGGAAGAAAGTGTATCCCCTTGGTAACCGGTAAGCTACAGTCCAGGAAGACAGAGGAAGACTCTGGGCCTGGACAACATGTTACACACTATTATAGCTGCTCAAAATAGAAATTAAAAAATTAGTTTGGTCCAGTTGATGTTGAAAATACACTGAGAATTATGAAACTGCCCAAAATGCAGTGAAAACTTTAGAGGAACAGCAGCTATTTAATCACGTATAATAGTGAGGTGGAATGGCCATGCAAATAGTCAAACACATTTGAGGTGCTGGCCAGAGGCTGGGGTCAGAGGGCCACGATGACTGATGAACAGATGCAGGGTTTTCTTTTGGGGTGCTGACAGTATTTTGGATCTAGATAGAGGTGGTAGTTGCACAACACTGTGGATGTACTCAATGCCACTGGACTGCTCAGTTTAAAATGGTTAATTTTATGCTATACGAATCCCACAGGGGCTGAAATCCTTTGAGGGGAGGGAAGCACAGACCCTTCAAAGCCCTCTCAGCACCCAGAACCCTTGAATGGGTCCTCTGCTTGCCTCTGCCACCTGTTTATAGGCTGCCTGGGCCTTCTCTCCTCCAGATGTCTCTGGTTTGTGCCAATGAGCATAGGGGCTTGTGGTGCAGGCCACTGACAGTGGTGGAGACCTGAAACCCACTGACCTGGGTCTGATTTCCCCCCAGGATGGCCCAAAGGAAAGAGGCACATATGTGCCACTGGGCTGCCCTGGAGAGTTGCTGTCATTACCAGTTGTGTGTTGTGAATTGCTTTCACAGGGAAACACCTTGATCCTAAGTCAGTCTAAAATCTGGTCTGTTCAGAGCTGTGAATCTGAGTCCTGTCTCTCCCACCACTTCTGTACACTCCTCCTCTGGGTCTCTCCTCTGAATGGATGGATGACTTTCATGGCTGTTTCTCATATAGGCAGGAGTGGGGAGAGCTTGGGTGAGAGACAGAGCTACCTCAAGAGCCAGCCTAGGGAAAACAGTCCCTACTCCTGTTGGACCTCAAACAGGCAGGAAGGCTGGGCCCACAAGATCCATACCCACAAGGGCTTTGTTGAGGACACACTGCTGTCCCCAAGCCACAGAATCCACTGGGCTTCCATATCAAGGGCACAGCTTCCTCCTGCCATGGCCTGAGACTGATGCTAGGGCTTTCCCTATCTCTGCCTACTTCTGCATTCCAACAGGATAGGTGCCATGGTTCAAAAGTTTCATAACTAAGCAGTTAACCCACATTCACTGCTATATGCTTCTCAAATCCAGCTGCCCTGTTCTCCCTCTTTCTTTGTGATTCAGCATTATATAATTTTCACATTATGTAATTCATAAGAAGGAATTGTCATCTATTGAGCAACCTTTATGAGCCAGGCTTTTTGTCCAGGTATCTCATCTGAGTCTGTGAGGCATTGTCACCATCTATCTGCCAGTACAGATAGAAAAGTGAGGCTCAGAGAAGTCAAATATTTTAAAGGTGGCACAGCAGAGAAGGGCCAGGACTGAACCTGCTCCCAGTGCACTGGGTAGAATCTCTTTTGCCATGAAAATAAGGTAATTTGAAACAAACACAAGCTAGAGAGAACTGGATGACCTATCACTTGGGTCTTAGACCAGCTGGGGCCCACTGTAGAGTAAGCAGATGAGGAGATTTTGTAGGAGACCTGGGTGTGGGGGGGTGGGGGGAAGCACATGGTCACATGTCCCAAAGAGACCATTGGCTGAACAAGGACCCACTGTTCACACTCCTCTGGGAACATGGGGGACAGCTTGGCTGGGATTGTTCTGCCTGCTGCCTGGTGGACAAGTACATTAGCACTCAGCATGCAGGGAGGTGCAGGGGCCTGAGAAGACATGGAGTGTCTCTGTGGAGTGGTGCAAAACTGGAGGTGTGTGGGCATTCTGGATCCCTGCCAGCCTGGGCCTGGCCCAAATGCCTCGTTCTTCAGAGAAGAATGTCTTGTTTCCAGGATAACTCAATGTGGGGCTGCTCTTGGGTTGAATTCCTTCCCAACACCAGCCCCCTTCCCATATGTTTATCTTCCCCAGACAACCAGCTGTGTCTCCAGCACCATCTGACCCAGGGCCACTCCAGTGGTCCTGGGCCAGAGACAGAGGCAGGAATGCCCTGGTTTCCACAGGGTTCTCTGATGAACCCTGTTATGAGTTTGTTTTTAAAATGACTTGCAGACCTCTCTGTACAAATGACTTTCCTTTGATTTCAAGGAGCCTTGACTTTTCACAGCTGCTCTGTCTTAGATGTTGGCTTGAACAAGCATGAGCAGCTCCAGTAGTCCTTGGGTTTCTTTCCAGGAATCAGGGCCAGATCACTTAATGCGCACTTTTGAAGCTGTAAGGTGCTTTCCTTTTTTTTTTTTTTTTTTTCTCACTCTCTCTTTATTTCAGAGCTATCACGTATTTTTTATTTCTTCCAAATTTGTATTTAAATTCTAGTTTATCATCATACAGTGTAGTATTGGTTTCCAGAGTAGAATTTAGTAATTCATCACTTACATACAACACCCAGTGCTCATCATAACAAATGCCCTCCTTAATACTCATTACCCATTTAGCCCATCCCCCCACCCACCTCCCTCCATCAACCTTCAGTTTGTTCTCTGTTGTTAAGATGGTTTCCTCAAACACAGCTATACCAACAAGATTATTAAACATTTGTTTTTAATGCCACCTTTGTCTTCCACAGCCATCCTAAAGGACAGCATTGCAGACTGCTCAGGTAACCCACCCATGAATCCAGGAGAAAGTGAGCATACTTCTCCACAGGTCAATGTAGAACTGTTTTCTGAAGGGGACTTGCTTCTTCAGGTACTGTATGATATTTTCTATCTCTATTCCCTGTCAGTGGTTATGATTATAACAGAATCAGGCCTCAGAGTTTTCCAGAAAACATTTTGTTTCAACTCTTATTGAATTTATCTTTAATTGCCATGTCAAGTTTCTTTATTGTTCCCATTTTTTGGACAAATCTATAACCACTGTGCCATGTGGGTGCCACATGAGAAGAGTCAGAAACCCTGGATGTCAGTCCTTGATGGCCACCTGCTAGTCAAGTAACAGCCACCTTTCCCCACAAGGATGCTGGTGCATTTCCCTGCCTGCCTCAGGGCTTGTGAGATTCAGAGGGAGGGATGTATTTGCGAATCATATTGTAAGCCAACAAACCCAAGAAATAAAACAAATGTACAAAGGAAAGATATATTTTGAGTAGATGGAAATATTACCATGACATATTTCATTTTTACTACTTTTGAGCATTTAAAAATCTCTTTCTCTGGAATCTATCTAAATATAATATAGTGCTGGTACCTTACCAAGGAATCCAGGCGCTGGGTGACACAAATATGGCAGATCTTCCTCTTACAAACCAGAAGTACAAAATTTCCGCAGACAGTCCAGGAAGAACATGCATAACCACTGGGTGATTGGCCATAGAAGCAAGTGGGTCTCTTCTTCAGGAAAGAGGAGGTGACATGAAAGATCACTGCATCTTTATTGGTATGGTAAGGGCTTATCTATCTGTCGAGAAAAGTCATTAGACTTTTATCAGAATACTTAAAAGTCAGTGTGTGGTCTCCTCTCCCCACCCTCAAGCTGAAAGAACTACATTTTTCGTGCATTGGATATTTTTTTAAAACCTCAAAAGAGACCTAGGGGCACCTGGGTGGCTCAGTTGGTTACGTGTCCAACTTCGGCTCAGGTCATGATCTCGAGGTTCGTGGGTTTGAGCACCACATCGGGCTCTGTGCTGACAGTTCAGAATCTTGAGCCTGCTTTGGAGTCTGTCTCTCCCTCTCTCTTTATCCCTCCCCTGCTTGCATTCTATCTCTCTCTGTCTTTCAAAAATAAAATAAATATTAAAAAAGGAAAAAAACAACCTCAAAAGAGACCCTAATATAAAGACTCTGTCAAAATGTTAGCATATGTTAAATCTGGGTACATGACTGTTGGTTAATTAATCTCTATTATTTTTAGTGAGTTTGAACTAATTTGTACTTATATCTTTAAAACAGAAATTTTAACACAAATCATCTTTTATAATGAAATTTCTAAAGAATAATTTTAAGTGTTTGTTTAGCTGAAAATGATCAAAGTTCTGACTCAGGGTTCTCCAAAGAAATAGAACCAATAGGGTGTGTGTGTGTGTGTGTGTGTGTGTGTGTATGAAGAGAGAGAGAGAGAAAGAGAGAGAGAGTTAGTTTAAGGAATTGGCTCATGTGATTGTGGCACATGGCAAATCTAAAACCTGCAGGGCAGGCTAGAAACCTGTCTACTCAGGAAAGAATTGATGTTGCACTCTTGAGTCCAAAGGCTAAAGGCAGAATTACTGCTTCCCAGGGGGACCTCAGGTGTTTTCTCTTAAGTTCTTCAACTGATTGGATGTGGCCTGCCCATGTTATGGAAAGTAATCGCTTTACTAATGATTTAGATGTTAGTCACTTTTTTTTTAAGTTTTTTTAAATTATTTTTTTTTTTTGAGAGACAGAAAGAGTATGGGGGAGAGAATCCCAAGTAGTTTCTGCACTGTCAGCACAGAGCCCAGTATGGGGCTCAAACCCTCGAACAGTGAAATCATGACTAAGCAGAAACTAAGAGGTGGACACTTAACCAACTGAGCCACCCAGGTCCCCCGATGTAATTCACACTTAAAAATTAATGTCTTCAGGGCCACTCGTACTGTCTCTCTCTCTCAGGATAAATAACCTACAAAAATTTTTTCTTCATTAGAAAAAATTTTAATGCCTTCACAGAAACATCTACACTAGAATTTGATCACATTTTTGGGCACCATAGCCTAGCCAAGCTGACATATAAAGCTAACCATCACAACTTTATATTTAGTTGTATTTTAAATGGATAGCCATAAAAATTAGTTTTAGTTGGTAAAAAATAAACTTGTTTCAATTGATAAAGAAACATTAACCTGAAAAATACAACTGTCAGTTATTTTACCAACGAAAACAAGTCTATGTAGGAATATCAGAGAATTGCTATTTGAGACAAGCATGCTAGGGCAAAACCATAGGCAAGCCCAGAGAACAAACAAGGGGAATGCTCTTTTATAGAGGAAAGGGGGAGTTGGGAGGGCTGTTATAAACAACAAATCCATTGGAGAAAACTGGGAGCTGAAAGTGTAGTGGCTTCTCTTTGGCTGGGGCTGTGACTGTCTTGCTCTCATTGGCTAGTATATGACTGTCTCTCTTTGGCTGGGCTGTTTCTAGGTGGGGAGGTGGGGATGAGGAGAGCCTTTCTTTTTCCTGCTGGAATAATAAAGTAGCTTATGTGGTATAGTCTTGACTTGTTCTTCCTCTTGGGGTCTGCAGTTGGTGATGAGTAGTACAGTGTGAGAGCTCCCACCTCTGGCCCCCAACTCCATTTTTAATGAGGTTTCGTTTTATTTTCACACTTACCCCTTTTGACCAAGATCTTTCTTCAAAGAATCTCTGATTAAGAGTCAGGTTTTCCATGTTTAATGTTTTGTCCCTCAGTGCTTTCCTGACTGTCTCATCCTAAGATAGAGGGAAAGTGCACAGCAGTTGGAATACACCTAAGGCCACATTTGAGTAACAGGGAAGGCCAGGAGGGAGACCTCCCTGGCAATTCCAAACTATAATTCATATTTATCAAGACTGTAAGCACTGGAGATCATCTCCTTATTGGGGAAATCCTTCTTACAAAAGGTTGATAGGCAAAAAAAAATGCAAACTTAAAATAACTATACAAAACAGAAGAAGTAACATAATAATTCCAAATTGTATGATGGTTCTAAACCAGGACCCTGAGTCCTAAAGTATAAAACTGAAATATTTATCGGCACTTATTCCAATTTAAGGGAGAAAAGTTCTCCCTACAAAGGCAAATCTGGAGTCATGTATGTCTCCTGGAAGTCCCCACTTAAAGTGACCGTGAAAGCAGAATAGTGAATAATACAAGACTACACTGGAAGAATTAGCCAAGTGTATTTAGGAAGAAACAGTACAGGTATAAATATGAAGCAATAGCTGATGAACTTTTTGCAGAACAACAACAGTTCAAAGACATATTAAAACAGTGTTGTTATCTCAAGAGTTATTTGGAACTAAATGTGTTACTAAAATACAACCTGTAAGTTTGCAAATTCAGAGGCCATGCATGACCTCAAAATCAATTAAGAGGTCAGATAAAAGAAAGACTTGTGAATTCTGAACACTCTAATCCTTCTAAACTCACAATATCATGATGAGGCTGTTTCCCAAAGGCCATAATCAAAAGAAGTTTTCCCCTTTCACAAGTGTTTTGGAAATGAAACAAGGATACACAGGCTTGGTCTAGACATAGTGAGAAAGCTGTCTTTCCAGATCATGTGTGCTTCAGATCCAGGAAATCTTTACTTTCAGGATACTAGGGTGGTGTGCAGGTCCAGTCAGGATTTGGTGCTGTCTTCAGATGTGTCATGTGAATCCAGGAATCTATTCTCTGGAGTTTGGTGGCACAAGCATTGGTTTGCAGTTCCTGATAAGGGCCTTTTCAGTGAGATTAAAGAGAGTTTTTCTGGAGATGTCATTTCTAAAAGACAAAATTTCCATGTTGCAAGATGTGATGCTTAAAGTCTTTCACTTCTGGGAGTACACTGTGAAAACATGTAGTCCTTATTCCCAGATCAGATCCCCTAAGTGTCAAACCTGAATTTGAGAAAACTGCAATTTTTCTTTCAAGGCGTTATATCCCTTTAAGGCCAAAAAGTTTAACAGGTGAATACTGTCTTCCTGATAGAAGTTTAAGGAACAAATCATCTACACATTGTAGCAAAGTAAAGCCTGAAGAAAACTATAGCATGCAAATAAGCTTTTAAGTTTTGTGAAAAATAAGAAGGACACTCTGTGAAACCCTGGGGCATTACTGTCCAGGTGTTATTTCCATTCTTTCTAAGTGAAAGCAAATAGATGTTGGCTATCCTTGTCGATTGGAATACTAAAATTGCACTGCATAGATCAATTACAATGAAAAAAAATTTGCTATCAGCAGGAATGGATATTAGTAGCACATGGGGGTAGAAACAACAGGGTGCTAAAGGATTACAGTGTTATTTATTTCTCAGAGGTCCTGGACAAACCTCCATCCTTGGCCGCTGGGTTTTCTCACTGGTAAATTAGGAGTATTATAGGGACTAGTGCAGCATATAATGAGTCTCTGAGCCTTGTAATCTTCTATTATGGGCATGATGCCTTGTAGGATTTCTTTCTTTATAGGCTATTGATTAATTCTGGGGGGCAGTTTTGAGGGATCTCTGAATCTTGATGGGAGGTGCACTGTAGATTCTGCCAGTAGCAGTTGAAGACTTTGTCCATAAGAACAATGGTAGCTGATTCAATAGGGAAAAATGATCAGTGTCTCCAGACTCATCTAAATAGATGAGCAAAAAGGTTTCAAAGGGTCATTTAATTCACCTGGTTGGCTATTTGATTACTACTGTCAAATTCTAATATTATTTCTCTCCACTTTGCCTCAGTTAATTTAGAAATAGTATTTTGCAAAGATGCAAACTTAGGATTCTGAAAATTGGTACCCTCAAGGCACCAATTAAAGTAGTTATCCCATTCAGTTTGTTTACTTTGTTTTGTTTTATTTGCAGCCAAGGGTTTCTAATGCAATTGTAAGAAAAAAATTGGGAAGATCAAATGTTCTTCCACATTGGCCATTGAAGTTCTATATTACTTTCACTTAAGTTGGTATATTTAGTTAGAAATGCACATGAGGAGGGGCCATGATTTTAAAACATAAAACGGAATGGGGTCCCAGAAAGGGGGGCAGGGACCCTCAAAGCATTTTGATGATTTTGATCCCTTTTATTAGAGTTGTTTTCCTAAAGCCAAAGAAAATTCCTAAATAGCACAGTTCCAGTAGGAACAGCCTGGTTTCAAAGGTATCAGACCAAAGTCCAGCATAATTTCCAATAGGCACAGTTTCAACAGGAAAAGTTCAGTTTGGAAAAACAGTGGACAAAAGTCCAAATGAGTACTCTCAGAAGGGGGGGGGGGGCTTTGCTGGATCCCACTTCTGACACCAAGTAATGTTTACCTTGAAAATAAACTGTTAGTTATTTTACCAGTAATCATGGATTTACTTGGGAACCATAGGAAATTGCAGTTTGGGACAAGCAAATCTATGGAACAACCATAGGCAAGTCCATAGAACAAAAGAGGAGACTCTTTTATAGAGGAAAGGGGGAAATTGGAAGGAGCTGTTGTCAATAGAAACTCCATTAGAATAAACTGGGAGCTGGAAGTATAGTGGCTTCTCATTGGCTGGGGTGTGACAGTCTTAGGCTGAGTTGTGACCATCTCTTATTGGCTAGGCTGGTCCAGGGGGAGGAGGAAATCTTTCTTCCTCCTGCTGGAAGTAAAATAGCTAAAGCAGTATCAACTTGCAAGGTATGTCTTCTCCTGTTGGGGTCTGCAATTGGTGATGAGTTGTAAGACATTAGAGCTCCCCCTCTGATCCCCCAACTCCATGATTTAAAAAAAAAAGGTTTCCTTTTATTTTCACAGAAATATTTGACTTCATTTTGTGAAGTCAGATGTCAGATGTTTGGCATTCAAGACCAAATCAAATTTAAATCATTCCATTTTTCGAAAACTGCACAATTAAGAGGATGAAATAGAGAAAATCAGAGAGAATCAGGGAAAAGACACAGTTTGGAAGAACCACGTGGTCAGAAAATTCTCAAAATTTACCAAAACCTTGCCTTTGTAAAGTGTCCCAGTGTAACTGGATCATACTTTAGAATAGAGCAACCCATTAACAATTAGTGGAGGCTAACAGCTTGAAGTTTAGTGGTGAGATCAGGAAAGGAGATAATAAAAAAAATAGCACAGATAAACACCACTGTCACTATATGCTGATCAGGAATACTATGTACATACCCAAGGCTATGCCTTATGGGGAATGAGATTAGAGGCTGCAGGAGGTGAGGGACTTAGACTTCACTGAACTAGTCCATCCAGGTCATTAAATAAACAAGAAAACAACAAGAGAAGTGGAGATCATTATCCAGTTAGTATATTACCTAAAGATGTAGTTCTCAACAATAAATCATGAGACACGTGAAGAAACAGGAAAGTATGACTCATGTACAGAACTAAAAGAGTATAGAAACTGCCTTTGAATGACCCAGATGTTGAATATAGCAGATAAAACTTCAAAGTGGTTTTTATAAATATATTCAAAGAATGAAAGGAAGTCATTTTAAAAATTAAAGGAAGATAAGATGACAAAGTCTCATCAAATGGAAAATATCAATAAAGAGAGATGTAAAGGAACTACATGGAAATCCTAGAGTTGAAAAGTATAACAACTGAAATGAAAACTTCACTAGAGGGACTCAACAGTATATTTGAACTGGTAGAAGAATCATGGCAGAATTTGAAAATAATAGAGATTATGCAATCTGCAGCACACAGACAGACAGACAGACACACACACACACACACACACACACGATATGAAAGGAAACTTGAAAAATATGGGATACCATTAAACGCACCAATATACATATACTGGGGGTACCAGACGAGAGTAAAAGTGGCAGATCGAATATTCAACAAAATAATGGCTTAATACTTCACAAAATGATGAAAAACATTTATGTACACATCTAAGAAGCTCAAAAATATCTAAGTAGGATAAATTCAAAGAGATACACACCTGGACACATCATAGTCAAAATGTTGAAATAAAGACAAAAGAAAATCTCGAAAACAGCAAGAGAAAAATGATTCATCATGTACTAGAAAACCCCCACAAGATTAACAACTGACTTGTGATCAGAAACCATGAAGTCCAGAAGACAATGCAGTGACATATTTAAAGTGCTGAAAGAAAAAAAGGAAAAAAAACCACCTTTCAACCAAGAATCCTATACCCACCAAAACTATATTTTAAAATGAAGGTGAAATGAAGATTCCCAGATAAACCAAATCTCAGAAAATTAGTGCTATTAGTAGACTCACCTTATAAGAAATAATGAAGGTTCTTTTTCAGTCTGAAAGCAAGAGACATCCAAGAACAATGTGATCCACATGAGAAACAAGAACACTGACAAGGCAATTATCAGCAATTATAAAAGGCAAAATAATGTTTCTTCTTTCTTCTATAAACTTATTTTCAGAGGCAGTTGCCTGGAAAAATACAAGTAAATAAATTGTGTTGAGCCTATAACACACAGAAATGCAGTATAGTTGACAATAACAGCACAGAAGGCAAGTGGGAGAACACCTGTGCTGAAGTAAGGAAATGACACCAGATGTGAACTCAAATACACAAGAATTGAAGAGAACCAGAAATGGTAACAAGTTTAATAAAGTAATTCTCCTTAAACATATATGTGCTCTCCTTTCTTCTTTCAGCTGATTTAAAATACATTTAATTAGGGGCACCTGAGTGGCTCAGTTGGTTAAGGGTCTGACTTCAGCTCAGGTCATGATCTTATGCTTCATAGGTTTGAGCCCCACATCGAGCACTGTGATGACAGCTCAAAGCCTGCTTTGGATTCTGTGTCTCCCCCTCTCTCTCTCTGCCCCTCCCCACTCATGCTCTGTCTCTCTCTCTCTCTCTCTCAAGAAATATAAGAATGAATGAATGAATGAATAAAGTTATAATATATATTAATAGAGATATATAGGAGTAAATTTCTATCTCATTGGAATTAAGTGAGCATAAAATGAAGTATATTATGATAAGTTGTTATGTATATGCAAGCCACAGAGCAATCATTTTTAACAAACAAAAATATAAAGTCATTAAATTAAATGCTATACTAGAAAAAACTTATAGTAAAAGAGGAATAAAAAAGATATGAAACACAGAAAACAAAAAGCAAAACACCAAATGTAAATCCAACAATATCAATAATAACCTTAAATGTAAATGATTAAACAATCCAATAAAAAGTCAGTGACTATCAGGCTGTATTTCTTTTAATCCCAACCATAACACTATAGGAGATACACTTTAGATTCAGAGATGTAAATAAATACAAAAAAAGGTGGAAAAGAATATATTATATGAACAACAACCATAAGAGACCTGGTGTGACTACATTAATGTGTGACAAAATATACTTTAATGCAAGAAAAAATGATTGGAAATAGATATTTTATTTATTTATTTAAAATTTTTAATGTTTATTTATTTTTGAAGGAGAGAGACACAGAGCATGAGCAGGGGGGAGAACAGAGAGAGAGGGAAACACAGAATCCAAAGCAGGCTCCAGCCTCTGAGCTGTCAGCACAGAGCCTGAAGCGGGGCTTGAACCCACAGACTGTGAGATCATGACTGAGCTGAAGTTGGATGTTCAACTGACTGAGCCACCCAGGCACCCCTTATTTCATTTTATTTTTGAAAGAGAGCAGGGGAGAGGGACAGAGGGAGAGAAAGAGAATCTTAAGCTACATGCTCAGCGCAGAGTCCAGTGTGGGGTTCAGTCCCACAACCCTGGGATCATGACCTGAGCCGAAATCAAGAGTCAGGTGGATGCTCAACCAACTGAGCCACCCAGCTGCTCCTGGAAAACGATATTTTATAATGATGAAAGGGCCAACCAATTCCAAAGATATAACAACTACTAATATATATGCATCTAACAATTGAGCCCCAAAATACATAAAGCAAAAACTGGTATAATCAAAGGGATAAATAATTCAAAAAAATAGTTATTGACTTTAATACCCAAATTGCAAAAATAAACACAAACAACTAGATAGAAGACTAACAAGGATATGGAAAACTTGAGCCATACCATAAACCAACTAGATGTAACAAACATTATAGAACACTCAACCAAACAACAGCACAATATACATTCTACTCAAACATGGAATATTTTCCAGATTAGACTACATTCCACCATTGAACATGCCTCAATAAATTTAAAAGAGTTAAAATCACACAAAATATGTTTTCCCACTTGGAACAAAAATAGACACATAGACCAATGGAACAGAATTGAGACCCCAGGAAAAACCCCACAATTATATGGTCAATTAATCTATGAAAAAGGAGGCAAGAATATACAATGGGGAAAAGACAGTCTTTTCAATAAACAGTTCTAGGAAAACTGGACAGTTACATGTAAAAGAATGAATTAGGCCACTTTCTAATACCATACACAATAATAAAATGAAAACTAATTAAAGGCTTAAATGTGAAACCTGAAACCATAAAAATCCTTGAAGAGAATACAGGCAGTAGTTTCTCAGACTTTGGCCACAGTACTATTTTTCTTTTTTTTTCTTTTTTAATTTTAGAGTGAGCAAGGGAGAGGGGCAGAGGGGGGGAAAGAGAGAGAATCTTAAGCAGGTTCCATGCTCAGCACAGAGCCTGACATGGGGCTCAATCCCACAACACTGGGATCATGACTAAAGCCAAAATCAATAGTCGGACACTCAACTGACAGAGCCACCCAAGCTCTGAAAAATAATAATATTTTTCAAGAAATGTCTCCTAAGGCAAGGGAAACAAAAACAAAAATAAATTATTTGGACTATACAAAATAAAAGGCTTTTGTACATTAAAGGAAACCATCAACAAAACTAAAAGACAACTTACTACATGGGAGAAGATATTTGCAAATGAAATATCTGATATCGAAAGAACATACACAGGGGAGTGGACAAGATGGCGGAGAAGCAGGGACCTCTGTGATCCGCGCACACCCGTATGGATTGAACTGAGAAGGACTGAAGGGATAAAACTTGGATTTGCAAGTGGGGGAAAGAAGACACAGACGCCAGAAAGAAGACAACCTCAGAGATGCCTGAGTGAGTGACTGTGATCTGGGAAATTAGGGGACGGGCGGGTCCCGGTGGTAAAGGGGAAAGGAGCCCCCGAGCCCAACACAGGGAGAGCGCGCTGTGCCCCGGAGAGACCAGGGGAAGAGAAAGAGAGATGGAAAACGCACCTAGAACCATCTCTAAGGGAGGAAAAACTCGCCCGTCTCCCCATATATACCTGCCGAGCGCCAGGAGAGAAATCCGTCCCATCTGGCCGGCGAGTTTTTCCTTGGGCGCAGCGGCAGCACGAGCCTTGAAAAGCGGCAGTGGCGGCGGCGGCGGCAGCGGCGGCTCCGCGAAAAGGGTGGCACAAACTGGCCAGGAGGCCGGACACCAGCGGGAACGCATCTCATCCCCGCCCGTCTCCCCATATATAACTGCCGAGCGCCGGGAGAGAAATCCGTCCCATCTGGCCGGCGAGTTCTTCCTTGGGCGCAGCCGCACCGGGAGCCTTGAAAAGCGGCAGCGGCGGCTCCACGAAAAGGGTGGCGCAAGCCGGCCGGGAGGCCAGCCACCAGCGGGAACGCATCTCATCCCTGGTGACGGTGTTGAACTGCACGGACTGGGATTTGGAAGCGAGGTGGAGCTTCGAGAATACAGTTTGGCTCACCCGCGGCACAGGGAGATCGGACTCAGAAGGGCGGTTGCAACGCTTGGTTCCGGCAAAACTTTGAGGCGGGGCCATACTTCTCCCCGCAACCACCAAGGCGGGGCCTCGGAGAGAGCAGCCCCCGAGACCTGACCTGACACCAGACAATGCCCATCCGCACAGGGGAGTTGTCTTTTTATTTTTCTTTTTTTTTCCTTTCCTTTCTTCTTTGCTTCTCCTTCTTTTCTGCTGCCATCCAGATATATATCCCGTAGCATATTCTTATCTCTCCTCTTGGCTGGTTATATGCTTTTGGACTGCCCGCAGACTTTTGCTGTCTCTGTCCCCACCTTGTTGGGTTTTTTTTCTTCTTTTTGTTTTTGTTTCTTTTTCTTCTCTCTTTTCTTCTCTTCTTTCTTTTCTTTCCTTTCCTTTCCTTTTCTTTACTTCTTTCCCCTTTTGGCTTGCTTGTTTCTTTGATT
>CM053573.1:71784-92531 GCA_028646485.1 Cryptoprocta ferox
TTTTTTAATTTCTTCTCTAATTGCCTGATTGGCCCAATCATTCTTTAGTAGGGTGGTTTTTAACCTCCATGTTTTTGGGGGTTTTCCAGTCTTTTTTCTGTGATTGATTTCAAGTTTCATAGCATTGTGATCTGAAAGTGTGCATGGTATGATCTCAGTTTGTTTCTATTTATGGAGGTCTGCTTTATGACCCAGTATGTGATCTATCTTGGAGAAAGTGCCATGCGCACTTGAGAAGAAAGTGAATTTCCTAGCTTCAGGATGCAGAGTTCTAAATATATCTATCAATTCCATCTGTTCCAATGTGTCGTTCAGGTCCATTTTTTCTTTAGTGATTTTCTGTCTGGTTGACCTATCCATTGCTGTTAAGTAGAGTATTAAAATCCCCGGCAATTAGCACATTCTTCTCAATAAGATTGTTTCTGTTTGTGATTGTTTTATGTATTTGGGTGCTCCCGAATTCGGCACATAGATGTTTATAATTGTTAGCTCTTCCTGATGGAGAAACCTGTAATTATGATATAATGTCCTTCTTCATCTTTTGTTACTGCCTTTACTTTAAAGTCCAGTTTGTCCGATATAAGTATGGTTACTCTGGCTTTCTTTTGACTTCCAGTAGCATGATAGATATTTCTCCATCCCCTTACTTTCAATCTGAAGGTGTCTTCAGGTCTCAAATGAGTCTCTTGTAGACAGCAAATAGATGGATTTTGTTTTTTTTTATCCATTCTGCTACCCTGTGTCATTTGATTGGAGCATTCAGTCCATTTACATTCAGTGTTATTGAAAAATATGGGTTTAGATTCATTGTGTTCTCTGTAGGGGTCATGCTTGTAGTGGTGTCTCTGGTACCTTGTATTCCTTGCAACATTTCCCTCATAGAGTCCCTCTTAGGATTTCTTGTAGAGCTGGTTTGGTGGTGATGAATTCTCTCAATTATTTTTATTTGGGAAAACTTTTATCTCTCCTTCTATTTTGAATGACAGGTTTGCTGGATAAAGGATTCTTGGCTGCATATTTTTTCTGTTCATCACATTGAAGATTTTCTGCCATTCTTTTCTCGCCTGCCAAGTTTCAGTAGATATGTCTGTAACCACACTGATAGGTTTCCCTTTGTATGTTAGGGCCCTTTTATCCCTAGCTGCTTTCAGAATTCTCTCTTTATGTTCGTATTTTGCCAATTTCAGTATGATGTGTCCTGCGAAGGTCGATTCAAGTTACGTCTAAGGGGAGTTCTCTGTGGATTTCAATGGCTATTTCCTTCCCCAAATTTGGGAAGTTCTCAGCTATAATTTGATCAAGCACCCCTTCAGGACCTTTTTCTCTCTCTTCTTCTTCTTCTTCAGGAATTTCTATGATACGGATATTGTTCCATTTGATTGTATCTTGAATTCTCCTTTCGTGCTCCTGGGTCAATTTCTCTCTCTTTTTCTCAGCTTCCTCTTTTTCTCAGCTTCCTCTTTTTCTATAACTATATCTTCTAATTTACGTATTCTCCTCTCTGCCTCTTCAATCTGTGCAGTGGCTGCCTCCCTTTTATTATGCACCTCAGTTATAGCATTTTTTAACTCATTACATCTATTTTGAAGGTCCCTAGTCTTTGTATCAATAGCTTCTCTGATGACTTCTATGCTTTTTTCAAGCCCAGCGATTGATTTTATGACAATTGTTCTAAATTCTTGCTCAGTTATGTTGCTTATATCTGTTTTGAGCAGTTCTGTGGCTGTGACTTCTTCCTAGAATTTCTTTAGAGGAGAGTTCTTTCATTTCGTCATTTTGGCTAGCTTTCTGTTTCTTGTCAGTTTTAAAAGCTCGTTATGCATTGTGTACCTGTTAGTATTGCTCTATTAAAGGAGGCTCATTGACTGTCCAGGGCCTGTCCATTGAGGAAGTGTTCTTTTAATGGTGTCTCTCGGTTTCTCTTGTTGTGCCTTTGATTATTTTTATTTCCCTACTCAGTGATATTTGGGACTCTCCACCGTGTGTACTTTGGCTTGTTTCTTGAGGTAGCCCTGAAAAGGAAAACAGAGAAACACACAGGGAACAAAAGCATGCAAATGCACAGACAAATCAAACAAATAAGCAAACCAAAAGGGGAAAGAAAAGAAAAGAGGGGGGAAGAAACAACAAAAGACAATGGACAGTCTAAAAGCTTAAAACTAGCCGAGGGGAGAGATAAGAATGAGATAAGGGAAAATGTATCTGGATGGCAAGGGAAAAAAAGGCAGCTCTCCTGCGCAGATGGGTGGATGGGTGTAGTTTGGTGTAAGTAGGTCAGGTCTCAGGGGCTGCTCTCCGAGGCGAGGTCCTGCCTTGGTGGTTGTTGGGAGAAGAATGGCGGCACCCCAAGCCCTTCTTGAACCAAGCATTGCAAGCCACTCTTTTGAGTCTGATCTCCCTGTGCTGCAGGCAGGCCAAGTTGTATTTTCCAAGCCCCACCTCGTTTCCAAATCCTTGTCCGTGCACTTTAATGCTACTGCCAGAGATGAGATGTACTCCCGCAGAGGCCGGCTTCCTAGCTGGGATCGAGTAGGGGGAGTCAGGGAGCTGTTTCTCCTGGCGCCAGCTGGAATCAGAGCGCCGAGCCCAAGGGAGAATGCACCAGCTAAATGGGACGGATTTCTCTCCCCGTGCCCAGCAGTTATATATGGGATGATAATATCCCTCTCTGTCCCAGTCTGAGTTTTTTTTTTCTCTTCTCTAGAGACAGTTCTATGAGCATATTCAGTCTTTCTTTCTCTTCCCCTTGTCTCTCCAGTGCTCCACGCGCTCTCCCTGGCTCTGCATTGGGCTGGGGCTCCCTCCCTCTGCACCTCCGGGGCCAGCCTGTTTTTATTTCCCCAGTTCGCACTCACTCAGGCACCTTTGAGGTTGTCTTCTTTGTGGACTCTGTGTGTTTTCCTCCCACTCTTGCAGATCAGAGTATTGTGGCTTCAGTCCTTCTCAGTTTGATAGATGCAGGTGGGCGAAAATTACAGAGCTCCCTACTTCTCCGCCATCTTGCCCCTCCTCCTATTTGCTCTACTGCTGAAATACACCATAGATCCAACCACTTCCCATCACTTCTACCTCTATTGTGATGGCCAGTCTCTCATTATCAGCTGGACAGACCATCTAGGTTGAGAACAGTATGGACCCTGAACCCAGATGGGTTGTGTGAACCTGGGCAAGTTATTTAACATCTCCATTGGCCCAAGTTTTCTTATCTGACTTTAAATAAAGTTATTATGAGAACTACATTTATATATGTAAAGCACTTGGAATAGTGCCTGGCACATTGTAACCTTTATATAAATTGGCTCTCATCATTTTTTCCTGTTTTAACTTTGCCATAGCCTTCTACCTGCTTCCACCCCTGCCCCTATAGTCTGTCCTCCACTCAGTAGCCAGAGTAACTTTAAAATATAGGTCAGATCATGTCAACTTTCTGTTTAAAACTCTCCAGTGGCTTCCTACTTCAAAGTCTATAGCGGCCTGCAAGGTCTGATTTCCCCCCTGCACCCCTTTCCCACGCAGTCACCTGCCAGTTTCCCATTCACTCTCTGTGCCCTTCTCAGTGGCCTCCTTGCCATTCCTCATCTATGCTAAGTGCACTCTTGCCTCAGGGACTTTGCACTCATGCTGTTTCTTGCACCTGCACTGCCTTCCTCCATTTATCCATAAAAAAGGAGGCCACTTTCACTTGTTTTGGAGTGCTGGTTCAGCTTGCTTTCTTCCCTGTCCTTGGGGTTTGTATCCTTTGCAAAGGATAATAAAGGAAAAAGCAAAGTTCTGGGTCAAATACAAAAGTACCATTGAAGCTTCATTAGAAAGTCAAAGATGCAAAAACCAAATTTGTTAACTTTTGCTATAATTCTCAACCTGACAAGTCTGATTATAGTTGCACTGATGGTTTTTTCCCTTTGTCATATGAAAATTGATTTGTCTAGACTTTATTCTTCTGCAGAATAGAAGTGTAGCAGGCTAGGAAGGAACAAAGGTAGGTTTATGATCTGATAAATTTTACTACTTTTTTAGTCTCCTTTAATAAAACTCCTAGCACAGTTCCTGGCACGTGGGACACCCTCAATAAATGTTAAAACATATACACACATGTATAAAGCACACATCAACTTGAAATTGGATTCATTGGGTGGTCTTCAGATGTTTTTCTGCCATTTTTATAGCACTGAATTAAAATTTTACTTGTATTTTGAAAAAACTATGCATATATTTATAAATATGTAGGTAGACTGTTATATGGTTTCTGCTACTACAGAGAAATATTGAAAAACATGAAGTTATATGCAAAATTCCAGAGTATCCACTGTTAAGGACGTGATTCAAACTTGACAGAGTCAGGCAGTGTACAAAAGTCTGAGCTTTACACTTCTGTTCCTTTCTCTTTTGACCCTAGCCAGTCTACATGGACAGGGGTGGGGACACAGAACCCACACAGAGATGCAAAGCTCAATGCTGAGGACAAGGTTCCTCTCTTCAATGAGCTGATAATCTTACGGGAAAGAAAAAAAGTGAAGTCCTATTTTGTGATAAGTAACTTTACTCTGCTGGATTTATGGTTAGTTAAGGCAGAGTCTTAGGCAAAATGTCGGAAGTAGGAGCAGGCTTTGAAGACAGATGGACTAAAATCACAGTAGCCAAAGCCGAATTGAGTTAAAGCTGTGTCTTATGAAGTTACACAACCATATATTATAGTCAGTCCTGTAACGTTATTCTTGCTTAATAATTTTGGTTATCTACGAAAAAGATATCAGTGTGCATTTATTTTGTTCCTAATTGAAACCTGAGGATTTTATTTTTTTTGTAACCATCCTTCACAACAAAACAGGGAAGAGCCTTCCTTTGCATCCTCTGTGGATGCATTAAATGTACTTTAAATCCTTGCAAGAGGGGTCCTGTATCTGGATTTACAAAATGGCATTTACTTGTAAATGACGATATTGTCTTGTGCCTATGGTATCCCACCAGTTGGCAGAGAAACACGTTATGGCCATAATGGCCACCTAACTTGTATACTCACTAGATACACAAATATGAGTCCCTGCCAGCTTGATCATCATTCAGAGGATACACCTGCCTGGGCAAGCAGGATATTTCTTCCAGCATGAGTCTTATCACTCACCAGTTGGATCCATCTGGGCAAGCATCACTCTCCTCATCTGAACATTCATTTGTTCAGCAGCTAATGCTTACTTGTCTCATACACTGTTCCAGGCACTGGGAATACATCAGTGAACAAAAATCCCTCCCTGCATCCTACTGGTAGTAAAATCAACAGGTACTCATGGCTCATACATATTTTCCACTTCCTAGGAGGATCAGATGAGGTCACAGATCTGAGGGGCTTCTGAAAGATGCTTCCTGTGCCAACACACACTACCTGATTCCTGATTGCAGCCCTTCCTCCTCTCTACCCCTCACATACCTGGGACTTCGTGAGTGCTCGATCAGTGCTTACTAAAATATACATTTGAGCTGAGAAAGCCTGACTTCCTTGTCTAATTTCTTCCTCATGGACTATAAAGGTTGAAACACATGAGCAGGATTGATTTTGCATTTTGCCCTCCCCTCCCCTTCAAGCCTTGGTGACTTACAGCAGGTGTCCTGCTCCCCCTCTCTGCTGACAGGTGCTGCATCTGGAGGCCAGAGAAATTGGCTCTGGAACATGGCTCTATCCTCCTTGTGGATCAGCTCGAACACACTCTGATAGATGACATCTGACTGCAAAGATCAAGGGGCAGTGTCACACTCCAGGGGATGCTTCTTGCCTTCCTGAGGTCAGGTATGACCTGTTCCCCTCCAATGTCCCTAAGTCATGTCTAGCACCTCTGATCCTTCTAGGCACCCTGGACTCACCTGTTCTTGTCTCCCCCCCCCCCCCCATCCTGGCACTGACTGGTGCACACTGTTCCTGTTTTCCTCCTCTGATTTTGCACAGCCGTCTTCTCAGGCTGCTGTTGCTGTCCCCAGACCCAGAAAGCATCCATGAGGTGGGCACTCCCATGGTGTTGGAGGCCATGTCTGTATTGTGTCTTGAAAAGAGTGTCAGTGCTTGGGGCCAAGGGAAGAATGATTGCCTAGCAGACAAGTCACAAATCATAAGCAGGGAGATGTCTGAGGTGCTGACACCCTTTGGAAACTACTGAATAGCCCTGGAGAATTGGTTTAAAGCTCCATGGAAGGAGAATGTTGAGTTTCTTGGGAAGTCAGTTATAAGATCTTCTGGATAATAAAATTAAACTGGATTAGAACAAAAATCTCATTTCCAGGGAGAGCCGAGTTTGTTCTGTCATTTGTTGAAGGAGATGAGTGAATATAAATGCTAATGTAAACTCAAAAGAAACTGACTCAGGGGCACTGGGAGTGGGGGGGCTCAGTCGGTTGAGTGTCTGAGTCTTGATTTCAGCTCAGGGCATGGTCTCACAGTTGTGGGATGATCCGAGCCCCGTGTTGGGCTCCATGCTGAATGTGAAGCCTGCTTGGGATTCTCTCTCTCTCTTTCTCTGTCCCTCCCCTGCTTGTTCTCTCTCTATCTCAAATAACTAAACATTAAAAAAAAGGAAACGGGTTTGGCAATGTAGTGACTTGAATGTAAACAAAATTTAAGATATCCTATCCTCATACAGATTTTGTAAATATTTTACACATAAAGAGAATGTTAAATTGTTTTCAGGCCAGTTTTCCTTGAGAAATCTTACTGTATTCCTTGTAAATTAAGCAGGTTTAATTTTAAAAATTTAATGAGTCAGGGTGCCTGGGTGGCTCAGTCGGTTAAGCATCCAACTTCAGCTCACGTCATGATTTCATGGTTCATGGGTTCGAGCCCTGCATCCAGCTCTGTGCTGACAGCTCAGAGCCGGAGCCTGCTTTAGATTCTGTGTCTCCCTCTCTCTCTCTGCCCCTCCCCCACTCATTCATTCTCTGTCTGTCTGTCTGTCTGTCTCTCTCTCTCTCCCTTCTCCCTCCCTCCCTCTCTCTCTCTCTCCCTCTCCCCCTTTCTCTCTCTCAAAAATAAATATTAAAAATTTTTTAAAAAATGTAACGAGTTTCTCTACTGTTGCCTGTATTTATTTGAGTATAGTTTGGGATTCTTCTTGATCTTATGAGAGGAATTAAGTGCAGCTGAAAGTTTTCTGTTAGCAATAAAAAGTTTTGCTGGCCCAAATTCTACCCCAAATAAGTTATTCTTCCTCAATCTTCCCCTGCTTCCCTGAACCCACACAAAGCATTATCTTTAGGAACCTGTTGTCTATAATCATTTTCTGCACTAAGTTCAGGGAAAATGAATTTTTCAGGAGCATATCCATCCCAGCACATGGCATGGTGATAAATATTTACAAGGGTCTGGTTTAACCTATGAAAGGGCAGAGACATTGTATGGGTCTCCAGGCTGGAAGGAGGTGAAGGGCCTGTGGTATGAAGACTGGACGGGGAGTAACAGAGATGGCAGCATGGGGGCTGAGGCCAAGGGAGGCAGGCTTCCAGGGGACCACCAGGCAAAACAGAACAGACAGCGTGGAGGAATGCAACAGTGCTCTGACTGCCCAGCACCCAACATGCCTGTGCTGTCTGCTTCTACTGGTTGAAGTATAAAAGCCATACACGGCACTGGTGTGGGAGAGCTGTGCACAGAGGCAGAGGCCTCAGACTTCTCTCTTGTTCACCCACGTTGCTGTCATTCTGTCTGCACCTCTGTTCACTGCCCCTGGAGGTTCTGAAGTGGAAAGGCATTCAACAGGGCAGCACCGCCTCCCCTAACCACACTGCACAGAGAAACCCATTGTATTTCTCTGTTATGAAGGGCTTTAGCCAAGTTTTTTTTTTTCTTTCTTTTGGAAGCTCTTTTTATAAGGGTCCCTATCTCTGAGCCCTCCCTCACATCACGTTTATCCTCAGCAAAGTCAAGAAGGCAGAAAGCTCAGTGCTGACGGTGTGGGTGTGGCAAGCACTCAGGCCTCAGATCTGTCTTTGACAAATAAAACTCCTCAGATTCTCAGCTGAAAACCAGATAGAGCATAATGGTACTGACATTTTTTCTAAAGGAAATGTGAAAAGACTGTAAAACTTCTCAGCAAGTGTCTTTTCATCACAGGAGAGGGGTAAAGTCCAGAGCTGGGGTGGTGTATTCTGCTTACTCCATAAGTGCAAGGTATGCCTGGGAATGTGTGAGGAGTGGAGATGGAGGGATTTTGAGTCTTCCTGTTGCCTTGATTTCAGAAAACCTTCTGTTGCTATGGCATTTCATGAACCCTTTACACTGCATGGTACTCTTGGTGAGCAATGCACTTGCACAAGCACTGCTGGTTTTCAGTCTGCGCAGCAGCTGTGTGGAGCACAGAACGTCTTCCCTCAGCACCAGCCATAGAAATGCCTGTCAGGTCTCCAGCTGCAGGGAGTATAACTGAGATGCATCCCAGCTGCTAAAATCCACTTTGGCAGCAACTGTAAGGCAGGCCTACTCCTGGGAGATGGGGCTTCTCTGATGGGCAGCTTGGCCTTGAGGGCTCCCATTTGGCCTGTTCAACTTTCTTAGAGCTGTACAGTTGGCTAACTCTCCTTCCGAGGGTCAGTTCAGAATTTTCAGAACATACAATTTTTACACCCTGCCAGAAGCCTCAGGAAATGGGACAGACTAAATGCTGGGATGGCTCTTAGAGGCTGGAAAAAGCCAATGGTCAATAAAGGGTTAATACTGGAGTTGTCCTGGCAGATGGCAGAGAAAGGGGCAGAAAGGCTCAGGGAAATGGGTGTACTGGAATGAATGCAATTCATTAGTTTAGAAGATCCACCAGAGAGTGCGTAGCATGGGAGGGCCCAGGGAAGTACCACACACCAAGGCCACCAGGAGTGCACTACACCGAGAAATTTGGTGGTAAGGTGACTGTTCTTCTCAGGTTAGGGCTGATGGTAGGAGTGGAAGACACTGGGCTGGGCTCATGAATGTTCATTGGGATGATGGAGCCCTGAAGTAAGAGAGTCCACACAGCAGCAATTACTGACGAGAAGCCAGTAGGCTTCAATTACAGTGATGGCCAGCAAGGTAGAAGAAATTATCAAGGGGCGTTTGGACTATAGGGAGTTGTGGAGATGGTTAATAGAGCATGGCATCCCAAGGGGCAAAAGAGATGGGCAGCCAACGATGCTGCTGCTTAACATCTACAATTAAAGGCAACAGTGGAGGGCCAGTAGGCTGAGGGCTGTTACCTTGATGACAAGTGATAATCCTTTGCTCAGTTTCTGGACCTGAGGCAAAATTTCAGATCTGAAATCCACTGGCTGAAGAGGGGGCATGGTCCCTAGGAGGAAGGGCCCTATAATGCCATGGTAGGATATTTCCTCAAGATACTCAAGACATTGACCATACCTTTTATCCAACAGCACCACTTTCCAAGACTTCCCTGAGATATGATATTGCCTGTGATTTACTCTCTTGACTGGAGTCAGGTTGAGGGTGGTTTCAGGGGTTTCCCCTTGACATTTTCTATTTTGATATCTCTCACCCCCTGGTCCAAGGACCCAGTCTGAGGGTTACATCAGCTGTCAACTAGATTGATTCCAATTACGTGCTTAGGGAATGGGTAAATGACCACTGGGTGGGTCCTGGAACTTTGTGGGTTTGCTGTGAGCCAGACTTTAGCTGGCGCTTCATGTATTATCTGGCCCCCATAGACCTTCACTCTGATGTGAGGACCATGATAGCACTGGATACCTGGACCTGGATCTCTCAGGAGTGAAGGTTTGTATCACACCCCCAGCTAAGCCCCTATCAAGATGTGCTGAGGTGATGGCTAAGGGTGAGCAGAATTCAGAATGGAGAGCAGAGGAGTGCCGGGTGCTACCCTGAGGCCAGCTGGAGTTTGTCCCAGCTTTTTTGAGGTTCCCCCAGGGAGAGAGACTAATGGGAACCAAGGAGGATTTCCTCCCCAAACCCTGGTGGAGGGGTAGACTTGTGTAGCACAAGAAGTGAGGGTGATGGCCATGATAATGTGCTTCTTAGATTTCTGACTGTTTATGTAAG
Organism: Cryptoprocta ferox; assembly: GCA_028646485.1. Lineage (NCBI taxonomy): Eukaryota > Metazoa > Chordata > Mammalia > Carnivora > Eupleridae > Cryptoprocta > Cryptoprocta ferox. Next base: position 81,803 of record CM053573.1, read on the forward strand.
GTTGCCCCTCTTTGATGTACCACTTGTTTGTTTTGGGGCCACAATTCCTACAGATTGCCCCTAGCCAGTGACTGAGAATGGTAGGGACACCAAGGCAGGCCTATTTCTTGGAGAAGAGGAGCTTGTCTGCCGGGTGACTTTGGATTAAGGATGTCCCATTGGCCCTGTACTGCAGTAGAAGACTCTTCCACCCACCCCCATTACTTCCTGGTCTCTTGCCCAAGGGTCAGACCTGCTTTCCCCAACCCCTGCTCCCTCTTGGGTCCTCCCAGGATTTTCTCCTGAGGAATCTCTTGCTCATCTCATCCTGCCTTGGCATCTGTTTCTCAGAGAATCTGGGCTACCATGCCCTCCACCGGATGAAGAAGACAGTGCTCTGGAAGGCTCAGTCAAAGACATGATGTACATGTGTGGGATTGAGATGCAGACTCAGATCTTCGAAATTCCATTACAGCCGCATGTAGACAAGCATTACAGGGCCATGCCTCACCCCCTAGATTTGCCAAACTCTTCAACTGAAAAACAAAACCACTCACTTGATGAAACCCCAAGTAGTCCTGGACTGTGGGAGAGACGTAGAAAACATAGCCATCCTCTGTAACTGCCATGAGGAAGCCATTGAGGGCCTGGGGAGAGGCAAAGAAGAGTTAGTTCAGATTTTTCCTCATTCCTGTCTTGTGGAGCTCCCGAGGGCTGGGATCAGGGTTGTTAGGTGTTTCTGTGAGCTTCCTCTTGGTGTGGAGTGCCACTCATACCCCGAATGGTCACTTTTAAAGCAGGGCCTGGGATATCTGGTTACAAACATCTGCTCACTCATGCCAGCTCCCAAAAGAAGGTGTGTGTGTGTGCGCGAGTGGCATCAAAGTAGAGCCAAATTCCAGCTTTAGTCTATTGAGAACACTGCAAATTGAACAATTAAACAAATACATGTGCACATGTTCTGTTTTCCTCTTTGCATCTCTGTTGTGGGTCCCACCCTTTGGTTAAACAAATCCATCCAAAGTTTCTCATCTGTAGGAGATGACAAAACTGCTCCATGTTCTCTATCAGCTGAGGCTGCATGTTGGTCTCACCCTGACAGGTGGCTAAAAAAAGTGCTTATTGATCCTCCAACCCCTTCTGGGAGCTACCCTATTAGAAACTCCCAGAATTTACATTTTTAACCATTTCCCCAGGGGAATCCTAAGGAGGCATCCAATCTTAGGACATGGTTTTGGTTGTGACTGAGATGCATTTTAATTTTAAGCTTTCATTTGGAAACATTTTTCTATACTTATGTCAGGGAAACATATCTGTGGTGCATGTTGTGTGTTTTATAATTTCATATAAATGATATAGTATATGTTCTTATGTCTGCATTTTTCATTTGACATAAGGTTTTTGGAGGCTTATGCATGTCGAATGTATCAGTGATTCCTTCTTATTGTTAAGTAGTATTCCATTACACAGACATACCATAATTTGTTTATCCATTTTCCTGGTTTACAAAAATTTGACTATGATAATTTGGGTTCTTTTGTATTTATCTTGCTTCAGTTTAATTGTGCCTTATGGCTCTGTGGGTTATTTTTCATCAAAGTTGGAAAAATTTCAACCATTATTTATTCAAATATTTTTTCTACCCAATTTTTCCTTTCTCTGTTTCTTTTGTAACTCCAATTGCATGTATGCTAGACTGCTTGTTAGTGTTACAGAAGCTACTGAGACTATTTTTAGTTTTCTTCTATATATTTTATGATTCAATGTGGATGCTTGCCATTGATTTGTCTTCAAATCCACCTATCTTTTCTTTTGCTGAATATAATCTGTTGTGAGCCCATCAAGTCATTTTCTATTTAGATATGCTATATTTTCAGTTCTAGAATTTCCATCTGGTTCTTTTTTATAGTTTCTATTTTTCTGTTAAAATTTTTTATGTTATTTTTATGTCCATCTTTCCTTTTAAATCACTGAGCGTATTTACAACAGCTATTTCAAAATGTTTACCTGGGAATTGCAGCTTTGGTGTCACTTCTAGTGTCTTATTTTTTATTAATTATGGGTCATATTTCTGTTTCCTTGTGTCTAGCAGTTTTTGACTCTATGCTGGACATTATGATGCTACTTTTAAAAATGTTGATTCCAGCCATTCTGAAAGGTGTGAGGTGATATTTCATGGTAGTTTTGATTTGTATTTCCCTGATGATGAGTGATGTTGAATGTGTCTGTTGGCCATCTGCTTGTCTTTGGAAAAATATTTATTCCCGTCTTCTGCCCATTTCTTAACTGGATTAGTCATTTTTGGGGCATAGAGTTTGAGAAGTTCTTTATATATTTTGGATACTTGCTAACCCTTTATCAGATATGTCATTTGCAATGATCTCATCACATTCCATAGGTTACCTTTTAGTTTTGTTGACTGTTTTCTTTGCTGTGCAGAAGCTTTTATCTTGATGAACTCCCAATAGTTCCCTTGCTTCAGGATACATATCTAGAAAAAAGTTGCTATGGCCTATGTCAGAGAAGTTACTGCCTGTGCTTTCTTCTAGGATTTTTATGGTTTCAGGTCTTACATTTAGGTCTTTCATCCATTTTGAATTTATTTTTGTGTATGGTTTAAGAAAGTGGTCCAGTTTCATTCTTTTGCATGTTGCTCTCCAGTTTTCCCAACACCATTTGTTGAAGAGCCTACCTTTTTACCATTGGATATTCTTTCCTGAATTGTCAAAGATTAATTGACCATATAGTTGTGGGTTTTCTATTCTGTTCCATTGATCTATGTGTCTATTTTTGTGCCAATACCATACTGTTTTATACTATAACTTGAAGTCCAGAATTATAATACCTCCAGCTTTGCTTTTCTTCTTCAAGATTGCTTTGGGTATTCAAAGTCTTTTGTGGTTCCATACAAGTTTTTGGATTGCTTGTTCTACCTTTGTGAAACATGCTGTTGGTATTTTGATAGGGATTGCATTAAATGCATAGATTGCTTTGGCTACTATAGACATTTTAGTGATATTTGTTCTTCCAATCCATGAGCATGGAGTGTCTTTCCATATCTTTGTGTCTTCTTCAATTTCTTTCATAAGCGTTTTATAGTTTTCAGAGTATAGGTCCTTCACATTTTTGGTTGGGTTTATTTGTAGGTATCTTATTATTTGGGGTGGAATTGTAAATGAGGTTGTTTCCTTAATTTCTTTCTGCTGTTTCGTTATTGGTGTATGGAATTGCGACAGATTTCTGCACATTGATTTTGTATCCTGTGACTTTACCAAATTTGTGTATCAGTCTAGCAATTTTTTGTGGAATCTTTTGGGTTTTCTATATAGAATATCATGACATCTGCAAGAAGTGAAAGTTTGACTTCTTCCTTGCTGATTTGGATGCTTTTTATTTCTTTTTATTGTCTGATTGCTGAGGCTAGGACTTCCAGTACGATGTTAAATAACAGTGGTGAGAGTGGATATCCCTATCTTGTTCCTGACTATAGAGGAAAAGCTCTCAGTTTTTCCCTATATTCCCAGCATGATATTAGCTGTGGGTTTTTCATACATGGCCTTTATGATGTTGAGGTATGTTCCATTTATCCCTACTTTGTTGAGGGATTTTATCGTGAATGGATGTTGTATTTTGTCAAATGCCTTTTCTATATCTTTTGAGAGGATCATATGGTTATTATCCTTTATTTTATTAATGTGGTATATTACATTGATTGATTTGCAGATATTGAACCACCCTTGCAAGCCAGGAATAAATTCCATTTGATCATGGTGATAATTCTTTTAATATAATGTTGGATTCAACTTGCTAGTATTTTGTTGAGAATTTTTGCATCCATGTTCATCAGGAATATTGGCCAGTAGTTCTCTTTTTTTGGTAGAGTCTTTGTCTGGTTTTGGAATCAGATAATGCTGTCCTCATAGAATCAGTCTGGAGGTTTTCCTTCCATTTCTATTTTTTTTAACAGTTTGAGAAGAATAGGTATTAACTCTTCTTTAAATGTTTGGTAGAATTCACCTCTGAAAACACCTGGCCCTGGACTTTTGTTGGGAGACTTTTGATTACTGATTCAATTTCTTTGCTGGTTATCAGTCTATTCAAGTTTTCTGTTTTCTCTTCTTTCAGTTTTGGTAGTTTACATGTTTCTAGGAATTTATCCATTTCTTCCAGATTGCCCAGTTTGTTGGCATATAATTTTTCATAATATTCTCTTATAATTGCTTATATTTGTGAATTTTGTGATTTTTCCCCTCATTTGGTTTTGGACCATTTTGTTTTCATTTTTATTTGTCTCCATGTTTTTTTTTTTTAATTTCTTCTTGAATGTTCTGATTGACCCATTCATTCTTTAGTAGGATGTTCTTTAGCCTCCAAGCATTTGTGGTCTTTCCTGATTTTTTCTTGTGGTTGATTTCAAATTTCATAGTTTTGTGGTTTAAGAATAAGCATAGTATGATCTCAAACTTTTTGTACTTGTTGAGGGCTGATTTGTGTCCCAGTATGTGATCTATTCTGGAGACTGTTCCATGTGCACTCTAGAAGAATCTTTATTCTGCTGCTTTAGGATGAAATGTTCTGAAAATATCTGTGTGTCCAGTATGTCATTCAAAGCCATTGTTTCCTTGTTGATTTTCTGCTTAGATGATCTGTCCATTGCTGTAAGTGGGGTGTTATTGCATTATTATCAATGAGTTTATGTTTATTAATTGATTTATATACTTTGGTGCTTTCAAGTTGGCATAAATCTTTAGAATTGTAAGATGATCTTATTGGATAGTTCCCCTTTATTTTGATATAGTGGCCTTCTTCACTCTTGTTACAGTCTTTGGTTTAAAATCTAGTTTGCTTGATATAAGTATTGCTACTCTGGATTCTTTTGGTGTATATTTGCATGATAAATGTTTCTCTATCCGCTCACTTTCAATTTTCAGGTGTCTTTAAGTCTAAAACGAGTCTCTTGTAAGCAGCATATAGATGGGTCTTGTTTTAATCTATTCTGACACGCTATGTCTTTTGATTGGAGTGTTTTGTATGTTTACATTCATTCAGAGTCTGTAGTAATTATGATAGATACATATTTAGTGCCATTTTATTACACTTTTGTTGTTGTTTCTGAAGATTTTCTCTGTTCTTTTCTAGTCTTTGTCAATTTTAGTCTTTATTCTATTTTTATTTTTATTTTTGAGAGAAAGGGAGAGAGTCCTAGTGGGAGAGGGGCAGAGAGACAGGGAGACACAGAATCTGAAGCAGGCTCCAGGCTCTAAGTTGTCAGCACAGAGCCCTATGTGGGGCTCGAACCCACGAACCGTGAGATCATGACCTGAGCTAAAGTCTGATGTTTAACTGACTGAGCCACTCAGGCACCCCAGATTTTAGTCTTTCTTTTCCACTCCAAGAGTCCTCTATGATATTTCTTCAGGGCTGGTTTAGTGGTCACAAACTCCTTTAGTTTTTGTTTGTGAAACTCTTTATCTCTCCTTCTATTCTGAGTGGTAACTTTGCTAGATAGAGTATTCTTGGCGGCATATTTTCCCCCTTCTGCACATTGAATATATCATGCCACCACTTCTTGCCTGCCAAATTTCTGTGGAGAGATCTGCTGCTAACCTTATTGGTCTTCCCTTGTAAATTATGGATTTCTTTTGTCTTGCTGCTCTTGGGATTTTTTTATTTCTATATTTTGCAAATTTAACTATAACATGTCGTGGTGTTGGCCTGTTTTTGTTGATTTTGATGGGAGTTCTCTGTGTCTCCTTGGTTTGGATGTCAGTTTCCTTTCCCAGATTAGAAAATTTTTTAGCTATCATTTTCTTGAATAAACTTTCTGCCCCCTTTTCCCTCTCTTCTTCTTCTGGGACTCCTATGATATGATTATTATTATGTTTGATGGAGTCACTGAGTTCCCTAAGTCTACTTTCATGATCCAGAATTTTTCTTTCCCTTATGTTCAGCTTCATTATTGTCCATAATTCTATCTCCTATATCACTTATTCATTCCTCTGCTTTCTTCTTTTACCCTTGTAGTCATTACATCCCGTTGGTTTTGGATCTTGGTTATTGTATCTTTCATTTCATTCTGATTGGTTTTTAGCTCTTTTATTTCTGCAGTAAGGGTCTCCATGATGTCCTCTACGCTTTTCTCAAGCCCAGATACTATTCTTGTGATTTTTGCTTTAAATTCTGGATGAGGCATATTATTTATATCTGTTTTGATTAGATCCCTGGCTATGACCATTTTTTGTTCTTTCTTTTGGAATGAATTCCTCCATCTTGACATTTTGTCTAGGTCTCTGTCTTCTTTGTGTTAGGAAAGTCTGTTATGTTTCCTGCTTCTGAGAGTAATGGCTTTATGAAGAAGAGATCATATAATTTCTGGGAACTGATGTTTCAGGGAAAGTCTCTGGTGTGTGCTGGGTGCACTCTGGGTGCTGCTGTGTTTTGGCTGCTGTATTCCTCAGGTCAGTCATCTGCAGAGTTTCTCTTTGCCTACAGTGGGCAGTGTTTGTATCTTAATCAGAGTGTCATGAATCTTTACTAGGTGTGCTCTAGTCTGCTTATTAAAAGAGACCTGATGCTATTTCCACTAGAACTGAAGTTCGCATAACTCTCTGGTTGGTAGACATGGTGTGTGAGAGGGTTTGTGCTGGTCTTCTAAGGGAGGGGCCTACTGCACTAGTCATTAGGCACACTTGCCAGAGGAAAACAGTATCATCAGAGTGTAGGGCAGATAGTTCTGGGTGCAAGCAGGTTAGGCATTGAGTGTTGGTGCTGTGCTGTTTACTGAAGTTGGTTTATGCTGAGGTATGGGGGAAGGAAATGGTGCCAGCTCATTCCTCTGTCCCTGGAGAGAGGAGTTCGTGCTCACTGCTGTCAGAGAAGCATTTTCAGATGAGCGAATAAATTCCCCTCATGCAATCACAGGCATTTCTCAGATCACTGTTTTCACACAAACTCTTGGTCACTTGCCTGCCTGGAGCAGTGCAGCATACCTCAGGCTCTATCCCAGCCAGGTCAGCTAACTTTTAGACTTCCAAGCTTAAAAGTGTGGCTGGGACCTGTGCTGCTCCTTTGGGGGATGGTCATGCTGCACTGAGACTGATGCAAGTTTGACCCAGAAGGGAAGTCGTACCAGAGTGCAAAGGGTGTGGAATTTGAAGCAAGCAGCCTAAACAGCCAGCCTCCTGGTTAGTTGCCTTTAGCAGGTGTCTGAGCCTATGCTGAAAGGTGGGGGAGGGAAATGGCAACCACAGGTTCTTTTGTTCCCAGAGAGGCAGTGCCACTTCTCAACAGATGTGCTCCAAAAAGAATAAACCGTCTCTTAGGTGCCACTTAGGTGATCCTCAGATTGCACAGGCTGCTTGCAGTGGCCTCAGGAGTAGGGCAGTGGCCCCAGATCTCTATCCCAGCAAAGCCTGGGGACCTCTGAAACTCCAGTCTTTGAGCCCTGCTGGTTGCAAAGACTCACAAAATGCATCCCCACTCATTTCCCCAGCCAATGGCTTTGGGGGAAGTGTTCTTGTGCTTATCCACGTGTGCTCCTCTCTCTCTAGCCTTTCTCTGTGACCAGGGATCCCTTCCCTCTGCAGCAACCACTGTCTGTTTCTCCCCCAAACCACATCTCCACACTTTCTACCTTCCTCAAAGTTGCCTCTTCTCTCCCTCTAGTTGTGCAGTTTGTTCTATCAATTCTAGGTTGATTTCTTGAGTATTCAGAATGATTTGATAGTTAGCGTTCAAGGGAGGAGGCAAGCCCAGGGTCCTCCTACTACACCACCATCTTAGCTCCCCACCCCAACCCCCACCCCCACCGCAGTTCATTTTATATTGATCTTCTATCCTGCATACTTCCTGAACTTGTTCTCAGTTTTTTTAATTTTGTAGTGGATACCCTAGGTTTTTCTCATACATGATGTCATCTACAAATTGATGTAGCTTTACTTTTTCTTTTTCTGTAGGGATGGCTTTAATTTCATTTTCTTGCCTAATTTCCCTAGGACCTCCAGTACAGTGTTGAGTAGAAATGGGAGAACAAACACACTTGTTTTTTCCCTGATCTTGGACAACATCTTTAGTCTACAACTTTATTTATTTTTAAATGTTTATTTATTTTTGAGAGAGAAAGAGCACAAGCAGGGGAGGGGTAGAGAGAGGGGCACAGAGGATCCAAAGTAGGCTCTGCACTGACAGCAGCTAGCTTGAATTGGGGATTGAACTCATGAACCGTGAGTTCATGACCTGAGCCAAAGTTGGTCGCTAAGTTGACTGAGCCACCCAGGTGCCCCTTTAGTCTGCAACTTAAGTATGACGTTTGCTTTGGGATTTTTGTAGTTGTCCTATATCAGGTTGAGAAAGTACTTTTTTAAAGGTAAGCATTGTTACGTGAGAGTATCAGATTTTTCCTAATGCCTTTTCTATATCAACTGATGTTATCATGTGGTTTTTGTCCTGTATTCTATTAATATGGTGTATTTTATTATTAGATTTGCACATGTTAAGCCAACTTTGCAGTTCTTGGGCAAATCTCAGTTGATTCTGGTGTGTAATCTTTTTTTGTATGTAGTCACTTTACTAGTATTATGTTGAGGATTTTTCCATCCATATTCCTAAAACATATTGCTCTGTGGTTTCTTTTCTTGTAAAGTCTGGTTTTGGTATCAGTGTAGTACTGAATTTACAGAATGAGATAAGAAATGTTCCTTCTATTTTTGTTTTGTTTTGTTTTGTTTTTGGAAGAGCTTTTGAAAGAATAGTGTTAATTTTTCTTTAAATGTTTAGTAAAATTCACCGTGAAGCCATCTGAGCCTGAGCTGCTCTGTATGGGATATTTTAGATTTACTAATTTGATCTTTTTACATGTTATAGTTTTATTCAGATTTTCTGTTTTGTTTAGTTTGTGACTCACTAAGAACTTGTCCATTTCATATAAGTTTTCTAGTTTGTTGGAATACAGTTGCTACTAGTATTTTCTTATAATCTTTTGTATTTCTATAAGATCAGTGATGAGGTCTCTTTTTGTGTTCCCAATTTCAGTAATTTGAATTTTTTCCTTTTCCCCCCTTGATCTAAGTAAAGATTTGTCAATTTTGTTGATCTTTTCAAATAACTGTTCCATGGTTTTTCTGTATTGTTTTTCTATTCTGTATTTAATTTATTTCCATTCTAGTCTTTATTACTTCCTTCTACTGCATGCTTTGGTTTTAGTTTGCTCTTTTTATAATTTCTGAAGGTGGAAAGTGAGATTATTCATTTGAGATCTTTATTTTTTTAATATAGGCATTTATAGCTATAAATGTTCCTCAAAGAACTGCCTTAAGAGCATTTGAGTAAGTTTTGGTATGTTGCTTTTGTTTCCATTCATCTGAAAGTATTTTCTATTTTTTTTGTGTGATTTATTCTTTGACCCATTGGTTATTTAGGAAAGTGTGTACTTTCTATGTTTAAATATTCCAGTTTTCCCTTTTGTTATTGATTTTTAATTTAATTCCAGCATAGTAGGAAAACATTTTCCTCTAGTGGCTTCAACTGCTGGAAATTAAAAAGATTTATTGATTATATAAAATTTTATTTTATTATATATGTATTTTTTCCTTATAAAGTATCTTTCATTCCTGTCAATTATTCTTTCCATAGCTGGAAACCTGTATCTCTCTCTCCCCTTTACCCATTTTGCCCACTGCCCAACCCCCTCTTCTCTGGCTACCCTCAATTTGTTGTTTGTATATATAGGTCTGATTCTGCTTTTTGTTTGTTTATTCATTTGTTTCTGTTTCTTTTTTCTTTTCTCAAATGTATATTTATTTATTTTGAGAGAGAGAGAGAGAGAGAGAGAGAGAGAGAGCAAGTAAGGGAGGGGCAGAGAAAGAGGCAGAGAAAGAATCCCAAGCAGGTCAGTGCTGTCAGTGAAGAGCCCAGTGTAGAGCTCAATCCCACGAACCATGACATCATGGCCTGAGACGAAATTAAGAGTTGGACACTTAACCGACTAAACCACCAGGCACCCCTGTTTTTTTTTTTTTTAAGATTACACTTTTAAGTGGAATCATATGGTATTTGTCTTTCTTAGTCTGACTTATTTAACATAGAATTACACATTCTAGGTCCATCCATGTTGATTCAGATGGCATAATCTCATCCTTTTTTATGGCTGTGTAATATTCCATTGTATATATACCACAATTTCTTTACCCATTTGTTTATTGATAGACACTTAGGTTGCTTCCATATCTTGGCCATTGTAAATACTGCTGCAATAAACAGGGGTGCATATATCTTTTTGAGTTAGTGTTTTTGTTTCCTTTGGGTAAATATCCATTGGTGGAATTATTGGATCATATGGTAATCCATTTTTAATTTTTTGAGGAAAATTCATATTGCTTTCTGCAGTGGCTGGACCAATATACCTTCCCACTAACAGTGCACATCTTCATCAACACTTGTTATTTCTTTCTTCCTTTCTTTTTTTTTTTTTTTTAATCCATTCTGGTAGGTGATACCTCATTGTAGTTTTGGTTTGGATTCCCTGATGGTTAGTGACATTTAGCATCTTTTCATGTGTCTGTTGGCCATCTGTATGTCTTCTTTGGAAAAAGGTCTATTCAGATCCTCTGCCCATTTTTAAATTGGATAGTTTTATTTTTGGTGTTGTGTATGTTCTTTATTTATTTTTTTAAACTTTATAGTTTATTGTCAGGTTGGTTTCCATATAACACCCAGTGCTCTTCCCCACAAGTGACCTCCACCAAGACCATCA
>CM053573.1:93031-128828 GCA_028646485.1 Cryptoprocta ferox
ACTGAAAACAAACTGAGGGCTGAAGGGGGAGGGGGAAAGGGGATGGGGGTGATGGTCATGGAGGAGGGCACTTGTGGGGAGGAGCACTGGGTGTTATATGGAAACCAACTTGATAAGTATAAATAAAAATAAAAAATTTAAAAAAAGTAGAGCAAATAGGGTTCCTGGATATATATGTTATGTACATCATCTCATTTTTAACTTGATCCTCACGACACTGTAAGGCATGGAAGCAGACAGGATACTGGCATCATCTGATGAATGAGAAAGCCAGCTTGCGTGAGTAATCAAGGTCATCCTAACAGGCAAGGCCAAGGTTCACTGGGCCACAGGGCTTGTGACCCCACATTCTCTCCACCCCCCCAGCTTCTTCCAAAACTATAGATATTTTGGTTCTGTGATGAAGAGTGTTCTGGTAGAGCTTCCTCATTTGTCTGTCTTCCCAGCTCTGCCTAGAGAGAACTTTCTCTCCCTTAGTGGCACCACCACTGACAGCCTGCAGCATCAGCTCTCGGAGGACCCCTCCTATCTGGAAAGAAGTTTTGTCTGTCGGTTCCGCTGCCTTCTGGACAACTCTTCCGGGTTTCTGGTAATCACACTACCCTTACAGGCTCAGGAACTTCCTAAAACAGTGCATGGTTCTGCTCAGATGGAACACTGGCTAAGGGGTGAGCCAGGCTTCCTCACCATCCCAGAAAAGGCCACCTGGCCTTCAGCTCACCGCTATTTCAGAATGCCAGGTTGTCTTTTGAACATTCCTCTGCCTGGTTAAGATATGGGATATGTTTACTTGGTATTTGGTTACAGCTGTTACCTATAGCACAGTCCTAAGTGGAAAATCCCTGGTGAACTCAGGATGTTAACATACACCTTTTTCGCCACCCCCCAAGTCAGCTAAAAGTGCCTATCAATTCCTGGAATTGTATTCCCTCTCACAGCTCAATCAATTCTGCAGCTCTATGAAAAAGGCTGTATGGGTCAAGGACCTAAGGGAGGATGGAGAGGCCATGAAAAATGATCAGGGCCAGATGGGCAGAGCAGAATGAGAAGGCTCCAAGCCTGCACAAACCTATGCTGAGGAGTCCTACCTGTTCAATTACAAGGAGAATATTGGACCCTCTGAGTTCCATAAAGGGAAAGTTATATCAACTGTTTTAGCTACTTAACATCCTTTTCTCTTTTCTCATTACACTTGGGGTCTGCTTTTTCTAGGAGTTGAATTTCCACGGCCATCTTAAATTCCTCCCTGGGCAGAACAATAGGTCAGAAGATGGCATCCTCATGTCTCCTCAACTCACCCTGTTTGCCATTGCAACTCCTCGCCAGCCACTCACCATCCTAGAGCTCCAAAACAAAACATTTCTTTTCCAAACAAAACACAAATTGGATTTCACACCTATAGCCTGTGATTCCAGGTACATCCCTCTGACCAGAAATCATGACTCCTAGGGAACCAAGAGTGCTCCAAGACTAGTTATGGCCCAAATCCTGAGTCGAGAACCAAAGGCAAGCCAAGAACAATTGGCCAGTCCTGTCCAAACAGGTTCTGTGATGTTAGTTAAAAAGATGCTGCTTATGGGGGCAGTGTAGCAAACCATAAGGAATATGGGGATTAGGTTAGTGTGATGCAGACAGCAAATCCTTAGCCATACTTTTCTCCCTCTCAGAGACTTCTAGTAACTAATCATTGTGAACCCCCAAGAAGTCCCACTGTGAAAAATCTAATTCAGTTGGGTTTGACCCAACTTTTCCCAAATTTTGACCATTGAACCTTTCTTGGGGAAATCAATTAACATGCCCCTTAGAATACATTATAGACAGCACTGGTTTAGGAGCAAGTGATTCAATGTATTGTTACTACTATAATATGCACGTTTTACTTCTTACTCAAAGACTGGTCCTTAGCATGCTGGGGAGTCACAGATCCCTTTGATGAAAGCTGTGGGGCTTCTCCTTAAAAGTTCACTTGTTCTCCCACATGCGTAATTTTAGGTACAGAGCCCTGTTCCACAAAGCAGGCAAGTAAGCCCAGGCTTAAACAGCATTTTGGATTACAAGTATGGTAGAAGTGTCCGAGACAATCTTGTCAGTGAGGAGACCTCTTAAAGGTCCTGCTCCAGCCCTGTGGCAGAAGTACCCTTGCCGGACCTGGAGTGTCCCGAGTAAGGCTGCTCCTGCGGGCTTCAGTGGGTGGGCACAAAGCAGAAAGGCCTGCAAAGGAGAACTGTGAGGAGCTTGAGGGATGGGCAGCAAGGCTGCAACATAAGGGGGTGCGGTGTGTCCTCTGCACAGAGGCAAAGTGGTCCTGGGTTACACGGACAGCGAACTCTGCAGGAAAGGATCAGGCTACCAGTTCATCCACGCGGCAGACATGATGCACTGCGCCGAGAATCACGTGCGCAGTGAGTTCAGGAGGCGCCCTCTGGGCCCAACCCCGCCCCGCGGAGCTGGGGCAAATTCTCCCCGCTTTCTGCACCCCTCCTGCAGTGGGCTCCGAGGGAGGGCTGGTGCTCGACCGAGCTCCAACGCGAGCGCCGTTCTCTCTCTGCAGTGATGAGGACGGGCGAGAGCGGCCTCACGGTGTTCCGGCTGCTCACCAAGCAGGCCGGCTGGCTGTGGGTACAGTCCAACGCCCGCCTGGTGTTCCGCGGCGGCCGGCCCGACTGCATCGTCGCCCGGCAGCGGGCCCTGACGTAAGTGCGGGCCCCGGGGGGAAGAGACGGTCCTACCGTAAACGAGGGCGCGACTTCCACTGGGGCCCAGTGGCAGTGCGAAACCCGACAGAAAGGAAGTCCTTGAGGTCCCCCTGTGTGGATCCTGTCGTAAAAGCAAGGTCCCGACGTAAGTGTAATCGTGAAAGACGTAACTAAAGGCCCATACGGAACAACTGGACCCCTGAGCTCAGTGAGGGCGCAATGCAAATAGAAACCGGAAGGGAGGGCCCCACGCGAAGGCGGCGGGAAGGGAGGGTCTGAAACCCTGCTTTAGGGAGCGAGGTTTCCTCCAGCCTCCAGTCGGTAGGCTCTGAAGTCCTCCCACTTCTCCAAGGCCGAGTCAAGTCGCAGCTCGTCTCTAGTGTGTGACGTAGACAGGCCACGCTTAATTCCCGTGGGCCTCAGTCTCAGGAACAGTAGAGTAGGGGGAGCACGCCAGCAGGGGACGGGGGGGGGGGCGCACTGCCCCCCGTGGGTTCAGTTCCATGGATTCAGTCCGTGGATTCCGTGGATTCCTTGTCCCAGTGAGGCTGGCAGAGTCTGGGAGGCAGAGACTAGCGCAAGTATCCATGTGTGGCTTCGTCTTTTGTAATGGACTCGCCTGCCTCTGCTGAGCAATTAATCCAAACATGTATATGCGCACCTTTTCCCGCCTAAAAGAACCACAAACAGGGCTTAATGTCGAATTGGCCTGGTTCACCGATTCTCATACTCCTGTCTCCTCGGGCCTATCCCAAAATGGCTGCTCATTTTGAGGCCCTGAACACTGCTTACAGAGAATTCCCAGGTTCCCATTTACCCAGAATTCAAATTCTGAATCTAGAAGTGACTGCTTCCCATTGCACTCTGCAGAAACCTGACCATGTGTCTCTCCTCAGAAATGCCATTTCTTCAGCCTGTCTTTCCCACTCGTTCGCCACTTTTCTGCATAGGTAACTTGGTTTTTAGGGAGGAAGAGAAACAAAGCTATCACTCTGTAGGCTCTCCTCAGTAGCTTACATGTTCTGGGCAACAAATCTGCCACTGGCTTCCAGAAGACCCGGGTTTCGTTGCCACTTTCTCATCTATCTGCAACATGCTTTATGAGCCGTAATGTGCATACAAACAAGAGGAGTCTAATTGTTACCAGCATGTTAAGACCACGAAATGTTCTCTTTCAGCATGTGAACTTGCATGGCCAGACCCCATTTGAATCTATGGCATACATGTGTAACATAGATGGTCAGGATTGGAAATGTAGGGAATGATGAAAGAGCCTAGATAAGTTATCTGGCCCAGGTCTAATTCGTGTCATATTTTGAACAGTGACCAGAAAGCCAGTAATGCCAAAATATGCCACACATAACAAACCTTTCCTGCTTTCAGAGCCTGCAGCCTTCTTGAATAATGCTTGGATCACAGGAAATTATAGAATGCATCAAATCACTTGGATTCCGAGCTTGATTTCATCCTGGCCTCAGATAAAACACCTCATAAATGTGCCTCAGTTTGCTGTCTTGCAAAAATAAGAGAACTTCAGTATGCATTTTCTATGGCTCTTATCAGCTGTATTACTCCTTGGATTCACTAAGCCAGATATTTAGAATCCAGTAGTTTTGTTGAGTAATGTTCATTTCATTGAGTATAAAAGTAATACATGCCCAGTCTAGAAAATTTAGAAAATGAAAAACATTGCATAAGTGAAATGAGAATCAGCTGTTATTCTACTACTCAGAGAAGTTGTTGTCAATATATTGATGTATTTCCTTCAGGTATGTTTTGGCTCATATTTAAGTTTTATACTTGAAGTTATATCCTATATATAGTTTTATATTCTGGTTTTTCCACATAAGAATAAGTTGAAAGCAATTTCTCATATCAAAAGTATCCATAAATATCTTTATGACAGTATAGTATAGTATACTCCTGTTTTGATACATCATACCCTTTTCTTAAATATTGAAATTAGGGAGGGTTTTTTTCCATTATTATGAAGGCATTGTGATGAATACTTTTGTATATAAATATCTGGCTGCTATTCTGATTTTCTTAGGAGAATTCTCAGGAATGGAATTTTTAGGTCAAAGGTTGAAAACATTTCAAAGGCCCTTGATACTATTACCAAATTGCTTTCCAGAAAGGCTATACCAGATTATTCTCTGGACAGTCTTACTGCAACACTGACTTTAGCACAGATTGACCTAGCACCAGATAGAGCAATGAAGAAGCAAGGTGTCAAGAAACAAATCTATGTTAACATATGAAAAACTAATTGTTCAAATAAGTGTTTCAAATCCACAGGACAGGACAAAGGAAGTGAGGTTGGGGCAACAGATTAACCATTTGGAGGATAGGGAAAGTTAAATCTTCATACCTTTTACAATGAACATTTATCCACATTTGATTCTCTTTTTGTGAAATTTTCCTGGAACAGTTCTGCTGCTGGTAATTTTTGCATCAGCCCTCCCATAAGTAAAAGCTATAATAAGAGCTATGACTAAAACTTCTGGACAAAATATTCTAAAACAACAACTAACCAGTCACTGGAGAATCAACACTTGAAAGAAGGGAATGGCACTAGGTGAGTTTCCTGGGTTTTACTGCTTTTAGTCTGAAGGAAGACTGCCCTTGGTGCTGGGCAGATTAACACCCAAGTAGAAAAATTATGGTCTTGGTGACAAGGGAACCCAACAGAGAGTGCAGTGAGTGTAGCAGCTACAAAATGAAATAACAATTTCTAGATTTTAACTTCTCTCTTCGAGAGAGAGAGCTGAAGAGAAAGAGCCCCCAAATTCTCGAATAAACTTAGCCCAAATCTGCTGACCCCTGAACCGTGTATGTGGGGATGGATAGCCAACCTGAGGCCTAAAGAAACCAAACAGATTCCAGCTGTTGTCCATCACAAGGGAAACAGAATTTGCATTTTCAGTCAAGTTCAACAAAATGAGAACATCAATGATCTTTGGAGGAACATGACAGAATAAGAATCTACAGTGTATCATCACAATGTCCAGGATTAAATCCAAAATTACTTGTTGTTTGGTCAAGGATGCAACCCAAAATTACTAGATATATGAAGAAGCAGGAAAGAAAGTTTCAAAACCAAAGGCAGTCAATGGAGACCAGCCCTAAGAAGGCCCAGACACTAGACAAGAATTTCATAGCAACTATTATAATTATGCTTATGGACATGAAGGAAAATATGCCTATGATGACTGCTATGATGAATTCATAGCAGAAAAATAGAAACTATAAGAAACCAAAAAAATATTTCATGTCTAAATTTTTACATAAATTCTCATTGGTTAACATATAGTGTAGGAACTAGAGGGTATCATGCTAAGTGAAATTAGTCAGAGAAAGACAAATATCATATGACTTCACTCACATGAGGACTGTAAGATACAAAACAGATGAACATAAGGGAAAGGAAGCAAAAAAAAAAAAAAACGGAGGGGGACAAAAACATAAGAGACTCTTAAGTATGGAGAACAGAGGGTTACTGGAGGGGTTGTGGCAGGGGGGATGGGCTAAATGGGTAAGGGGCATTAAGGAATCTACTCTTGAAATCATTGTTGCACTATATGCTAACTTGGATGTAAATTTAAAAAAATTAATTTAAAAACCCAAACATTTAGTGTAATATTGCTTTCAGGAGTAGAATTTAGTGATTCATCACTTACATATAACACCCAGTGCTCATCACAAGTGATGCCCATCACTCATTTAGCCCATCTCCCATCCACCTCCCTCCATCAACCCTCTTTGTTCTCTATTGTAAAGAATCTCTTAGTTTCCCTTTTTTTCTTTTTTCCCCTTTGCATATATTCATCTATTTTGTTTTCTAAATTACACATATGAGTGAAATCATATGGTATTTGTCTTTCTCTGACTGACTTATTTTACTTAGCATAATACATTCTACCTCCATCCGTGTTGTTGCTAATGGCAAGACTTCATTCTTTTGATGGCAGAGTAATATTCCATATATATATATATGAGAGAGAGTATATATATACATATTATATACATATACATATATACATATTATATATATTTTGTGTGTATATGTATACATATACATATATATATATATATATATATAATCTTTTTTTTTGGTTGAATTGTGTACCCCAATTAAATATATATAATATATATTCTTCATCCATTTATTAGTCAATGCACACTTGGGCTCTTTCCATAGTTCGGCTATTGTTGATAATGTTGCCATAAATATCAGGGTTCATGTGCCCCTTCAAATCAGTATTTTTGTGTCATTTGGGTAAATACCTAGGTGTGCAATTGCTGGGTCATAGGGTAGTTCTATTTTTAACTTTCTGAGGAAACTCCATGCTATTTTCCAGAGTGGCTGCACCAGTTTGCATTCCCACCAACAGTGTAAGAGAATTCCTATTTTTCCACATCTTCACCAATACTTGTTGTTTCCTGTGTTACTAATTTTAGCCATTCTGACAGTGTGAGGTGGTATCTCATCATGGTTTTGATTTGTATTTCCCTGATGAGTGATGTAGAGCATCTTTTCATGTGTCTGTTAGCCACCTGGATGTCTTCCTTGGAAAAAAGTCTATTCATGTCTTCTGCCCATTTCTTCATGGATTATTTGTTTTTTGGGTGTTGAGTTTGATAAGCTCTTTATAGATTTTGTATGCTAACCCTTTATCAGATATGTCATTTGCAAATATCTTCTCCCATTCTGTAGGCTGCTTTTTTTGTTGTTGTTGTTGATTGTTTCCTTCACTGTGCAGAAACTTGTTATCTTGATGAAGCCCCAATAGTTCATTTTTGCTTTTGTTTCCCTTGCCTCCAGAACCATATCTAGTAAGAAGTGGCTCTGGCTGAGGTCAAAGGGGTTGCTCCCTTTGTTCTTCTCTAGGATTTTGATGGTATCCTGTCTAACGTTTAGGTCTTTATCCATTTTGAATTTATTTTTTGTGTGTGTATGGTGTAAGAAAGTGGTCCAGTTTCATTCCTTGGCATGTTGCTGTCCAGGTTTCCCAACCATTTGTTGAAGAGACTGTCTTTTTTCTATTGAATATTCTTTCCTGCTTTATCTAAGATTACTTGACCATATATTTGTGGGTCCACTTCTGGGTTTTCTATTCTGTTCCATTGATCTATGTGTCTGTTTTTGTGCCAGTACCATACTGTCTTGATGGCTACTGCTTTGTAATACAACTTGAAGTCTGGAATCATGATGCCTCCAGCTTCATTTTTCTTTTCCAGGATTGCTTTGGCTATTCAGAGTCTTTTGTGGTTCCATACAAATTTTAGAATTGCCTGTTCTAGCTCTGTGAAAAATGCTGTTGGTATATTTTATATTCTGTATGTTTATTTTTTGAGAGAGAGTGCGAGCAGGGGAGGGTGGAGAGAGAAGGAGACACAGAATCTGAAGCAGGCTCCAGACTCCCAGCCGTCAGCACAAAGCCCAATGCGGGCTCAAACCCACAAACTGTGAGATCATGACCTGAGGCAAAGTCGGATGCTTAACCTACTGAGCCCCCCAGACTCCCCAGTTGGTATTTTAATAGGGATTGCATTCAGTGTGTAGATTGCTTTGGGTAGTATAGACATTTTAACAATGTTTGTTCTTCCAATCCATGAGCATGGAATGTTTTCCTATTTGTGTCCTCTTCAATGTTTTTCATAAGTGTTCTATAGTTTTCAGAGTACAGATCTTTTACCTCTTTTGTTAGTTTTATTACTAGGTATCTTATTGGTTTTGGTGCAGTTATAAATAGGATCAATTCCTTGATTTCTTTTTCTGGTGCTTCATTCTTTGTGTATAGAATGCGACAGATTTTTTGTACATTGATTTTATATCCTATGACTTTGCTGAATACAGGTTTCAGTTCTAGAAGTTTTTTTTTAATGGAGTCTTTTGGGGTTTTCTACATAGAGTATCATGTGATCTGAAAGTCAGTGAAAGTCTGACTTCTCCCTTGATGATTTGGGTGCCTTTCATTTATTTTTGTTGTCTGGTTACTGAGGCCAAGACTGTCAGTACTATATTTTAAATATTAATGGTGAGAGTGGACATCGCTGTCCTATTCCTGAAGAAAAAGGACTGTTCCTTTTTCCATGAGGAAAAGCTCTTATTTTTTCCCCACTGAGGATTATATTAGCTGTGAGTCTTTCATATATGGCTTTATGCTGTTGTGGTATGTTCCATCTATACCTACTTTGTTGAGAGTTTTTATCTAGAATGGATGCTGTCTTTTGTCAAATGCTTTTTCTGCATCTATTGAGAGGATCATATGGTTCTTATCCTTTCTTTTATTAATGTGGTATATCACACTGATTGATTTGCAAATATTGAACCACACTGCAGCCCAGGAATAAATCCCACTTGATTGTGGTGAATAATTATTTTAATGTATTGTGGGATTCAGTTTGCTAGTATCTTGTTGAGAATTTTTACATCCATGTTCATCAGGAATATTGGCCTGTAATTCTCTTTTTTAGTGGAGTCTTTGTCTGGTTTTGGAATCAAGATAATGCTGACCTTGCAGAATGAGTTTGGAAGTTTTCCTTCCATTTCTATTTTTTAAAATAGTTTGAGAAGAATAGGTATTAACTCTTCTTTAAATGTTTGGTAGAATTCCCCTCTGAAACCATCTGGCCCTGGACTTTTGTTGGGAGATTTTTTGATTACTGATTCAATTTCTTAGCTGGTTATCAGTCTGTTCAAGTTTTCTGTTTCTTCTTATTTTAGTTTTGGTAGTTCACACGTTTCTATAAATTTATCCATTTCTTCCAGATTGCCCAGTTTGTTGGCATATAATTTTTCCTAATATTCTCTTTTTAAAAATTTTTTGAGAGAGAGAGAGAGCAAGTGGGATAGGGGCGGGGGGGGGGAGACAGAGACACCCAAGCAGGCTCCGTGCTGTCAGCACAGAGCCCAGTGTAGGGCTGGGACCCACGAGCCATGAAATCATGACCTGAGCTGAAATCGAGTCAGATGCTTAACTGACTGAGCCACCCACGTGCCCCCATAATATTCTCTTATAATTGTATTTCTGTGGTGTTCCTTGTGATTTCTCCTCCTCATTTGTGATTTTATTTGGGTCCTTTCTCTTTTCTTTTTGATAAGTCTGACTAGGGGTTTTATCAATTTTATTAATTCTTTCAAAAATCCAGCTCTTAGTTTCATTGATCTTTTCTACTGCTTGTTATTGTTTTTATATTGTTTATTTCCACTCTAATCTTTATTATTTTCCTTCTTTTGCTGACTTTAGGCATTATTTGTTATACCTTTGCTAGCTCATTAAGATGTAAGGTTAGGTTGTATTTGAGACTTGTCTTGCATCTTGAGGTAGACCTATATGGCAGTATACTTCCCTCTTAGGGCTGCCTTTGCTGCATCCCAAAGGTTTTGGACTGTTGTGTTTTCATTTTCTTTGGGGCTTCCATGTATTTTTTATAAGAAACAGAAAACTTTAGAATAGTATCTAAAATAGCAAGCTCACTGGGTAGATTTAACAACAGATTGGAGAGGACAGGAGAGTTTATGACCTGAAGCTAGATCAATAGAATCGCCCAATCGGTAGAACAAAGGGGGGGGGGGAAGATTCAAAAAAGAAATAAACAGCCTCAGGGATCTGTGGAATAATATCAAAAGGTCTAACATGTAGGAACAGAGAGAGTGGGCGATATATCTATATCATCTATATCTATATCTATATCTATATCTATCTGTCTATCCATCCATCCATCCATCCATCCATCCATGTGTGTGTGTTTGCACGGGCATATGTTTGCTGAAATAATGACCAAAAACTTCCCCAATTTGGTGAAAATTATAATTGCAGATTCAAGAACCTCAGCAAATTCCAAGCAGGATAAATACAAAGAAAGCCACACCAAGGCATAGTCTTGTCAGATGTTTAACACGAAAGATAAAGACAAAAGTTTAAAAGCAATTTAATATAAAAAGCACATTACATATAAGAAACAGTGATTCAGATTATTGTGGTCTTCTCATCAGAAGCAATGGTGATCAGAAGATATTAGAACAATAGCTATGAACTCCTTTTAAAATGTGTCAACTCTGTATTCTGTGACTAGTGAACATATCCTTCAAAAATAATAGCAAATAAAGACATTTCTTTCCATTAAAGAAAAAAAACTAAAAATTTATTGTCAGTAGACCTACACTATAAGAAATGCTAAAAGAAATAGGCTGAAGGGATATAATATCCATTAAGACCTTCAACCTTGAAAAAGGAGTGGAGAGGATGAGAATGGTAAACATGTGGATAAATATTAAATATTATTTTTTTACTTTTAAAAAAATACATATGCTTACAGCCTAAAATAGAATATAGTGTCTCTATAACATATGTAGATGCCATACATGTGACACCTCTAGCATAAAAGATAGGTGTTAAGAGCACATGGACTATACCATTGCAAGGTGCATGTTTTATGTGACACAGTACTAATTGTAAGTACTTGAAATGTTGAAGGTGTATTTCATAATTTCTAGCAACCATTAAAACTATAATGCAAAAGATAGAGCCAAAAATCCGTTATATAAATGAAAATTAATTTCTTTTAAAAAAGTAATGTATCTCGACAGTAAAGGGGTGAATGTGGAGGGGAAGAGTGGACAAAAAGAAAGTAAATAGTAATATAAAGGGCCCCAATCCAGATATGTGAATAATTCCATTAAATGTTAATGGAGAACACATTCCAATTAAGACACACATATTATCAAAATGGATTTTAAAAAGCATACTCAACTATATGCCTCCTACAAGAGATAGGCTTTTTTTTAACTTATTTTTATTTTTTTAATGTTTATTTACTTTTGAGAGAGAGACAGAATGCAAGTAGGGGAGGGGCAGGGAGAGAAGGAAATGCAGAATCTGAAGCAGACTCCAGGCTCTGAGCTGTCAGTGCAGAGCCCGACGTGAGGCTCAAACCCATGGACTGCAAGATGATGACCTGAGCCAAAGTCGGACATTTAACCGACTGAGCCACCCAGGTGCCCTGAGATATGTTTTTAAATAGTGTCACAAATAAGTTGGAAGGAATCACATGTAAAATAGAATATATGTAATAGAAACAGTAAGCACAAGAAAGCCAGAGTGGCTGTATTCATACAAAGTAGACTTAAAGACAAAGGCTATGACCAGAGATCTTCAGGTGAGACACCAGCTTCTCTAAAGGTCCCACCAGTGATGGAGTTTCCTATGCCCATAGCATCCTAGTCAGCTTCTGCCAAAGACACTCCTTTTAGGTCAGTTTTCCTTTGTGGAGCTACAAACCACACGTGGGATTCCAAGTGGAGCCAGGCCAGCTGAAGGTTCTCACTTCGCTAAGCATGATGTTACGTGACTGTTGGGGTAGCCCTATAGCAGGCATATCCAATGAGTCTTTTGGAAGGGAGGAAGGGAGAGAAGGAAGGAAGGGAAAAATATTTTTCACAATGAAAAACAGTTGCATATGTTATATTTGCATAATGACTTATTCTTTTCAAAGTAAACTTAAAGTTTAGGGAATTCCTACATGGATTTTTGGTCTACTCCCACAAATAAGCAGTTTCCTCAGACTCCTTCAGAATCTAGGACAGAAAGTACTTGCCAAGATACTGTACTCCAAAGAATGTAAGAGAGGAGCAAGTTTGATATTATGGCTTCTCCCTTGTACGGAAAAACCAGAACAGATGATGTCCTGCCCCTTGCTCACCTGTTCAGTTACTTGGCCACTACTGCCCCTGACCAGGAGACCCCCTTTCTCATTCTTATGCCAATTTTCAGGTATGGTCTTTTGTTTCCTTAACCATAGGAATTCAGAGGGGGAAGAGCACCTGCGTAAGAGGGCCCTGCAACTGCCGTTCACATTCACTACGGGGGAAGCCATCCTGTATGATAGCAGCCCCCTGAGCTCTCTGAATGCCCTCCCAGCCAGGAAGAGGATCAGGGCAAGGAAGGGCACCCTCACTGGTCAGGGCCCTGTGCACCCAGGCTCTCTTCTGGGAGCCATGATGCAGCAAGATGAATCCATGTACTTGTCTTGCATTGTCCCAACCACCCAAGGCTCACCCTTGGAGAGGAGGACATCCAATGACAGACACGAGGACAAGGAAGAGAAAGAGGAGAAGGAAGACCACTCCCTCCTGGCCTTCATTGAGACCCTGCTGGAGAAGGACTCAGAAAAACAGCCTGATCTCTGCTCCACTCTGCAGCACCTGGGGGTCACTGACCTCAACCAGTGTTTGTGGGAAGAGAGCTTTCTCAGGGCTGACTCAGGCCCTACAGGGTGTCAGAGCTTCCACCCACTGCCCTCCAGCCAGGGAGGGGGCTCCCACAGGGAAAAGGAGGTACTTTTTCATGACAGTGGAAATGTGGCATTGCCCCCACCAGCCAGCACAACTGTTCCACAGACCCTAAAGCCACAGCCTTGTCTAGACTTGGGCCAGCTAACCATGGCAGTAACTCCACCTCAGAACATGGGCACGGTGCCCAGCTGCCTTCAAACACACACAAATAATTTTTTCACCACTGGCCCTACATTCCAGAGCCCTCCACAGTGGCAGCCTCAGCACACCCAGCCAGCACCTTCGAATTTTGGGTTATGCCAGAAACCGACAATATTTGACTTCAGCCCCCTCCCTGAGGCCTCCAGACCCCACCATCCTGCTCAGGTTTTTCAGCCAAACAACATATCTTCACTCCCTTTAGGAGAAAATATCCCTAGACACCTGGATCAGCCAGGCCCTGGTATTCTGCATTTTTGCAAAGAACCTATGCTCTGGACAGCCTCACACAGTGGTCAGTTTCAAGGGCCCTTGATCTCCTCAGACCCCACCTCCTGTGGCACCCATCCCTTGGAGAGTGTTTGGGATTCCCCCATCCAGGGCCAGCCAGCAATGGTCCCTGTGGAAGTGGAGGTAGGGCAGGTAGCAAGGCAGGCCCAGCCCGACCCGTTCCACCACCTGTGGTCAATCACAGCCAACCCGTGCCCTCCATGGGCAGGGCCAGCCAGTGACATTCCTCCTAAATTGTGCCATGGTTTGCCCCCATCTGTCAAGGGGGCACCAGGTACCCCAAAAGACACACTTGGGAGTCAAGAGCACCCACCCCACTCCCTGGTGGTGAGCCAGCTCTCAGGGAGCCCTGCCTGTCCTTCCCAGGAGCTCCTGCACAGACCCATGGTTATGCAGGACTCTTACAGCATGGACTCCCCCTGGCCAGCTGCCAAGCAGCAGCAGTGGCTCTGTAGGCCAGTGAGAGAAGGATTGCCAAGTGTCCAGCACCTGGGTGGCTGCCCAAGAGATACCATTCCCCAGGCCCTGCAGCCGAGCCCCTTCCTGTCCTCCAAAAGCAGCTCCCCAGACATAGACAGCAGCCAATGCAAGAGCCCAGCTGAACCGACAAGGCAGAGCAAGGACAGACTGGTCATCCCAGCCTCAAGTGCTGGGGGGAAATCCCAGCTGCAGTCAAGCCCAGGTCTGCCTCCCTGCCCTCCTGACCCTGCCTGCCCACCTGCATCTATTCAGGGCAGCCATGACCTCCAGCTCCAGGTAAGTGTTGGCAAGCAGGACCATGGGGATTTGGGAGTAGCAGGGAGGGGTGTTCCACCTCGCTGATCAAGTGTAGAGCTGCTGGCAAATCTGAATGTGAGGAGGCATCAGCCCACCTGGCCAGTATAGGAGGAAGATCCCACCAGCCCATCTGGGCCTAGGCACAGTGTTGCTGTGAGATTGCGGGGCAGGGATACATGGAGGGATTCTGCAAACACAGCAGGTCACTGTCAGTGTTGATCAACTGAGGCTAGTGATGGTGGCAGGAGCAGCTTTAGCCCTGGGAGTAGCCTGGTTATGACCTGGTAGGCCCTCCAGCTGCAGTCTGCTCCCACTCTGGTGTCTCTTGGGCCATCACTGAGCCACCTGGACACCTGCATGTAATTTAGCCCAGATGCAGCTTTGGATGGAAGTCACACCAGCAGTGTTGTGGCCCCTCCGCCTCACACAGAGGAGATGTGCCTTTCTGGTGATACAGGGATGCCCTCAGGGCCAAGCGGGAACGTGGTGTCCCTGAACCCCCAGTGGCCCCATATGGCTTCAGTGGGAGTTATCCCCACCCCCTTCTCTAGGTGTTCTGCCTGGTCTCGTGTCACTCTGCCACCTCTCATTTCAGGGGTCCTCAGGCTCCTTCAGCTCACACCCCTTTTCCATTTTTTATTTCCCATCTGCCGTAAGTTAGAAAATCAGAAGACCAATTTGTTAGACTTATATCTGAAACCAAAATAATTCCTAATTAAAGCTTCAAATTTACATCTTTTGTAATCAAGTATCGATTTTAGAGTCCTTGGATTAACCCTCGTCTTCTGTAATTTTGTTCTGACTGTTCTGTTTCCTATTTTCCCATTGGCAGTGTTATCAAAACAAAGTGCACAGCTCCATAGCACTTGGGATTGCAGGCCCCAAAGGAAGCACATTTTCCTCCAAATTCTGACTTAGAAAGACCGTATCATGCTTTTCACCCCTGTCTGTGAACGTGATTTGGAGTCTTAACTACTGACATTTTCCCTGGAATTGAAGTATCTTAAACTTTCATATTGCTGGGCCAATCTATGTGTAAATACACATATCTGACAGCTTATCCTCTGGATCCCAAAGATATGTGCATTTTTTTTTACCTCATTTCCTTCTGTGCACTTTATACTCAAGACACACACGGAATTCTCATCGTTGTTTAAAAAAGTCACTTTTGATCCATAAAAATGTTCATAGGAAAGAGATCTAATGGGCATCCAACCCCCTAGACACATTCCAACATTTGCCTTCACAATGATATTTCCAAGCTCAGAGCTGAGCCTCAGCATCAGACAATCTGTTTGCAATCAAAGCCACCCAGACACATAGTTCTTACAGCACAGTGACATGCTGACAGCCACACGTGGAGAAGGGATGTGCACCCTTTGGCCTAGACCCCTGAAAAGGGCTTGGCCTTCACCCAGTATCTCGGACACAAGAGAAGATGGTCCTCAGTGGAACCCATGTGCAGAAAGAATGGTGTCCTGCCTGAGAGGAAGGCATGGGGATGCTGTAGATGGAAGATCCAGACAGCAGTGCACCCTCGAGGCATAGAGTGCATGGACCTCAGTCTCCCAGCAGAGCAAACAGAGAAAGATTGGTGGCCACTACTTCTCCTGCCATAAAGGACTCAGAATGGTCAAGGCTCACGGTAGCATTTCCAGTGACTTCTGAGGCTTCAACCACAGAGATCATTGTTTAAGAGATGAATGGACTAAACATCATCAAGTACAACCACCATTGGACCTATTTACCACTGTCACCCAGAACCAGGCACACAATAGGTGCTTAATGAATGTCCATTGTATGTGTGCATGAATGAAAGCGTGGGAACACAGAGGCTAGGGGACCAGCCCAGTCAGAACCCAGTGGAAGAACTCTCCTGACACCGCCAGGTCCACTACCTGTTACCAAAAACCATGTGACCTATGCAGGGCAGGGGGCAAGAGGAAAGCCATCCATACTAATTTCCACGGCATCATTGATGCTGTTTTGTGTATGGGACATCTGCTATTTTAGACCCTTGGATCTAACACACTGAAACATCAACTAAGACCCTGCAGCCTGACAAATGGGAGAAAACACACCAGTACTCGATAAATGCTTTAGCCCACTCTCTCAAACCAAAAAGTACAGCCTCTCATCGTGGGCTAAGGTGAAATTCTCTATCCTCCTTTAGAATCTGTACATGGGCAGCATTGTGTCCTAACAAACAATGGTCTATTTGGAGTACTTTTTATGTTTTTCTGTCCAAAGAAAACAGTTTAATCACAAAACTGTGCATGTTCGTGGACACTCTTAGGCCTGCCTTGATGTGAAGAGCTGTCCTTTCATGGTATTTTCAACTGGGTCACAAGCTTTTTAAAACTACTTGAAAATTCCCATGTGAAGTGCAGACTCATTATGTGTGTGTGTAACCATGTGCACATTCTAATCCTCTGTGCTGTTTACTACTATGGACCATAATGAAGCACTGACACACAGCTCACAAGAATATATCTGGTGTTTCACTCACATTGCTGAATAGTAAATCATTCCAAAACATAGAATATTAAAATGACAATCATCTGTTTGCTCGTTATTCTTGAATATGGTGTGCTCAACTGAATGGTTCTTCTGTGGGGCTCTCCTGCATCATTCATATGGCTGTGGTCATCTGGTTGCTCAGCTGGGGCTCCCTCACATGTCTGGCAGTTTTCTGGGTGTCAGCCAGACTCCTCAGTTCCCTCTCTCATGGCCTTTCCAGTAAAAGACCAGGATTTCTTGGCTGCAGCGTGCTCCATGAAGTCAAGCCCCAGTGTGCAGGTGCTGACCAAGCCTCTGCTAGGGCAAGTGGTCAAGCCAAGTCACATGGCCAAGCCCAGAATCAAAGTAAAGTGCCCAAGGATGTAACACTGACACCATCTAATAGTCATCCCCACCCGCAACACTGCTAGGAGCAGTAATCTCCAGGTAACAGGTGAGGGATGTCCACCATGTCCATTTGAGCCAGAAAATGTCCTACCGACCAGTGTACAAAAGTCTGTTTAACAAGTGATGAAGCTGGGCTGGTCCTTGAGGACAGGAACTAATGGGGAGGAAAAGAGGTTCTTCCCTCCAGGCACAGGGTGATATTCAGGAGAAATGCTTGGGCATGGGGACTTCCCTACCCACTCCCTGTCACCTCTCCCTCTTCCCTTCTCTGGAGTCCAGGATCCTCCTGCTGCCCCCCCAAACCACCACACCCACACCCACATCTGGGTGAGAAGTCAGGAGCAAGGAAGACACTAGGTGAGCACCTTTGTGGAGTCCACAAAGATACAAAAGGCTGGTGGGCCCTCAGCCCTCCCTGAGCACTTTCATTTTTAAGAAAGTATTGACACACTGACACCCCTTGGGGCACTTTGCAAAATATAACAGTCATGTGGGCCAGACGATACTGACCCTAACCCAGCTTCCCTATGCAGCTCTGCCTTTCCCAGAGACTCTCAAAGGATCTAATTTTCTGCTTGGGCTCAGCAGCAGTAAGGATGAGGAGAAGACAATTTCATGTCTGCATATCAGCCACTTGGAGGCCAGCAAGCTAGGTTCTTTGGGCAGCTGGCCTTGCAGGGTCATGGGGGGCAGGAGAGATGGGAATGCAGAGGAGCCAGGCCACAGACCAGTTAGGAACCCAGGCTCAGGATGCCTCAGTGCACCAACCACACCAGGTCCAGGTCTGTACCCAAACAAGTCAAAAATAACCACAAACACGTAACTCACTTTAAAAGCATGCAACCCCAAGTTCTTTTCATGAAGAAGCCTCGTTTGCTAATATTGCCAGCCAGCTAATTGACTGCCCAAGGTGATATCCAAATTGTGTATTTGTCCTTTACCTCCACAGAACGTGCTCATGTTGCCCAAAGTCCTTCAGTTTCTTGTAAATTGCACTCTTGTCCCAGAAGTTACTGGGCTATTAGGTGAAGCACAAACCCCTTATCAGTACTCTTGATGCAGTCAAATTTTCCCAGGATCATAGATCATTCAAAGGAACAAAATCAGTCTTCCTAATAATTTGGGTGCATAGTACAATAAAGACTATATTTGGCTTAATTAACATCTTGGAAATAATAACTTTTAACCAAAAATAACCCATACTTTCAGCAAAATATTAACTTATTCAAAAAGAGAAAGTATGTGTTACATGGCCAGTAATACCATAACCTCTTACTAATGTAATTATTATTCAACATATTCAAGCAGATAGTAGATGAGTGCACATGCATGTGTGTGTTTAGTTACAGGCCTGACTCTTCTCTGGTGAGTACAGGCTTTCTGGTTCTCTTGTATTTGTGGCCTGTGCCAAGCAGGAGACGTTGAAGCAAATGTGTGTGTGAAAATGAGCCTGACTTGTGAGCTCAGACAATTATACTTGTATTCTTCCTTTCTACTGAGTATGACTTGAAAATAACTTGATGGCTGTCTTTTTAATTTGGCACACATGCTTCAGGACACTATAGACAGTTCCTGAAACATTCTTTTATAACTACCATGATTCAGACGGTGCCCATGCTGTGAGCACTGCTGTTACTGATTCAGGGGCCTGCTTCCTGAAACCAGGGCAAATGGAGGGGATGCCAGGTGCTTGACTTCCCAGGGGTAGGACTGGCCAGGAGGAGACTAGATGGGAAGACTGGAGTAAAAGGGAGAAGAGAGTGGGTGGGCTTTTGAGGTAATAAGCAGTCAGGAGTGGCCAGAGGAGCTGGCTGTACTCGTTCACTCTTCTGTGGGGCATGGCACACACCACCCTCTGAGGTGCAGGGCTCCAACCAGCTGGAGGAACCAAGGGAGCTTCTTGCCTTACAACTCAAAGGAAGGCCCAGAGACTCCGGCATTAAAACGACCATAGGGGCCTCCACTGCTGCAGGGTTTTTAAGTGTCAGCCAGGGAGGGGCTGCACTAGGCTCCTGTCCAGGACCTTCACAGATTGGAAATATGCCCCCTGATTAGCCCAAGTCCTGGACACCACTCTTGGAGCTGGGGGAGGAGTCCCACCATGCACATGGGCTGGGAGGGAGTTTCCTAGAAGGAATTTGGGGTTCTCTTTAGGGATGATCAGAGAAGATGCTATTGAAGGCAAAAAAACGGAAAACCCAATCCTGTCTGATTTAAACAGCTAGACTAGGGGTTTCTTCCCAGCTAGAAGCCCAGTGTGGAATGGAGTCTTTGGGATAATCCAGTGTTGCTGATGTTTCTCTCTGGTTCTTGGTGCTTCCCCTGTGCAGTGTGTTTGCTTCACTCTGGACACGTGGCAGTTCCAGACCCCAAACCACAGCCACAATGTGCCACACAGGAGTCTGTCCTTCCTTCCTGTCCCTCTCTTTCAAGAGCAGGTAAAATTTCCCCAGAAATTACCAGCAATAACTTTTCACTAACCTAAGATGAGTCATGTGCCTGTGCACGAACTAATCATGGGATAAGAA
This sequence comes from Cryptoprocta ferox, assembly GCA_028646485.1. Lineage (NCBI taxonomy): Eukaryota > Metazoa > Chordata > Mammalia > Carnivora > Eupleridae > Cryptoprocta > Cryptoprocta ferox. Next base: position 112,729 of record CM053573.1, read on the forward strand.
CACAGGGAGGGTGGGGTTGCTGGGGTTTCCCAGGTTGATTTGGGAGGCCCAGAGCACAGCGCTGGGCCTGGGTTCATCACTTATTCCCGAGTTACTACTCAGTAGAGGAGAGGTGACTATACCATGGGTGGAGAGGCCTTAGGGACATAAGCATTTATGAATGTTCTGAAGGCTTGGTGGGTGCTCTGTCTTTCCCATCTAATGATCTCTGATTCCTGCAGCCGAGCTAGGCCCACAGGTGGCCAGAGGAAACACAGTAACACAGAGGCTGGAGTCTAGGCAGACCCAACTCTAAGTATCAAGGCCTATCAAAGTCCAGGGCAGCTATGACTGGAAAACCCAATGTCATAAACTATCAGTATTTCTAATTGATCTAAGGATTCAGTGAAATTCCAGTCAAACTTGCCAGGTTTCTCATAAAACTTGAAAAGTTGATTCAAAAATGTATAAGGCAGGGGCACCTGGGTGGCTCAGTTGGTTAAGCGTCTGACTGTTGACTTCGGCTCAGGTCATGATCTCACGGTCTGTGACTTCGAGCCCCACATCGGGCTCTGCGTTGACAGTGCAGAGCCTGCTTGGGATTTTCTTTTTCTTTCTCTCTCTCTCTCTCTCTCTCTCTGCCCCTTCCCTGCTTGCTCTTTAACTCTCTCTCTCAAAATAAATAAAAATAAACTTTAAAAATCTTTAAAATGTATAAGGCAGATGAAGGACCAATGTTAATCAAGATATCTCATCATAAAGAAGAACAAAGGGCTATACATGACATATTGCCTATCAAGGCTTTCATAAAGCACAACAATGAAGAGACCGTGGTGTTGGTTCCCAGTCACACAGAGCAGCGGAATAGAATAGGAGCCCAGAAACATATCACACATCTCTAAGAACTCAATATATATGCTGGAAGGGATCAGAACTATGGTTCTGAATAGAACTGGTTTATTCCAGTACATCTGGAAGTCTCACAGATCTGTCTCTACTTCAACAGTATTTGGATGGAGTAGACCCAGGAACTCCCCTTCTACCAGTTTCCACTCACCGTCCAAACTTTTTTCCAGTGGCAACCTTCAGAGCCATCTTCTCAACACCCTCTGCCTCCAGGACCAGCCAGCACCCTATTTTGAGCTGGCTCCTTATTACCAATCAACCATGAGCTCCTAGATTTGTCAGAATTATTCTCCCATAGTAGAAGCCGCTATCAACCACCTCGCCAACATGCATCTGTGGGTCTCCAGCACCTACCTCTCTCTGGGCTTCTGTTTCCACTATGAAGACATGACTCTGGAGGGCATGGGCCACTTCTGCAAGTTGGCTGAGGAGAAGCACTGGGGCGCTGAGGATCTCTGAAAGATGCAAAACCAGCCTGGCAGCTGCCCCTCTTCCAGGACATGCATGAGCTGTCCCAAGATGAGTGGAATAAAACCATGGAAGCCACCCTGGCTCTGGAGAAGAACCTGAACCAGGCCTTTTTGGGTCTGCATTCCCTGGATTCTGCCCACACAGACTCCTGTCTCTGTGACTTCCTGGAAAGCCACTTCCTGAATGAGGAGGTGAAACTTATCAAGAAGATGGAGACCACCTGACTCACTTCTAGCAGGCTGGATGGCCCCCAGGCTGGGCTGGGCAAGGATCTCTTCAAAAGACTCACCCTTAAGCACAACTAGCAGCCTCTGGAGCCCCGCAGCCTTGGAGGGGCCCCTCTGGTATCCCTCTGGTGCCAGGGCTTCTACTTGAGCCTCTCTCTGCAACTACTAGTCAATTTTTTAACCACCCTGGAGCCCTCTCCCAAGCCAAAGACCAAATGGAAACAATAAAACAATAAAGCTTTTTGCAGGGGAAAAAAAAGCTGTAGGGGAAACATAGATCATTCAACAGTGGAGCTAAAATCATTGGTTACCCATATGGAAGATAATAAAATTGGGTCCCAGTCTTATCATACACTAAAATAAAGTCTAAATGGAGCAGATAGTAGGAAAAGCAAAGGTTTCAGCATTTTAGAAGAAACTATAAGAGAATATCTTTATGACCTCAGAATAGGGAAGAATTTCTTAAACAAGACATAAGAGCAAAAGAAAAAAAGGAAAGAATTGGTAAATCCCTTTAAAAATTTTTTTAATGTTTATTTATTTTTGAGACAGAGACAGAGCGTGAGCAGAGGAGGGGCAGAGAGAGGGGAGGGAGACACAGAATCTGAAAGAGGCTCCCGGCTCCAAGTTCTCAGCACAGAGCCTGACACAGGGCTCGAACTCACAAACCACAAGATCATGACCTGAGCTGAATTCAGACACTTAACCGACTGAGCCACCCAGGAGCCCCAGTAAATCCTTTTTAAATACATTAAAAATTAGTAACCTTTATTCATAAAAAATGCTATACTTGAAATGGAATGACAAATAAAAATAAACTATTGGGACTATACCAAAATTAAAAGCTTTTGCACAGAGGAAAAAAAACTATCAACAAAACAAAAAGACAACCTACTGAATGGAAGAAGATATTTGCAAATGATATAGCCACTAAGAGATTAATATCCAAAATATACAAAGAACTACATACAACTCACCACCAAAAAAACAAAAACAAAAAAAAACCCAATTTAGAAATGGAAAGAGGACCTGAACAGACATTTCTCCAAACAAGACATACAGATGGCTAACAGACACATTAAAAGATGCTCAACATCACTCATCATCAGGGAAATGCAAATCAAAATCACAACTAGATATCCCCTCACACCAGTCAGAATAGCTAGAATCAAAAAGACAAGAAATAACGATGTTGGCCAGGATCTGGAGAAAAGGAAACCCTTGTTGGCAAATAGAGTTGGGTTTTCTGTTTATGATTTCCAACAGCATCTGGGAATGCAAACTGGTACAGCCACTGTGGAAAACAGTATGCAGATTCCTCAAAAAATTAAAGGTAGATCTATCCTGTGATGCAGCAATTCCACTGCCCAAGTCCAGGAAGTCCAAAGAGCTGTAAAGAAGATGAACTCAAAGAAGTGGAATATATTAGACTTTACAGGTGAGAGTTTACATTGTTATAAATTTGGAAAAGAATTCAAATTTGGAAAATAATTATCATGTGAAGTTGAACAAGTGCACACTAGTCTTCCTAGATACACACAAGAAGATAACTGCACAAGTATGTTATGAGACATGTACAGATATTGTGGTGGTTGCAAAAGCTTTGAGACACCAACAAGGCAAGCAAATTCTGTAATAGCCATATGATGGGATACTGCATTCATCAATGGAAACTAATGCATGCATTAACATGGGTGAATCTCAGAAACATAATGTCAGATAAAACATGAAAATTGCAGAAAAATACACATAGTATGATACCATTTATATACAGTTTAAAATAATTAAAATGAAACAATATTTTATTAAGAATACATGCACATGTATTAAAGAATGATAAAGCCTAAATATCAAAATTGTGGGGGCAGGGGTGAAAAAAAAGCAAAAAATAGGATGTGATTGGGAGGGGTGAGCAGGGTGTTCCCAATATTGGTAATGTTCTGTTTCTCTCCCCACTGGTGGGCCCATGGGTGTCCTTTTATTATTCATGGGTATGTATGATGCTCCATAATGTTAAAAAATATTTTTTAAAACTCACCCTATGCTTCTAATGTGAAAGGGACCAATTACATAAACTGGCAGTTCCCACAGCATGCGATCTTCAGGATGTGGTGTAGGGGGTCTCGTTAATATCAAGGATAATCTCCCAGTGTTGTTCTGTGAAGTCTGTAATGCCATAAACATCTATTCTCTTAAGCAGAAAGCAGGGCTCACCTGGGTACTTTCCCAGTCATAGCACCTAGATGGAACAACATTGTTTCATTTTTACATTATTGGGGGAGGGGTTGCTTATCTATTCATTGCAAGGTACATTGTTTTTCCATTTTAAAAAGAGAATAGTTGGGGCACCTGGGTGATTCAGTTGGTTAAGCGTCCGACTTTGGCTCAGGTCATGATTTTGTGCTTTGTGAATTTGAGCCCCACATCAGGCTCTGTGCTGACACCTCAGAGGCTGCTCAGATTCTGTGTCCTTATCTTGCTCTGCCCCTCACCCACTCATGCTTTGTCTCTCTCTCTTATGAATAAAACATTTAAAAAAATAAAAAAAAAGAATTCTACCCCTGAAATGTTGACTTTTGCCCCTATTCTTTTACTAAGTACAACGAAAACCCTAGACATTACGTATTAGACACACATTTTTAAAAAGGCTGAAGTGGAGAAAATAAGACAGAACAACTAGAAACATTAGAACCCAAGGAATATAGCACTGAATTACCTTTTTTTTTTTTTTTTTGGTTGTTGGTTGGGTTGGGTTTTGTTGTTTTTGTTTGTTTGTTTAATGTATCCCAGACTTGGAGCTGAAGAAACCAACTGAAAAAAACAATGAGCGCAGACTAAGAAATCTCCAATAAAAACTGGCTCTCTCTAATCAAATAACCAGAAGGGAGACCACCTAGTAAGACAGAAAATCTTTCGATATGATTGCTGCACACCAACCAAACACCACAGAAAATACTGTGACTGATAGTCACTCATGTGAGTAAAGCATGAGACTTTCACCCTCTCCACCAGGGTGCAGAGAATACCAAGTAGGGAGCCAGGAATTTTACCCCAATGGGCACTAACAAGACCTAAGACCCAGCAGTGACAAGCCACTCCAACCCCACTCAGCCAGAGGTATTAGTAGAGGCTTTGAAGGGAGCCAGAACTCTCATCCCTGCCCCAAAACAACAAGAACCCCTTCCTCAGTGTCAATGGTGGCCAAGTGTGGAACTTAGACCTCTACACCCACCTGGCTGTAACAAGGCAGTGTTCCCACTTCCCCTGCTAGAGCAGTGTCAGGAGAAGCCAGCCAAAATAGAAGATCTAAATTAAGATCCAGAGTCTCATAACATAATACCCCAAATATCCAAGTTTCAGTTGAAAATAATTTGTCATACCAAGAACCAAGGACAGTCTGACATGAATGAAAAAAGACAATCAATAGATGCCAACATAAGGTGACAGAGATGTTAGAGTCACCTGCAAAGAACTACTAAGTTCTTTGTAAAGGTTACAAAAATGCTGATTTGAAGGAGCACATGCACCCCAATGTTTATAGCAGTGCTATCAACAATAGCTGAATTATGGAAAGTGCCCAGATGTCTATCGACTGATGAATGGATAAAGAAGATGTGGTGTATACATATATACAATGAAATATTATTCAGCAATCAAAAAGAATGACATCTTGCCACTTGCAACAACATGGATGGAACTAGAGTGTATTATGCTAAGCAAAATAAGTCAATCAGAGAAAGACAAATATGATTTCACTCCAAAGAGGAATTTAAAACAAAACAGCTGAACATAGGGGAATGGAAGGAAAAAAATAAGATAAAAACAGAGAGAGAGGCAAACCATAAGAGACTCTTTTTTTTTCATGTTTATTTATTTTGAGAGAGAGTGTGCTATCTGGGAAGGGGCAGGGAGGGAGGGAGAGAGAGAGAGAGAGAGAGAGAGAGAATCCCAAGGAGGCTCCACACTGCGAGCACAGAGCTGCATGCAGGACTTGAACTCATGAACCGTGAGACTGTGACCTGAGCCAATATCAAGAGTTGGATGCTTAACCAACTGAGCCACACAGCACCCCCTTAAGAGACTCTTAAACATAGAGAACAAACAGAGGGTTGCTGGAGGGGAGGTTGGTGAGGGTATGGGCTACATGGGTGAAGACATTAAGGAGGGCACTTGTTGGGATGAGCACAGGATGTTATATGTAAGTGATGAATCACTATATTCTACTCCTGAAACCAATACTACACTATATGTCAATTAACTTGAATCTAAATATTTTTTTAAGTTTGTGGCGAAAAAAATGAATTGCCTACAAAGATTTTAAAGCAACCACCAAAAAAAATGCTTCAGTGAACAATTACAAAAACACATGAAACAAATTAAAAAAATAGAAAGTCTCAGCAAATAAACAAAAAATAAAGAAAAAAATGGAAATTTTAGAATAGAAAAATATAATACATAACTGCAATAAATTCCATGGATGGACTCAACAACAAGGGAGTGAAAAAAAATAGAAAGCATCGATGAACTGGAAGATAGAACAAGAGAAATTATCCAATCTAAACAGCAGAGAGAAAATAGATTGAGAAATAAAGGGGAAAAAAAAGCAGAATCTCAGGAATTTATGGAACTATAATAAAAGCTGTTGTGTGTGTGCCAGAGTTCAACAAAGAAGGAGGGGAGGGCTGAAAAAGTACTCAAAGAAATAATGGCTGAAAACTCCCCACATTTGGCAAAAAACAAAAATCTATAGATCCAAGAGTGGTGAAAAACCAAAAGTGGTAAATCAAAGAAATCCACACCAAGATACATCATGGGAAGATTTCTGAAAATTAAAAAAAAAAAAAGTCTTGAAGCATCAGCTGAGAGATGGCACCTACCCACAGTGAGGATCAATATGAATGACAGTGACTTCTTGTCAGAAATCATGGAGGTAAGAACAAGGTAGCACTACCTTTTCAATGGCTGAAAGAAAAGAAATGTCAATCCAAATTACTGTCCAGCAAAAAATACCATTCAGAAATAAAGAGAAAATCAAGACATTTTCAAATGAAGGGAAATTAAGGAATTTGTCACCAACAGAAATACCCTTCATAAAACTGGCTGAGGGACACCTGAGTGGCTCAGTCAGTTGAGTGATTCTTGATTTTGGCTCAGGTCATGGGATCAAGCTCCATGCTAAGCATGGAGCCTGCTTAAGATTCGCTCTCTTTCCAATGAAATCCTGCCATTTGCAACAACATGGATGGAATTGGAGGGTATTATGCTAAGTGAAATAAGTCAGTCAGAGAAAGACAGATATCATATATTTTCACTCATAAGTGGAATTGAGAAACTTAACAGAGGGGCGCCTGGGGGGCTCAGTCGGTTAGGCGTCCGACGTCGGCTCAGGTCATGATCTCATGGTTCATGGGTTCAAGCCCCACGTCGGGCTCTGTGCTGACAACTCAGAGCCTGGACCCTGTTTCAGATTCTGTGTCTCCCTCTCTCTCTCTGCCCCTCCCCCACTCGTGCTCTGTCTCTCTCTGTCTCAAAAATAAATAAACTATAAAAAATAAAAGAGAGAAACTTAACAGAAGACCATGGGGGAAGGGAAGAGGGAAAATAGTTTTAAACAGAGAGGGAGGCAAACCATAAGAGACTTTTAAATACAGAAAACAAACTTAGGGTTGATGGGTCGGGGGGAATGGTGATGGGTATTGAAGAGGGCACTTGTTGGGATGAGCACTGGGTGTGGTATGCAAGCGATGAATCATGGGAATCTACTCCTGAAACCAAGAGTGCACTGTATACACTGTATGCTGGCTAACTTTACAATAAATTATGTTTAAAACTGTTTAAAAAACAAACCAATAAAAAAAATATTCTCTCTCTTTCCCTCTGCCCATCTCTCCTGCTTGTGCTTTCACTCCCTCTCTAAAATAAAAAAAAAAAAAATTTTTTTTAACTAAATTTTTTTAAAACTGGCTGAAGGACATGGTCTAAAGAGAAAGGAAATAATAACAAAGGAAACTGGAACACCAAAAGGAAGAAAGAACATGGCAATCAAAATTATGGGTAAATTATATGTTTTCACTCATATATGGAACAGGAGAAACTTAACAGAGGACCATGGGGGAGGGGAAATGGGAAAAAATAGTTAAGGAGAGAGAGGGAGGCAAACCATGAGAGACTCTTAAATACTGAGAACAAACTGAGGGTTGATGAGGGTGGGGGAGAGGGGAAAAGGGGTGATGAGCATGAAGGAGGGCACTTGTTGGGGTGAGCACTGGGTGTAATACGGAAACCAACATGACAATAAACTATAAAATAAAAATAAAAATAAAAATAAAAAGGCATGACAACTGAAAAAAAAAAAAGAAAAAACAAAACAACCCCCAATGATAATGGGGCAGAGGACATGCAGGCCTCTGTGTGTGCTCTCTCTTTTTAAAATGTAAATGGCTGTAAGAAGTTCATTGAGTAGCCAGCAAATGTACTGATCTGCTTCTGAAAAAATGTACAGATGGGGGAGACAGGAGTTGGAGGAGAAGCACAGATGAAGAAGTCTTTTCATTCTGATTTGTCACTGAGCAGAGACCTGGAGTTGCTGAGGGTGTCAAAACTCAGAGATGCAAACACAGGGAGGAAGGGCAACACAGACACACAGCAGGCGCAGCTGGCAGGAAATGTGCTTCTGCAGGGCTCAGATGCATGAAGGACATGTAACCAGGGGTGGGTTGGGATTTCAGCGTAAATCTGCTGTCCTCCCAGGGGACAGAGCTGAGTGCTCACAGATGGCCAAAGACCTAGCGATGTTTCCAGATAACTGAGACAGGCTGCTCCTGCCCCCCTTCCCTGTTAAAGAATGAGTGCTCTCTCTGCTCTTGATTTGCTGAGCCAGGCATTGCTCTCTGAACTTCGTGTGGGGCTTGATCAAGTGATTTTATATTATTGCTTCTCTTGAAATCCTTTTTCTTTTTGGTGCCACATAAATGCAGATATTCTCACTTAAAAAAAGGATGGGTAAATTAAATAGATATTCTCATCATGAATCATCTAAATTAGGTCTGACAGTCGAAGCAGAAGTGTAACTCTATCTGAAGTGCTTTCCACCTAAATTAATGTGAAGGAAATATTCAAGGTAACTATATTATAAATAAGGAAGTATCAAAAAACATAAAGTTTTCAGGGAGACTGGGTGGCTCAGTCGGCTAAGTGCCCAACTTTGGCTCAGGTCATGTACTCACGGTTCGTGGGTTCAAGCCCCTCACTGAGCTCTGTGCTGATAGCTCGGAGCCTGGAACCTGCTTTGGATCCTGTGTCTCCCTTTCACTTTGTCCTCCCCCACTTGTTCTCTCTCTCTCTGTCTCTGTCTCTCTCTGTCTCTCTCTCTCTCTCTCTGTCTCTCTCTCTCTCTCTCTAAGATAAATAAACATTAAAAAATATATTTTCCACATTTTACTAGCCTGGAAAAATATGGATACCAAGAAACAGAAGATATATAAATAAAAGTCTTATATACAAGACAGAGAGAAAAACTAGAGACCCAGAAGAACCAATGGTGTAGTTCCAGCCTGAAGCCCTGAGAACCAAGAGAGCCAATGGTGTAGCTTGATTCTGAATTTAAGTCTGCAGGCAGGGAAGGACCACTGCCCTGCCTCATAGGCAGAGAGAGAGAACAGATTCTCCCTTCCCTTTCTCAGACTTTTTGTTCTATTCTGGCCTTCAATGAATTGAATGAGGCTTACTCATTATGGGAAGGGCAATCTGCTTTACTCTGTCTACCAAATCAAATGTTAATATCATTCAGAACCACCATCACAAACACACCTAGAATAATGTGTTGAACCAAATATCTGAGTACCCCACAGTCAAGTCAAGTTTATATGAAGAGATATACTCAAAAACACTGTAAATAAATCAAGCTGGAATTTTAAAAATTGTTCAAGTAATCCACATGAAGGCATGAAAATGAGAAACAAAAAAATTAACTAGTGGACATAAGAACTAATATATAAATAACTACATGAAATATAAATGGTCCAAATAAACCAATGAAAAGACAGAGACTGGTAGACTGGATTAGAAAGTATGATTCAACTGTATGCTGACTACAGGAAACTCACTTCAAATATAACAATATAGGCAGGTTGAAAGTAAAAGGATAGAAAAATACCTCATGAAAATATCAACATAAGAAAGTAAGAGTGGCCATATTAGTATCAGATAAAGTAGACTTCACAACAAAGAAAATTAAAAACAGAGAGAGACATTATATCATGACAAAAGGGTCAACCCACTAAGAAGACATAGTAATCCTAAATGTTGATGCACCAAACAATAGAGCTACAAAATACATGAAGCAAAACCCTATAGAGCTGAGAGGAGAGCTAGACAAATTCACAAACATAGCTGGAGGCTCCATCAGTCCTCTCTGGACGGTTGCTGAACTGACTAAACAGGGAATCAACAGGGCTGTAAAAGAACTCAGCAACACCATCAACCAACAACAGCTACTTGACATTCGTAGAATGCTCCACCCAACAACCGCAGAATGCATCCTTTTCCAGTGTGCAGGGGACATAGAGTAAAATAGACCACATCCTGAGTCATGAAACAAAACTCATGAATCTAACATAATTGAAATCATGACTAGGGTGTCCTCCTCCATAGCAGAATCAAACTAGAAATCAGTAAAGGAAAGATAACAGGAAAATCTGCAAACACTTGGACAATTTGCATGAAGCACATGAGATGGTCTGGGGAAGGGACTCAAGTGTGAAAGGGATGCTACCTTGTCACCCTCTGGATGGACTGTCCCTTCCCCTCCACACACACACACACGGAGTACATCCAAGGAAGATGGAAAACATAAGGTGCCTTGCAGGAGGGCATCTGCCTACCTTCCCATCCTGTTTCCCTTATTGTCCTTGGAAACCCCTCAGGCTTTTGGGGGACCCCCATGGTGAACTGTGTGATCCCAAAGCTTTGCTGACTGATCTTGGGCTGGAAGTGAGACTCTTAACCAAGAAAGGAACTAATTTTAAAATTACAACCATATGGGAAAGAGGTACATACTAGTTGCTGCTGTTTTGTGCATGCACACAAGTACACAGATTGGGGTCTAATTTTTAAGGTTTCTGGGGTTTGCTAGCTTTGGCATCTGGAGGAGTAGATTTACACCCAGCATGGAAGGGAGGCCTTCCAAGGGGCTAGGTCCAGCTTGGGAAGCTTCTGGCTACCAAGCATACTTCATTCCGCATATCTTGTCTTCCCCTGATGCTCCAACCAAAAACCTGGAAACACGGAGAAAGGAAGCCCCATGTCCCAGGCCCCAAGTGCCCCTGCACACATGGTGGGTGCAGCAGGCCCCATGCAAGGGGTCTGTCCCAAGCTGCCTCTTTAAGGTCTCCCCATCAGGAGATAAGGAGGAGGGCTGGAGCCCGTCCTACACTGGGAAGGGAGTGCCACGGACCCCTGAATCTGCTGGGTCTCTGTGCTAATCAACCTGTGACCTACCCCGCTCCCGACCTAGGGCTGTGCCTTCTCCCAAACCCACAACCTGTCCCACCAGTGGTTTCCTGGGAACCTGCTGGCCCCTCATGTTTTCCTCTGGGGCTGGGAGTTGTCTCCACAGCCCTGTCTAGCAGGAATATAGCCCAAGCATGTGGGCCACCATGTGTGTCCTTCACCTGACCCCTGACAAAGTTCTGATCTGTCACTCAATTTCCACAATGATGCTTTGGTATTTTTTGTTCTTGTTTTAATTTTTTTAATCTTTTATTTATTTTTGAGAGAGAGAGACCGAGCATGAGCGGGGGAGGGGCAGAGAGAGAGGGAGACACAGAATACGAAGCAGGCTCCAGGCTCTGAGCTGTCAGCACAGAGCCCGACGCAGGGCTCGAACTCATGAACAGTGAGATCATGACCTGAGCCGAAGTTGGACGCTCAACCGACTGAGCCACCCAGGCACCCCTCCACAACGATGCTTTGAAACAGACAGGGAATATCTGAGTCCCACTTGATCTGCTGAAACAAATGCACAGCCAGGCTACTGGTGCACCCTCCTCTTGGAGCTGCCCCGAGATGCTGCCTCAACAACTCTGTGCTCAAGATGTGGGGGAACGAGTCAACCAACAGAGAGAGCTGTGCCCGGGGAGGGGGACTGTGATGGGCAGTTGGGCATCCACTGGCCTTGGTAGGCCCAAGTGAGCAGAGACCATGATCCTGTTCATCTGGCGGCGGGGGGGGGGGGGGGGTCGCTGCATCTCCTGTGAAGAGAGATCTCCCCATCATTCCATAAACCCAGCTCTCGCAGATCCCAGAAGAGTGCGAGAGGAAATAACAGGGCTTCCTGGGCTATCAAGGGTCAGGCTGAAGGCCAAGGTGAGGAGGGCTTATGGATGTACGCTCTGTCCCCTGCTCCTCCCTCAGCCTCTCTCTTTGGTATAAGCTTCAACCTGTGCCATTAGCAAGGTGAGGGCAGCCACCTTGGTGCACCTCACAATAGCAGAAAAAGCTGGGCCCCTCCCCTGGACCTCCCCCCTGGACCTCCCCCCACAGGCCAGAGCCACACGCTCTGGGAACAGATGGGGCGTCAAGTTGACCTCAACAGTCAGGATTTGCCTAGCGGTGCACATGGGTCACCCTTCCTGCATCACACAGGGGAGGGCGAGCAAGAGCAGACAGAGCTGGCTTGGCCAAGCACCGGCATGTGAGAGCAGCCCTGGGTGTCAGCCAGCCTCTGAATTCAGGACTCACTCCTAGTGCTCCAGATCCTGATCCTGATCGCCACCCAGCAGCAGCCACTGCGACTTCCTGGAGCCATCAAGGCTTCTCGCCCAGGCCTTGGGATGGAGGTGGCATTTCTGAGCCAGCCTCAGCAGCCCTCCAGGATCTGGCCCTATGCATCTCCCCCCAGCCTGTCAAGATACAAAACATTTCCATTACCACAGGATGACTTCCTCCTCTGTGAGTTCCAGGATCACTGACAAAGGTAGAGTGGGCAAGGATGGAGTGGGGACCCCAGAGATGCTGCTGGCCAGACAGGGGATGAGGGCCAAGGGAGCTCACAGTGACAGGCAGTGAGTGAAGGACTGGTGGGGACTCTCGCATCTGTCTCATGAGCAATGGAGATGACTATTATTGCAGATATTCTCAGTATTTTCTGAATCTGCCTGATGACCCTCTGAAGAACATACATTATTATCCTTACACATGGGGAAACTGAGACATGGTGAGGTAGAGGCAGAGTTAGGTCCTGAAGCCATAAAGTCTGGGGTACTCAAGGGAGGGATTTGGGCTGTGAGTCCTGGGACCATCAGAATCACCGGTCTGGAGCTTAGGAGACAGGCCTGAGGCCCTTGGAGTCATCAGTCAGTATGGGGTTAGTCTGTGACAGCTGGTAGACAGGCCTTGGAGAAACCTCAAGATTCTCTACAGGGAAGGAGGAAGGAGGGGGCAGCCTGAGAGCATCTGGTTTGTTGGGAGGGGACCCAGCCCACTGTGAGGGTGCAGACCTGCACGCAGATATCTGAAAGGCCATGGGACGTGGGTCCCAAAATGAGGTGGCCATTCCTCTGGAGAAAGGTTGAGTGGAAGGCGATTGTCTCTAGGGGGCAAGAGTGGAGAATTTCTTTCTTCTCTGACATCACTGCAAGTGGTTTGTACAAGGAATGTCTTGATTGTACAATGGAAAAAAAAATTTTTAATCAAAATAAGCCAAAATAATAAAGTAGTGCTCCACAGAGCTGTGGCCACCTTCCTGTCCCCGCCTTCACTGGCACACTCAGCCCAGCTTCTGGCTCCAGCAGCATATTTGCTTTTGGCAAAAAGGTTTCACACGATGGGAACACTCAGGGAATAGCTCCACACCCCTGCTGCTCCCCGTTAAGCTCCATGACTCAAATTTTGTTGCTGCATTCAGGGGAAGTCTAGTGAAGAAAATGAAATCTGAAAGAGGTCCGATAACCCTGTCCATTCTTATGGTTGTTGCTGTTGTATATTCTGTGCAATCTACCTCCCTCTGTTTGTACGTAAAGTGACACTCATGTTACTCAGCAGGCGATCTGGGGAGCTGTTGAGAAGAAAACAATGGCGGACTTCAAAATTTAAAGGAGCTCTTCCAATTTCCCTGATTCTTACAGGTAACAGATTTGCTTCCTTGCTTAGAATAATGTCTTCAGATGGTCATGGAGGAGGGCACTTGTGGGGAAGAGCAACTGGGTGTTATATGGAAACCAACTTGACAATAAACTATAAAAAAAAAGAATCATGTGTTGAAAGATGCAAATTTATTAATTAGGATCACATGTACATTCTTGGATAAAAAGGATACATAGCTGCCATCTTTTCTCCAGGCTGCATGTTCCACAGGCCACCAAATGCCCCTGCTGCACTGGCTGCTATGTTGGCATAGCTCCAAGGGCACCCTATCCCCCACCATCTCCTGGAGATAACCATTTTCTTTGATTTCTGGTTTACTTTTCATGGGTTTCTTTCGGAAAATAAATGTATGTATGTGTGTATTTGTATTTTCGTATACAAAAAGCATACTAATATACTCTTTTGCACCTTGTTATTTTCACTTAACAATACATTCTGGGAATCAAACCGAATCAGTTCATAGCAACTTTCCTGTTTCTCGACAGCTACATGGTATTCCATTCTGGGGTTTTGCCACAATTAATTCATCCAGTCTCTTATGGGTGGAGGATATTCCAATCCTTTGCTATTACCAAGTAATACCTCAGTGAAGAGCTTTATACATATTATTACCACACATTTGTGCAGTTGCAGCCTCAAATGTTGACTTTAACTACTGGGGTGTGGATGTGGTCTGAAACCCTATGTGTGTGTACAAGGAAGGAAGAAAATGTGATGTGTGACTCCCATGGAAGGGTGGCTTGATATCTCTCCAATAGACGGTCATATCTGTTGAAAACAAACAAACAAACAAACAAACAAACCTTGATAATCTGCTTTAGGCGTGAAAAGCATGGTTCCCAAGGCTTGGAGGGAATCAGAGAAACAAAGATGCAAGTGGCTTTGTCTAAGAAAGACACACAATCCTGAGGTGGGAAAGGACACATGACAGAACCAGGTGGGACCAAGAAAAAGGCACTAAGAGTGCAGTGGAGATTTGGGCTTCTAGAAATATGGTAGCCAGAGGTACAACTGTAAGTATTGTAAGCATTGCTTTCAGGTGCTCTCGCAGCACCCCTGCTGACCTCAGAGATGCCCACTGCACACACACTGAGTAAAGGCCATGGAAATATCAAAGAATAGGGTGACCTCAGCTCCCATCTGTATCCCAACAGAAAAATTACTTATGCCCACCTTGCATAAGCTACATTTTGTTCATATCCTAAAAATTATCTCATCCAACAATGCAATATCACGTCCATGCTTCAAAGGCTGTTTGGGGGACTCACAGCATCTTGCAGGGTGAGGGGTCAGAATGGACCTTAGACATTGCTGCTCACCAGAGGACAGCACTCCCAGGCAGAGGCTGCAGCAGGGGGCTCAGCAGGAGGACAGACAAGCAGACTGCTCAGTGTCCATGAAACATGTGGAACCCTCAGAATGATGAAGTCCTGGAGGTGGGGGAGGCAGAGGGGTGCTCAGCAGCAGGAGCAGTGGGATCCAGAAGCTGCCACTGTTGTGCCCCCAACTGCACCCCAAGGTGGGGCCCAAGCCAAAAGGTGGCTTGTCTGTGCTGCATTTTGCAACCTAGTAACTAAAATGATGCTCTGCTCAACATAAGCCCTCCTGAGCCAGCATGAAGTTGCCCTCCTGCCCAAACCCTGCAGGTAGCAGAAAAGACATGCTTTCAATAAATAGGTTGTCCACAGTAGCTTCACAAACCAAAGACCCAAAACACAAAAAGTAAGCATAACTTGGATTGAAGGAGGGAAAACCATAGCCCGAACACACGGAATGGAACAAAAAGCGAAGTGGCCCAGGTTCGAGGCAGCAGGTGTTTGGTACAGGGTGAAAGCTGGGGCACCCGACAGGCTGACTGGTGTGGATCTCAGGAGCAGACACCCTCACACACACGTGTGCAGACTGGACAGTGCAGTCAATGGTATTAGTATGAACAGATCTAGAAAGTAACCTTTTGTAAAACCAAGTTGCCACCTACTGTCATAGTACACTTTGTGTCTCAAAACAGTCATATTGATCCGATAATGACTAGAAAAGGTACATACATACCTGCACATGTAAATACATAGATTGTAGAAATAACGTCAGAAGGTTTTTGCTGCTTTCTTATCTTACCTGTATAAGACTGATTTTATTTTAAAAAGTTTGGATCATGGCTTTAGTGATGAGCAACAAAGGCAAATGTGGAAAGAGATCCTTCTAATTACTAAGGAAATTACTATACTAGTATTTTCACAAGGCATGTTGAGAAAATAAACCAAAGCCAGAGGGGTAGGCTTCGGTGGGAAGTGGCTCTCAGGTGCTTAGTCAACCAAAATCATCATGTCTCCATCAGTTCTTTTTTTTTTTTAATTTTTTTTATGTTTTTTTTTT
>CM053573.1:128928-155624 GCA_028646485.1 Cryptoprocta ferox
ACCCCTCTCCATCAGTTCTTGATGCATAACAAACTTCTCCAAAAATTAATGGCTTATGATTTTGTTTTATTTAAGAGACAGAGAGAGAGAGAGAGAGAGAGAGAGAGAGAGAGAGAGAGCCGGGACGAGCAGCAGAGGAAGAGAGAGAATTTTAAGCTGAGCTGAGAGCATGGAGCCCAACATTGGGCTCGATCCCACAACCCTGGGATCATGACCTGAGTTGAAATCAATATTTAGATACTCAGACAACTTAGCCACCCAGGCGCCACCAAAAATTAATGGTTTAAAACAAGGATCACTTATGAGTTCAGGACTCTGTGGTCAGCAGTCTCTGAGTCCGCTGAAATTCTCTGGTTAGTTTCAGGCTCACTCCCACATCAACAGTCAGCTGGCACTCCACTACAGGGTTGGTGGGCTAAGAATGACCCCCTAGAATATCAGGTCCTAATTCCTGTAAATGTTTCCCTATATGGAAAATTGATCTTTGTGGATGATTAAATTGAGAGTCTTGAGATTGGAACTGTCCTGGAAAGCATTTTCCAGGTGGGCCCTAGATGAGGGTCCTCGTAGGGAGGGCCGGAGAGAGGCTCCAGACAGAGCAGAGGAGAAGTGGCATTAAGATGGGCCAGAGAAACCAAGGCTGCCTCACTCCTTCCTCCCTTGAAGCTGGAGGAGGAACAGAGAGCCGTGATATGTTGTTCTAGAAGCTGGGAAAGGCCAGGCAGCTGAGCCCCATCCCTGTCCCCCAGCTGAGCCTCCACAAAGGACACCTAGCCCTGTCAACACCATGGGTTAAGCCGGGTGTGACTGATTTTGGACTTCTGACCTCTAGAAATATAAAAGGATACATTTCTGTATTTCAACCAACAAGTTTGTGGCAACTCGTAACAGCAGCCACAGGGATCTCACTTCTGACTCACAGTCATGCTAGCTGTCACTGGGCCAGGTGTCTCTAGCAAACCGGCCTGGGCTTATTCACATGAAGGTCGGCAGCAGAGGATGGCAGGCCCAGTGTAAAAGCACTTTTCAAGCCGCTGCTTGGGGCAGGTTCTTTTGATGTCTTGTTGGCCAGAGAAGTCACGTGGACGAGCCCGGAATCCACGCTGGAGAGGAAAAGACTCCACCTGTTGGCGGAAGCAGAGGCAAAGTCACTTGGCAAAGGGGCACGCTTACAGGGTGGAGGGGACTGGTAACTGCTCTGATATCTGCCACATATCAGCTCCTTCATCCCCAACGGCAAGTCAAACAGACTTCCAACACTACAGTCCCCACCTCACAGTGGCTCCAGTGCCCCCAGGGACTTTTTCTCCTTCTTGGAACAAATTTCCACCTCCACGGTTTCCATCCTTGGTCTATTCCAGCTGCTGTAACAAGTACACCACAGATGGGGGCTTAAACAAGACACATTTCTCACAGTCTGGAGGCTGGGAAATCCAAGGTTAGAACACCAGAAGATTCTGTGTCTGGGGAGGGCCACTTCCTGGTTCAGACAGCAGTCTTTTCGCTGTGTCCTTGCGCAGCAGAGGTGAGCAGGAGCTCCCAGCGGTCTCTTTTATAAGGGTACTAATCTATATGACTGTGTCTGCACCCTCATGACCTCATCACTTCCCAAAGGCCCCCTTTTTTAATACCATCACACTGGGGGGTAGGATTTCAACATGAATTTTGGGAGTACAGAATTTACTCTGTAACATTTGGCCCAGGCCCTGACATAAAATTCACGTCTTTCCTACATGCAAATATACTCACCCTGTCCCAACAGCCCCAGAATATTAACTCACTCCAGCACCTACCCTAAAGTCTTAAGTCCGAAGTCAGACCTGAGGTAGGATTCCTCCTAAAGCAGATTCCTCTCCAGCTGGGAACGTGTGAAACCAGGCAAACTACGTGCCACCCAAACACAACGATGGGACACGGGACAGACATTCTCCCTCCAAAAGGGAGAAAAACAAAGAAGAAAGGGGTGAGTGATCCCAAGTAAGTCCAACCATAAGACAAACTCTACAAGATCTTCCAGCTTCAGAATAATGCTCCTTAGCGCAGTGCTCTGCCTCATGAGCACACTGGGGTGGTGACATCACCCCTACGGCTCCACGGGATGGCCCATGACAGCTCTCCGGGGCTGGGGTCCTGTGCCCAGGGCTCAGGGCAGCATCCTGAGCCCATTTGCTCTGCACCCAGTGGAGATGGCACCACACAGATGTCACCCAAGTGTGCTGCGTGCACCTTCGGAGTGGTGGCCACCACAGCCTGCACCACGCCCGGGGCCCAGCAGAGCCACACTGGAATGGCAGAGGAGTGGGGCCAGTGATGCGAGGTGGCACCAGACAGCACATGCTGAGGTCCCACAGGCACAATGGCGCCTCCTTTGATGGGAATGGCAACTCGGGCAATCTCTGAACTGCTTCTGCTATCGTCACAGAGAGTAGCTCCTGGCTTCTGTGGAGACGGCTGACTGTACTGACCTTATCAGTTACTTGGTCACACTCTAGTGTTCTCAGTTTTTGCAATATGGATAGGCTAAGACTTTTCCAAATCTTTAACTTCTGCTTTCTTTTTGCTTAATAATTTCATCTTTAAGTCATTTCTCTCTTCTCACATTTTGTTATAAGCAGTCAGGAGCAGCCAACCCACACCTTCAACACTGTGCTTAGAAAGAGCCAAGGACCCAATTTCATCACTTCAAAGTTCTACCTTCAGCAAAACACAAGGATATGAACCCAACTGAACCTAGTTCTTTGCCACTTTGTAACAAGGATGGCCTTTCCCCAAGTTTCCCATAACCTGCTCCTCGTTTCTGTTGGAGGTCTCATCAGAATAACTGTCACCCCCCCACATTTCCACCAGCATTCTGGTCAGTCAGGGTTACTCAGCAATTACTCTGAATTAAGGCTCTCTCTACAGCCCTCCTCTTTCCCTTCTCAGCCTTCAACAGAATCACCACTAAAAGTCCATGCACAGCAGTGGCTTTTTCTAGCTCCTCAGAACTCCTGCAGCCTCTGCCCAGGACCCTGTTCCAAAGCCACTTCCTCATTTTTAGGTGTTTGTCACAGCAGCCCCTCAATCCTCTGTACCGATTTCTATCTTCATCCATTTGCTGCTGGAACAAGACAGCATAGACTGGATGTTTTATAAACAAGAACTTATTCCTCACACTTCTGGGAACTACGCCCCTGCTCCCCCTGGAGGTCTTATCCCTGCTCCTAAACTCCAGTCATTCCCACCTCAAACCTTTGCTCGCACCATGCCTCTGATCTCAGCTGAATCTTCCCAGTGCTCTGCCTCTGTCACTCTGTATCTGTTCAGACGGCATCTGTGGAACAGCACCCCTAGCCATCCGGGGCTGTCTCTGTGCACCCACAACCCCTAGCCACTCCCCACTGGCTAAGCTGGCCTCCTCAGTGCTTTGCTGTGCAGCATCTGAGTCTCTCCCTTGCCAGACCCCAGGCTCCAGAAGGAAACATCCTTTCCATCTTGTTCACAGCTGTGTCCCCAGAACCGAGGGCAAAGTGGCTCAACATTCATTAAATGAATAAATTGCAGCAGTTAAGGGATCAACCCAGGGAAAATCCTTGGTCACTGAGGAGTGCCAGGGCTGTATGCCATTGAGCATTTTGAGTGGGTTTTTCTTACTTGCGGGGGTGGGGGTGGGGTGGGGGAGGAGGGAGTCATAAATTATATTCTTCCTGGGCCTTCTTTGCACCACCAAATCCAGTAAGAAAGATATTGAAGAGCATGTGTGAAGCAGTATGTGCTTTGGACACCCCCACCCCCGCCCCGTTCTGGGACCGTGAGCCAGCTGCACCTTTTCGCAGGCCTCCCCAACGGTCACTGTGTGTACTTGTGAGCAGAGGCTGGGGTGGCCTGGACGGGTCTGTTCCTTTAAAACAGCCCTGTGTTGGGACGCCTGAGTGGCTCAGTCGGTTAAGCGTCCGGCTTCGGCTCAGGCCAGGAGCTCAGGAGCTCACGGTTTGTGGGTTCAAGCCCGGTGCTGACAGTTCAGAGCCTGGAACCTGCTTTGGATTCTGTGTCTCCCTCTCTCTCTGACCCTCCCCTGCTCGCGCTGTCTCTCAAAATTAAATTACAAAAAAAAAAAAAAAAAACATAAACATTAAAACAGCCCTGTGTTGTTCTCAGCTGGGTTTTGGAGGTTGGTGGGCTCACTCTGAGGCTGAGTCAGTGTCATTAGGGCTACATCACCTGGAGGCTCACCAGGGGTGAGTGGTGACACGCTGCGTCTTCTCCTACTCGGGATTTTGGGGACGGGAGCAGAGGTTACTGGGAGAGGGAGAGCCAGTCAGCCCTCTGGCTGGGTCAGCAGACCCCTCACTTCCGCAGCTTTCGATTGGTCACAGCAGTCAGGCCCCATCCACATTCAGGCCTGGCAAGGTCACACTGCGGAAGGACAGGTGGGAGGGAGATGGTGCCACCTGACTGACCAGGTGTCGTGCCCTGAGTCCAGGGCAGGCCTGGCCACTGTGCAGAGAAGCCCCCGAGACTGCTTCCCCAGCGGCCGCCCGCCTTCCCCCACAAAGCTCAGAGGACCAGGCGGACCCAGAGCCTGCGCCCATCCCAGCTGCTGCCTGCACGTGCCCGTGAATCTCACGAGCTGCTGGGGGACGGGATGGGGTGGGGGTCCTTGAGGCCGGGACCCTAGACAGGCCTCCTCCTCCCCTCCCCCTACTACTTTTCCGAAAATGAAGTCCGGAAGCCCTGAAGGGGAAAAACACACCTCACCTCTGCACAGCTCAGCAGCAGAGGGAAGATCTCGCTCAGCCGCCAAAGCACTTGGCCCTCACCTGCAGCCAATGAGAAGCAGCCGCCACTCGCCAATGGGCTTTCGTTCCAAGCAGCCCCGCCCTCACCTGCAGCCAATGAGAAATAGCTGCCATCCTCCAATGGGCTTTCGTTCCAAGCAGCCCCGGCCGCCCCCCTTCTCTATAAAAGGCCTCCCCTGGGTGCTTCTCCAGATGTGCTCGTGCTTCCCTGCCTTCTGTTCTGGGTTGTGGTTCCCCTGCTATTCCCGAAAAAAACCATTTTGTTGGTGAAATAACTGACTATATTATCTTTTAAGGTCAACAATTTCCAGGCTGTGAATCACCCAGCCCTGCATGAAAAGTGGAGAAACCAGCATGAAGTCTTCAGTTTTGTCTCTCATCTGTTTATTTGGTGGCCTACACTGAATAAGCAGTTAACAGTGTTAACAGTGTCAAAAGTCACTAAGATCTGTTTTTTTTGTTTTTGCTGGCTACAAGGCCTAAAGAAGCAACCAATAAGGAATTTTGTCCTTCAAAAAACATTTCTTATTTGCTCCCAAGCCAATTTTTGTTTGATGTTGCTTTGGGCTTTGCAGTACTATAACCCACTCCCTGGGTTTCCTGACAAGACATGAAACCCAGGAAGGGTGAAACATGTTATAAGAACAACCCAGGAGGAAACCCACCTGGTCACCAAATTGGCTTCCCTTTACTGAGATGTATTCTGTGTCAGGTTATATCTGAGAAAAGTACAAGATCTTTTTAAATGTTTTCTGCTGAGTTTCATAAACATGTAATCTACCAGTGATCTCAATATGTGATCATACTAGTTGTGGTCTCATGGTTCGTGGGTTCAAGCCCCATATCGGGCAGTCTGCTGTCAGCATGGAGCCATCTTCGGATCCTCTGTCTGCCTCTCTTTCTGCCCCCTCCCTCGAGCATTCTCTCTCTCTCTCTCTCTCTCTCTCTCTGTCTCTCAAAACTGAATAAACATGGGCGGGGGGCACCTGGGTGGCTCAGTCGGTTGAGTGTCTGGCTTCAGCTCAGGCCAGGATCTCACGGTTTGTGGGTTCAAGCCCGGTGCTGACAGTTCAGAGCCTGGAACCTGCTCTGCCCCTGCCCCACTTGTGCTTTTGTGCTTTGTGTGTGTGTGTGTGTGTGTGTGTGTGTGTGTGTGTCTCTCTCCCTCCCTCCCTCTCTCTCTCTCAAAAATAAACATTTAAAATTTTTTCAAATATAAATAAATAAAAATTTTAAAAATAGAGTATAAATTATAAAACAGAAACTCTGAAAGGAAGATACAGAATTGATGCTATATTCATTCACTAATTCCTGAAGAGTTGGATTTGCTCCTCATCAGGTTGTGTTGAATGGAAACAGTGTTCAAATTTGTGAAATATATATTCACAATTCAAAGTATTTTCTGGAGAAACAACATTTATTCATTCAACAAATATAAGTATTACAAGTGCTAGGATACATCAGTGAACAAACATTTTGCCCTAATGAAATTTATGTCCTAGTGCAGAGATGAAAGTGTAGAAAGAATAGTTGTGTTTATTAAGTAACAAACTTAGCAGCATGTGCCTTTTATCTTGTATACAAAGGGAGTATAAGGTGCACTTTAAAGATGCCTAAAAGAATTTCAACAAATACTTTTACCAACACAAATTCAAATTGTTACATAAGATTTTTAAAGATTTTTTAAACTTTATTTATTTATTTATTTATTTATTTATTTATTTATTTAGAGACATAGAGCTCAAGCAGGGGAGAGGCAGAGAGAGAGAGGGAAACACAGAATCTGAAGCAGGCTCCAGTCTCTAAGCTGTCAGCACAGAGCCCATTGTGGGGCTTGAACTGCGAGAACATGAACCTGAGCCAAAGTCAGTCACTTACTTGACTGAGCCACCCAGGCACCCTGTAAGATTTTTGATATGGAAAGTCAGTATAATATTTTAATAGAATTATTTATATCTATTTATGCATATATGTAAACATGCAACTTTTTAGTATTTAATAGGTTTACTTATTTTATACTTTTATTGATGAAAATGTTTAAACATACACAGAAATAGAAAGTGCAGGGGGCCTCATACACATCCCCGGCTTTGACAATCACCAGCATTTTGCCATACTTGTTTCACCAATCCTCATCTTTCTTTTTGCTGGAGTAATTTCAAAGTAAACCCCAAACAACATGTCATTTCACCTACAAAACCATCAGTTGCATCTCAAATAAAAAAGACATTTTCTTACCTGACCACAATGGCATTTTCACACCTATGAAACCTCACCATAATTTCTTGATCTCAGTTTGTGCCTATTTCAAATTTAAACTTCCCATACTGTCCAAGAAAGAAAATGTTCTTTTGGTTTTATCCATTGGCTTTATTACGATCAGGACAGTGGTGCACACGCTGCATTTTGTTGCTATGTCTCCTAACCCTCTTCCTGACCACGGCTCCCTCCCAGCCCACCACCCCTCTCCCCATGCAAGCAGGATCTGTCCTGTCACTGCTGTGTCAGGTGGCTGAGTCATGCATCCCCCAGAATTCCTAAATCCAGACCTGACTTCTGCGGATTCTATTTCACTAGTCCTTCTGCCATCTGTGTTTCCTGCAGAGTAGAAGTTAGCGCTAAAAGTTTGACTAGATCCAGGACCCATTTTTTAAAATAATATTTAAGCAACTAAACATGTTCTTTAAAAAATTAATGGTACTTGTGGTGGTTAATTTTGTGCCAACTTGGCTAGGCCTATTTAATCAAACATTGTTCTAGATT
This sequence comes from Cryptoprocta ferox, assembly GCA_028646485.1. Lineage (NCBI taxonomy): Eukaryota > Metazoa > Chordata > Mammalia > Carnivora > Eupleridae > Cryptoprocta > Cryptoprocta ferox. The sequence goes on from CM053573.1 coordinate 136,470, forward strand.
TTTCTATGAAGGTATATTTTAGATGTGATTAACATTTAAATCATTAGACTTTGAGTAAAGCAATTAACCCTTTTTAGCATGATGAGCCTCATCCTGTCAGTTGAAGTTCTTAATAAAGAGAAGACTGACTTCCGCTGAGAAAGAGGGGGTTCTGACAGCAGACTACCCGCAGACCTGAACTGCAGTGTGACTTGTTCTGGTCTCCAGCCTGCGCAGAGAATGGGGAGAGGGAGAGCAAGACACCAATATGCACAGATACCGATGACAAGGATAAAGATATAAACAATGTAGATAGATATATAAGTAGAGAGAGAGATGATATAGATACACACACATAAATCCTATTGGTTCTGTTTCTCAGGGGAACCCTGACAAATACAGTACTCTGTAAGGGAATTTTAAGGGAGAATATTTCTTTCCTTTTCTTTCTTTTTTTTTTTTTATAATTATTATTTTAGTTCACTGGATCTGACCTGTGGATTATATTTGGCAAAGCATGACTTTAATTTTTTTTTTAATGCTTGTTTATTTTTGAGGGACAGAGAGACACAGAGCATGAGTAGGGGAGGGGCAGAGAGAAAGGGAGACACAAAATCCGAAGCAGGCTTACAGCTCTGGGCTGTCAGCACAGAGCCTAATGAGGGGCCTGAACCCACGAACCATGAGATCATGACCTGAGCCAAAGCCAGATGCCCAACCTACTGAGCCACCCAGGGGCCCTAGAGAGAATATTTCAACAAAAACAGCTTCCTAAAATATGAAAAGGGCAAAACGAGACATCAAATTAATAAAAATAATGCTTAAAATATTGAAGTTATGCCCCATTTTGTCTTCTGTTCAGATTGAACTTTGATGACTTTGGGAGGTGCGCTACTGCACTTGGCTGGAAAAGTGTGAACTGCTGAGGGCTACAGCTGTGTTCTCCTATTTACTTATTTATTTTAGTAGAACTCATTTAATATTAATTATGTTCTAGCACACTAAAAAACAAACACATTTACTCCTGCTAGGGCTTCAAGTGACCTCCACTTTTATGTATTTTTTAACATGTAGCCCATTTCCTTTCTGTAAAATTGGCAATAATAATACCGGCCTTAAGATGCTACATAGTCTGGCCCCAAATAGCAATAAATAGCAAATAGTAATAAATAATGATCATCATTATCATCAGTGTCACCACAATTTTGCTCTGAATCCATGCAGAGCTCCTCACATGGCAGAGAATGCATTCACTTTGGTGTGAGTGTATGAAATGGCATTTTCACTTTTTTAAATGGGACTCTTTCCCAGGCCACATTTAACAGGACTCCCAGCTGATATGGCCAGTCTTCCCCCAAACCCAACCCTTTGCTTTCCCCAGAGGTCCTAGCCCCTCCCACATTACTCACCGCCCTCTGGGCTGTGTGCAGTGGAGCAGAACAGCTCAAATCAGGTTGGTGCATTAGGAAGAAAGCAAGGGCTGCAGGGCAATGAAGAAACCTGCCCATGCCTGCCCATCCCCACGCCTTCCCAACCCACAAGGGGCCTTCACTTAACACACCCCAAATCACCATCCATCACGCCAGTGCCTGTCACAACACATGGTCAGCCCGGTGCCTGCCTGGCAGCTTGGCGACCTTGGGGAAACCTCTTAACCTCTCCAAGTTCCATTTATTAATCTGTAAAAGAGGGATAATGTGACTTTCAGGGCTCTGTAAGCATCTGCATTCATGAGTGTGAATGGGACTGACTCCACCAAAGAAAGCTCAATAAAGGCAAATGGACAAACAGATGAATAGACAGACGGATGGATGGATGGACAGAGGGACAGACGGACAGCTGGATGGAGTGTATCTCTTGCCTTGCAGATCCCAACACATTTCCGTATACCTGATCCTCACTACATCCTTGTGATAAGTGCAAGGAAGGTAAAGTCCACTTGAAAATAAGGCCACCATCCCAAGACCCTGGAGGGTATGGAGGTGGATGCTGGTTTCCACAGTGAATTGCAGCATATCCTGCTTACTTCTCACCACGTTGTGAAATTGAGGACATAGGTCTTGTGTTAGGCATTTCTTGCATGAGTAACGTATGGACAATTTCTAAAAACAAAAAAAATTATACCTCACTAATGTCAACCTAAATTATCTTTATCATATAACTTAAATGCATGCTAATATAAACTCAAAGCAAATGGATAAATTGGATACCAATAAACCCTTGTGCCTGGGGCCTCCAGGCTGCTACAAGCCACAATGGGAGGGGGAGGTGGTAGTTCCCAAGATGAGCTGCACTGCAGGAGGCCCTCCCACCTACTTCCTCAGGTCCAGTCCAGGACCATCAGGCCTTTGTATGGATTCTACTTTGTACTTTCTTTATTTCCTGTGAAAGTAGAGTGGCCCTGGTCACAAGATGGATGCTGGGACACAGCATCGATCCCAGACAGGCTTCTCTAAACATGTTGGGTCATCACAAAGATGACGTAATGATCTTTAAGCTCCCAGGAGAAACGTGCAGACAGGCAAAGGGCAGCATCTAACACAATGCCTGCCCTAGCCTATCTCGGCCCTTGTCAGGGCAGAGCCCTGAAGTCACCCTCTGACCTACCCTACAACTGTCTTCACACCTGCCCTTTCTTGCTCCTGGGAGGGGGTACTTCCACAAGCTTCCTCTCTTCCCACACAGCTAGCTTGCTGTTCACCCAAGGTGAAGGGTGCATACAGGCCCTCCTGCAGGGCATCAGCCATGCTGTGCCCACTGGCGGCTCTGACCCAGGACCTGGCCCCTCCTTGAGGGGGCACAGGTATAGGGGCAGAGGGCTGACCCTTGCTCCACGGCTGGCAGGGCTGCCGAGTTCCTCTGGCCTGGCCTCAGATGACCAGCAAGGCACTTTCCACTTGCCCTCTCCTACCTGGAGGCTGACCTGTAGGGACAGCACCAGCAGGCTCCCTGGCCCTCAGTTTCCCTTGTTTGGAGACTAGCTTTGTCCCTCTCTCTTGGGTGGCCCCACAGCCACCTGCAGGTTTTCTCACAAACTCTACACAGGAGCCTGTGTGCAGAGATGGCATTTGCTGGGGTCCTGGCCCAGGGATCCCAGAGCCTGGACCCCCTCTTCTCCTGAGTGTCAGCCTTGGGGTGGAAGGAGGCCAGAGTTCACTGGCTCTGCTCATCTCAGGGGAGGAATATAAATCCTCAACGGGACCAGCCAGATAAACCCAGGTTCCACCACCTGACTGAGGGGCACCCAGAAGCAGGATCCGGACAGGGGAGCTAAGGAAGCCCCTCTGGACCCACCACATGAGTACAATCTCGTTCTAGATGTGTGCAGGGCCAAAGCCCCTCAGCCGTGGCTCCCTGTCCCTGACCCAGCCCCTGCCAGGCATAACACGAAGAGTAACCCTGCTCAGGTGGGGATGCTGGGTTAGAGGTCATGAATTCCACTTCCCCCACAAAAACCCTGGAGAGAAGAGGTAGTGAGGAAGGAGGCCCACGCAGGGTCAGTGGGAAGAAAAGAAGGATTTGAGTTTCCGTGTGGGAGATCAGTCACCAGTTTATCTGCTGCCCCTTCTTGAATTCCTCCAAAGACAGTGGGCAGAGCTGATGGGCACAGAGACCCCTCTGTTAGCCACAGAGCACGGCAGTAACCCTGGACACCAGTGAAACATCCGGAGGGCTGTCTTCAGGGCAACAAGGCCAATAGCAGTTGAGACACAGTTGGGAGTGGGAGAGTGATGCAAAGCTGGAACTTGACCCAGATGACCCTCAAGTCCTATTTATAGGCTCTAATTCACTAAAGAAACCTCCAAGAGCCTCCTACTTACAGGAAAAGTGCACCAGGTACTTCCATAGGCAGAGAACCCACTGGCTCCAATGGGCTGCAAGATAGCCAGGCAGTGTACCTCAGCGAGGCTGTCCATGGGCTTAGCATCCTCTGCTGATGGACAAAGGCTCTCAGTCCACCCGGGGCCAACGTCCTCAGGCTCGTCCTCATGCCCCTCTGCTCCTGCACCAACTGTCTTCCACAGTTAGGTTTATACCCGTGCTGTGCCCGGGCCCACCCCAGCTGTAGGGTGGGGAGGGAGCTCCTGCCCTTGGTGCTGGCTGAGGGATGACTCGTGTGGAAGACTGGGCCCCACAGGGCTGAAAACACTGGTGCTGAGGTGTGGGCCTCCCGTCCCCTTTGCCGAGCAGGAATGTCCACACTCAAAGAACGCTTGGTGAACAGAATGGCCAAGATGAAGGCAAAACCTCAGAGGCCAGACCCTCAGAGGCCCCAGCCAGGGTCTGCCTGAGGCAAGGGGGAGCCGAGAACCTGCTGCTGCAAACCCTCCATCGCCTAGCAGAGAGATCATGGCGGCTGGTAGTGCTTCGGCCTGGGGTCTCATCTGAGCTCACATGGCTGCACACACATTAGTCAGCTCCCTGCTGGGCGAAAAGGCTGCTGATGGAGTCAGCAGCTGAAGTCCAGAGAAAGAAGCCCTATGCACCTGGTCCGGACCCCTGGGGTGCTGTCTGCATGTGTGCCGAGCATGTTTTGTAAAGAACCAGCCAAATGAATCTCACACGAGGTCTTCCTGTCACAATATTGAGATTGCTTCATGGCCTCTGGGGTCAGATGCTCACAGCTGTCAGTTCGAGGATGCAAAGGACTCTGTGGACAGAAACCACGCAGCGGGGACCAGGACCAGTGAGCAGACAGGTATTCCTAAACACAACCTGCCCCGAGCAAGCGCCAACTTCTTGTCCGCCCGGCTCCAGAGCCAGAAAGGAATGGCAGCTAGGACTCTGGAGAAGGGCTGGGAGTCAGGGTGTTGGGAAGCTCTTTGCACTCTGGATGACATAGAATGGGGCTCTGCAGCTTTTCGGCTGTAGCTGGAGACTCTGAGGGGCTGAGGTGGGGAGGGCCCTGGGAGGCTTTGTGCCCAGAGGCTGCCAGGGACTCCGACCCTGCAGGGCCTTTGCCTGCAGAGCCCGCTTCCCTCAGCCCACCTCCTCAGATATGCGTCTTCTAATTGCCCTCTGTGAGCTACACCCAGACTGACAGCTTCTGTCACTCTCGACATAAATATCCAGAGTATTCTCTTCATAGCTCTCCCATCGCCTGACCTGCTGAGTTTGTTGGTTTTGTTCTCCAGAGTGTGGAAGCTCTCTTGCTTTGTTTTCTTGATGGATGTAGAAAGCACAGCTATCAGCTCAGAGCTGGGGCTTCAAGGAGGGCAGGTGTGTAGTGGTGACACTGCTGAGGGGTCCCAGCCCAACCAGACCCCAATAGACCCAGAAACACGCTTGGTGTAATGTTACCATGAACAAGAAACCATATTCTAGAAACATCTGAATATTCAATTTGGTGTAACATGAATAGCCATCTAAATCTTTTTTTAATATCATTTTTAGAAATGGAAAATTTTTAAGTTGCATCTACTATTATCTAATTAAAACTCATTGTAATGTAGCAACACACCCTCAGAGTGCTCCACCCTCAGTTTTAGATTTGCATATATGTACACGTTTTCACTAAAGATAAAAAGTGCATTTTTTAAAGTTTACTTATTTAAGGGAGGTGGGGGTGGAGAGAGAGAATCCCAAGCGGGCTCCACACTATCAGTGCAGTGCCCAACACAGGGCTCAATCTCATAAACTGTGAGATGACCTGAGCCGAAACCAACAGTAGGGTGCTTAACTGACTGAGCCATCCAGGTGCCCCAAAAAGAGCATTTTAAATCTAGATAAGTAGTAACATCTTTAACCAAAGGAGGAGGGGGTGTTTCCCTCCATTACTTTTCCAAGGACTGCCGTCAGAGCCGCACAGGTTTTCCTTGTCACTCCAGATGTGCTGCAGAGCGCCCCACTGGATCCCAGATGTGCTGAAGGGAGATCCCCACTGGATCCCAGATGTGCTGCAGACAGCAAGCCCCACATACACCCAGCCTGGGCTCCCGCCTGGCACAGAGACTGTGTGCTCTGCGCCCCTGGGCGAGTCAGGGCTTCTGGTGAGCACTGCCCCTGTTCTTCGGTTGCGATGGGAAACTTGAGTCACAGGATCAGCCAGAGAGACACCCTTTGCAACTTCCCCCAGCCCTTTGGCACCCACTTCTCTCCATTTAGGACATGGCTGTGGTGAGGGGTAGGTGGTGAGAGAGGGACCCTCAATTCCATGCTGCTGTGGCCCTGCCCCAGTTGGTGAGCCAGCTGGAGACAGAGTTGTTTCCCTTATGGTGCCTCACCTGTTGCTTAGGACCTTCACCCTCTCCCTGGATTCCTCCCCAAGCCTGGCCCTTCTTGCCGTCTGCATACTCACCTCCAATGCCCAGGGGACGGTGGCCTGGTGGGGCTTCATGGACCCAAGCCTCCTGTGCATCCTCACAGGGCTGGAGTCTCAGCCTCTCCCGCTGGGAGATCTCCACACTTTACAGACACGTTCTGGCCATACCTACAAAGTGACCTCCTCCTCCCCCACCAGATTACCCAGGCACAGCCTACATCACGGCTTGACTGCACCCGCCTGTGGGCTCACCCATCCCCCACTTGGTTTTCAGTGGTCTCCAGGTGTCCCACCCTTGCATTTGCTCCAGGCGCCACACCGACACTCAGTTTCCTTGGCCCCTGCAGCCACAGACAACCTATGACAACAGGTGACTTGGCAAGTTAGGGCAGTTCTTCTGGGCTGTACCCCCCACTTGGCACTCCAAGGGAAGTTCTGTCCTGCTGGCTCAGGTCTGCCTCCCCTTCCTCCTGTCCTCTAGGCTGGGAGCTCATCTGCACCATCTGCTTGGTGTCTCCCAGGTGTTGAAAAAAAACAGGGGATCTGTGTCCTGAGTACCCTGTGCTCACCATGGCCATGGTCAGGGAAGCACCCCAGGAACCCAGGATCAGACATGGAAGAGAGTAAGCATGAGGTGGAAAAGAGGTCATGGAACAGAGCAAAGTAGAGGCACAGGTGTCAAGAAGAATGAAAAATAAAAAAGACTGTAGTGTCAGGCGGGGCACAGCAAGTAGTTTGCTACCAAATGTGTAACTAACTGGAAGCCAATACAGAGAAGAGAGAAAACAAGGCAGAAACATGTAAAGCAAAAATCTCCAGAATGTTCTAAGACTGATGAATAATATCAACCCACAGATTCAAGAAACTCTGTGAACTCCAGGCTATTTAAAAGGTTTACGCAGAGTGGCAATTGGGTGGCTCAGTCAGTTAAGCATCTGACTCTTATGTCATGATTTCACGGTTTGTGAGTTCAAGCCCCACGTCAGGCTCTGTGCTGCCAGTGCAGAGCCTTGCTTGAGATTCTCTCTATTCCTCTCTGCACCTCCCCTGCAGTTACTTTCTCTCTCTCTCTCTCTCATTCTAAAAATAAAATAAAATAAATATTAAAAAAGAAAATTAAAAAGTTTACCCAGAGACAATGTGATAAAAGTGCTGGAGAGCAAAGCCACGGAGCAGATGTTAAAAGCCGGAGGAAGGCTGGCTCGGTGGCAAAGCCACCAGCCAGGAAAGGGAAGGGCGCCAGGGCCCTCACACCCACCACTGTTCTTTCCTCCCCAGAGAGCAGTGGGGTGGGCTGCTGCCCCAGCAGGTGTCCGACACACAAGGGTCAAGGATCCTGAGGAGCTGGTGGAATTTACCTCGCTTGGGTTTTAACCCTTTTGTTCCTCCAAGTTCTCCTCTGGAGCGCCCTCCAAGTTCTCCTCTGGAGTGCAGTGTCTACAATGTGCTTGTCCCGTTCCAGAATTCTGCCCTGAGGTCTGGTGTAGAGGTGGCTTTGGAGCAGGTACTGGAATGGGTTGAGACTCTGGGGCTGTTGGGATGGAATAAATGTACTTTGCATGGCAGAAGGACATGAAATTTGGGGGCCAGGAGGCAGGATGCTATGATCCGAACCGTGTCCTCCAAATTCCCTATGTTGAGGCCTGTCTGCTCCAGCTGCCATAACAGAAGATGACAGACTGGGTGGCTTATAAACAACAGAAAGTCATTTCTCACGGTTCTGGAGGCTGGGAGTCCAACATCAAGGTGCAGGCACATTCAGTGTCTGCTAAGAGCCTGCTTCCTGGTTTCCAAATGGCCTTCTCTGTGTCCTCAGGTGGGGCAAGGGACATGGGTGCTTTCTGGGGTCTCTTTTATGAGGGCACTAACGCCACTCATGCAGGCTCCATCCTCATGACCTGATCACCTCCCAAAGACACCAGCTCCTAACACCATTGCACTGTGGGATTTCAACCCAGGAACTTTGGAGGGACACCAACGTTCAGTACATAGCAAAGCCCTAACCCCCAATGTAATTGTATTTGGAGACAGGGGCTTTAAGGAAGCAGTTAGGTTAAATGAGGTCACTGAGGTAGAGCCCTCACCCAGTCGGATGTGTCCTTATGGGAAGAGACACCAGAGAGCCATGCTCCCTCTCCCTGCCATGGGAGGACACATCAAGAAGGCGCCATTTGGAACCAAACTGTCCTGCTCCTTGATCTTGGTCTTCCCAGTCTCCAGAGTTAAATTTCTGTTGTTTCAGTGACCCAGCCTGTGGTGTTTTGTTCTGGACGCCTGAGAAGACTAAGAGACTTTAAATCCTGCCGAGAGAACAAGCGGACAAAAATATCAGTCAAGATCCAAGTGTCTGAAAATCACAACTGATAGACTTGATCTCTATAGTGTATTGAGAGCTCCATGTCCAATTACAGGATATGCCTTCTTCCCAAGTACTTGTGAACACCACTCAGGGGACTGAAATCACTCAGGCTGTTCTCTGACTACAGTGAAATTGAGCTAGAGATTAATAAGAAAAAATAACTAGAAAATCCCATCTTCTGAAATTAGGCCACAATTTCTAAAACAAAACAAAAAACCCATGGTACAACAGAAGAAATCGTAATTGGAATTAGAAAATACCTGAAACTAGGAGACACTAAAAATATATCAAGATACGTTGTTACAGCTGAAGCAGCTGTAGAGGAAAATTCAAATGCTTGGAAAGGAAGAAGTTGAAAATCAATGATCTAAGCACCCACCCATGGGGGAAAGTCAATCTCAACCCCCTCCCTCACATCCGTGACAGAAACCAAGGCCACATAGAGTGCTGATCTATGTGCCAAAGGTAAAAACAATAGAACCTATGGAAGAGACTCCAGGAGAACATCTTAGAGATCTTCGAACAGGAAAAGAATCCTTAAACAGGAGACAGGAGGTGTTAATCATAAAGAGAAATAATGTCAAACTGAACAAAATAAAACTTAAGAAAGACTTCTGTTTATCAAAATACTCCAAAGAGAGGGAAGAACAAGCCAGAGTAGAAGTTCACAGAACAAATCTTTGAAGGACTCCCAGCCAGATTACATCAAGAACCCCCACAAAATTAATAAGAAACAGACAACCAACCACTACATCTATACACCCACCAGGCAGGGGAAGATGAGAACCCCAGATGACAGTGGGGACTGAGACGTTCATCGCTGTGCCCTGCCAGCCTGCTGGAGGGACACAAGGCTCTCTGACTTTGCAGGACAATCTGGCCATTCATTCCTCAACTCCAGGTAAAACTCAACTCCAGGCGTGTCCCCAACAGAAACGTGCGCATACATTCGTGCTCCAAACTCATGCCTGCACCAATCCCGGTAGCTGGACATGGGAGACAGTGCAGCTGCCCAGCAGTGGACGAAGACCCGCAGAGCGGTACATGAGACAGCAGGACACCACGCAGCAACATGAAGGCCGCGCGTGCACACAACCCGTGGACGAGTCTCACAAACGTCACATGAACCGAGGAAGGCAGACACAAAAGGGCACCGTCTTACACCACACAGGCTGCCACATCAGGCCACCCTGACCAGGCGGCCTCAACAATACTAACTTATTTCTCACGGTCTGGGGACTGGACGTCCATCAAGGCACCAGCCCGTTTGGTGTCTGGAGAAACCTGCCTCCTGGCTCTCAGACGGCCTACTCCTGCTGAGTCCTCAGGTGGGGGCAGGGGCAAGGCGCTCTCTGGACTCTCTCCTAGAAGGCCATGAATCCCATCATGGGGGCTCCTCCTCATGGCCTGACCACCTCCCAAAGGCCCTGCCCCCTAATATTGTCACCCTGGGGGCTAGTGTCCAACCTATGGATTTCGGGAAGACATAAGCATTCAGTCTATAGAAAATAGACAATTTATAATTCCACTCATACAATGTTCAAAACCAGGCAAAGTGATCTGTAGCGTTAGAAGTTAGGCATTACCCTTGGAGGGTACTGAGTTGAAGGGGCACTTAGGTCCTTAGTGGGTTAAAGTATCTTCGCCTGAGTGCGAGTTACATGGATGTCCACTCTATGAAATATCACCCATCTCAGGGCGCCTGGGTGGTTCAGTCAGTTGAGAATCTGACTCTCGGTTTCAGCTCAAGCCAGGATTTCACAGTTTGTGGGTTCAAGCCCCATGTCCGGCTCCAGGCTGAGATTGGGGACCCTCATTGGGATTCTCTCTCCCCCCAATGCCCCTCGTCTGCTCATGCTTTCTCTCACTCAAAAGTAAACAAGTAAACTTAAAAGAGAAAAAAAGAAATTTCACCCATCTGTACACATGTGACCTATGCGGTTTGGGGGCATATAGTTTATAGTTCAATAAAAAGTTAATTAAAATTCAAAACAATACACACACGAAAATGTAGACACATACCTACAGGCATGGAAGTTTCTTCATATTTAGATGAGAAAAGCTACAAAGCAATGCATGTAGCATTATCCCATGCTTGTAAAAATAACATGTGCACACAGAAACAGGACACATGCCAACATTCATTTATTTAAAAATATTTATTGAGCACGTGCTATGTGCCAACACATAATTTATTTGGAAGACATCTCTACAACTGTACTATCCATGCAGAGTCCCGTCACATGCATGGCCACCTCCAGGTCCTGCACAGCTCTGTGCAGTCCCACACTCCGCATGGTGAAGGAGGGACCAGGGCAGCGAGGACACCACGAACACATGATGCTTGGACAGTCACTTTCACAGGCATACAAGGTTGATGTGTGTGTGTCCTACGAGTTGAGAACTAGACCTAGCTTAGGGACACTGTGCCACCAACTTACCCACAAGCCAGCACTGTGGACACCACTGGTGGACACCTGGAAACACAGCCTACTTCTACAGGACAGACACAGGCAGTGACAGTGGTGAGGGAGTTCCTGCCAAGCCCAAGCACAGCTGCCTATGGAGGACCCCGACGGAGAGACCGAGCCCACAGCTCCGGGGGGTACCCCCTGCCAGGCCAAGAGAGCTCACGGCTTTCACAAGAACGTGTGCTCACATCCAAGGGCGTCTTCCTTCACTCAGGCTCATTCCTGCACTATCTGCACGCTGCTTCCCACAGAACTTCAACTGTCATCTCCAAATGGGAAAGACTTTTTCCCCAACCTGAAAAAGGAAACAAATCCATCAAATAATAAATCACTTCAGTTTGATTAATAAGCAGGATACAAAAGAATGATGTTCAGAGACAGAAATTTTTTTAATGACAAACGTTAAAATTTTAACCTAAAATTATAAAACAAAGCATAAAATAGATATTAAGACATAAAGAGAAGCCATTTGATTATTTTCTTTTCTGTCCTACATTAACCCTGAGTCTGAGAAGAGAATCCTTTGTTCAGGAGCCTCTGTGAGACATGACACTTGAGGCCCCACCAGGCGGACCCCACGGTTTCTCTGCGGGAAGGATGGCTCCTTAGGCCTCAAACCGCTGCCACGGTCAGAAGGTGACTCACACCACATGCCTACATCACCCAGCACCTAAAGGCCCCTGCAATGAGTCGGCCCCCAGCCCTGTTTCTCCACTGGGGCCTCCTGGACACAAGAAGTGGTGGCCCTTGACTGGGCCGGGCCTCGGCCCTCACAGACTCACCTTCTTGCACCTCTGTTTCCTGTTCTGCAAAAGCATCCATTTCCCCTCAGGAAAGTTAGAAAAGTGACCCAGACAGACAAGGCCGTGTGGTCTGGCCACTGTGATCACCACAGCCCCATCGCCCAGGACCAGCGCCCTAGCACCTGACTTTATAGCTAAATATCTTACTTTCTGCGATGTGGGGTCTTGTGTGGAAGTGACGGACCAACTCAGCGCCACGGACATGTGCCTCCTCCACACGGGGTTTCTCTGCAACACAACTGAGCCAGTGACCACATCTCCCGTGAGGACAGAAACGGGCTCGTCCATCATAAACAGCACCTGCTTCCAGTGGGTGGTGCTGCAAGACACGGGGCATAGGATCACCTCTCCGGAGCCTGACTTTCCAGGCTTACCACAGGACAGACATCCCCCAGCCCCACGATCCAAACGGCCTTTATGGGTTGCCGGGATTGAGTTACAACCCAGTCAGGATCCAGCTCCTGGATGCTGCCCAGATTCCAGGAGGATGAAGGAGGCTTGCCCTGGGGGCCCAGAGGACACACGGCCAGGCAGAGGGTTCCTGGCCCCTTGCACCCTGGCACAGTGGGCATCCACCCAAAGCCCCTTGCTCAGTCTCTAAGCTGCCAAGGCCCAAGTTCTAGTTTCTGTAGTCCAAACGAGTCGTCATTCCTGCGAGTCAGGCTGAAGGGGAGCATGACAACTGTAACCTTTGGGGGAAATGGTCACACTCCCGAGCTCTTCAGGTTCTACCAGCTCTGACAGCCTGGCTCGACTGTGCACTGTGCCTCTGCCAGATGCTGGGTGTGAGCCCCACGGTTGCACTCAGCAGGTCCTGCTCCCTCCTGCCTCAACCACTGTCAGGGTCTCTCCCCGGGCTTCAGAGAGCACACGTCCCAGGCTCTGCACCCCGCCTGCCCCACACCAGCTGTGTAGGGACGCACCGGCAAAAGACCGCCCAGGCACACGACCATCCACTGGGTTTCTAGTGTTCCTACTCTCATCTGTGCCGGTAGGATCTAGAAGGAAAGTTGGCGGAGCCCCAGGCCTGCCACCTCCACAGGACACTCTGGTCAAACAGCTCCTCAGCCCTGTTCCCATTTTACAGGAGAATGGCTGGGGTCCTTCCAGGCGCACCGCCACAGACAGCATCTAACCTCTGGTCCAGGGCAGTTACTGAACAGGCAACAAAGGCCCCAGGTGAAGGCAGCGTTTCCATGGTGGCCGCTGTGTCCAGCACTGAAGCAGAAAACATCAGCTTCCCAGGATGCACAAGCAAGCGTGCATCGTTACTGCACACAAAATGTTCCTCACGAAACACTGGCCTCCCCCAAGAGCCTGAGTCAAAAGCCCCCAGAATTCTGTTGACCGTGTTTGTGTTAGACCACAGAAAGCGGAAGCAGTGTCCAGGGCAACTGAGGAAGACGAAGTCTGCTCCTCTTCCTGCAGGGGTCAGAGGGAGACCAGTGCAGGGGCAGGTGGGGCACAGCCCTGGACTCGCCTGCCCGCCCGCCGCCTGCACGCTGTGCTCCACGAGTGGGGCAGCCGGGTCTGGAGAGAGTCTAGGTCAACAGCCCGGGACTGCTCGCTCCTAAGGCTGTCACGCAGACACCCTGAAGGCAGGTGAACCGTCCCAGCTCTTCCGAGGGCCATGGGGCCACCTGCGGGGGGCACGCACTCACGGGTGGAATGGGCCTGTGCTCAGCACCAGCTGTGGCTCGTCCTCCTCCAGGCTCTGAAACCGAACACTAAACCAGGCTGTAAATCCATGCAGAGTGCCAGCTTTCCTGATCTCAAAGTGCAGCTCGCCTTTCATTGTCTGTGTTCAAGCAAACGATAAGAGAGGGACGTGGTTCGGTAAGCACGTGACAGCACGCCGCAAGGGCTCTCTGTGAGCGAGAATCAGTGACTCACTTCACGAGTCCCACAACACCGTATGCGGCAGGCAGTCCACCACCCATTTTCGGTCATTACGAATCTGTCACTTGCTAGTTTAGCTGAACATAACCATATAAAATTTCCTCCTCAGGAAAGGATTAAAGTTTGCATCATAAATTCAAATGCTGCAGATAATCACAAAAGGTTTCAAGCAATTTAGGCCTCATGTACCTAATATTCTGCCCCCAAATTTGAGTGGGATGCTTTTTCTTCTCAATTCTTTGCATAGATAGAAAGTTCCAGTCTGGGTCTCTATACTGCAAAACTAACTGCAGACTCCACAGTTCAGTCCCCACGCTGTTTGGCCCATCTGAGCCCCAGCAGGGGCCTCGCAGGCTCCCGCACCTCAGAACACACCCTCAAAATGAGACATCCTGAACCCCTAGATGCCACCTTGTGGCAACACAGGGTAAGTGAAAGTATAAAGAATTTTGTCATCAACAGTAGCTAAAAAAACTTAGAAAAAAATTTTAGTTCAAAGTCCATGATGAAATTGGATAAAATGAGAATCCGAAGATGCTGAAAATATTATACATCAATATAAAGATAGCTGATGATGTTAAAGAGATTAACTATAAAGAAAGTAATATAAAAACATAAAATACAAAATCAGAATATAAAGAAAAAAGACTGGAAAAATCAAAGGCAAAGTTCATGAATTCATTTATCTGCACAGCAAGTTCTGTGGTGTGTGTGTGTATCGCCTACTTAATGTGACAGGAACACTCATCTCTCACCTCGAGGTCCGCAATCTGCACAGTTCTCATGTCCAACTGTAAGATAGTACACGGTTCAGAGAGACAGTCTTCCGGTTTCAAGATGTGGTTATACTTGGGCTTCGAAAAAAATTCCTTAATTGCTAAAGATCTAGGAAAAAGTCAAAGGAACCACTCAGAGTCGGGTACCAGCATCTCTGGCTTTGACACACACATGCATGACAATAGTCCTCGATTTTTCTCTTCAGCATTAGCAGGAATTCTAAGCCACTGGCTGTGGTGAGGGCACCAAGGCAGGGCCGGGGGTCCCTGCAGGCAGCCCAGGCTATGGCGGCCCGGCAAGTGTGCAAGCGACATGAGCACTTCCCACCTATGTCCTATTCATGGGGTTTGTACACGTGGGAACCAACCTCTACCACGCACAGCAGGGCCCTGACCCAGTCTGCTCTCTGAAGTCGTGTTTCAGTTACCGAAGTCTGGGAGCAGGTGACCCTCCTCCTGACAGGTTGACAGAAGGTCAGCAGGAGCTTAACCCTACTTCACAAGGCCTCCGTCACTCACCTGACCTCATCTCCTCACGCAGCACTTTACCTCACAGCATAAGAAGGGTGAGTACAGGGCAGTAAGATATTACACAGGAAATAAAAAAGATATTCCTGTTCTAGATCCCTCTGTAATAAAGGCCTGCAGGCGCACCCTGGAGAAGGGCTGTGACACGTCAGGTTAAACAAGACACAAGCGCTGGGCCTTCCGCAGGGTCATCTTCTTAGCACCCAACAGCCCACCCACTCCCCTGGCTAAACGCCGCGCTCGCCCGAAGTATCCTACTGTGTACCACGGAAATGTTTCAAAATTTAAGTGCAGCAGTGACTTCTGAAATAGCAAATAAAAGTAAACATTTTAATAGAGATTCTACAATACGTACATATTTTTAATATTTTTCTGATGAAAAAAGTTATGCATTTATAAGGAATTGGGGAAACAGAAAAGTATAAAGAAAAAACTTGAGGGGCACCTGGGTGGCTCAGTTGGTTAAGCATCCGATTTCAGCTCAGGTCATGGTCTTAAGGTTTGTGGGTTCGAGCCCCACATTGGGTTCTATGCTAACAGCTCAGAGTCTGGAGCCTGCGTCAGATTCTGTGTCTCCCTCTCTCTCTCTGTCCCTCCCCAACTTGTGCTCTCTCTGTGTCTCTCAAAAGTAAACAAACATTAAAAACATTTTTTAAAAAAAGAAAAAACTTGGATCCCCCTAACCTTGCCTTCGTATCTTGATCTGTTTAGTCACTTTCTCCCCCAGAGATACACTTATCTATGTTCTTATGCAAAGCAGAAGCCATTCTGCACACATGGTTTGTGCCCCACCAGTTTCCCCATCTCTTAATCCATCTGATGGATACACAGCAATTTAACCGCGTTCCTCTGGATAACTGCCTGTGTCCCACGCTGTGTGTGTGCAGAGCAGCATGCTGTGGCCCTGGGACAGGGTGGGGGGGATGAGGGGATGCCAGACACACCCGCAGCTCTGGACACACGGCCTCGTCTCCCCCCATCACACCTGCAGTTCTCAGGCATCAAGAACTGCTGTTTTAATTTAATCTTTGCTCATCTGGTAGGCAAAAATGGCATTTCACTTTAATTCACATTTTAATCACTAATGATGCTGCAATTTTTTTCAAGTATTTATCAGTGATTTTATTTAGTTTTTGTGACTTGTGTATTCCCATGACTTGGCTATAATTTCACTGGCTATTCATCTTTTCTGACTCTAGGATCTGTCAGCTAGTAACTTTCTAAGTAGTCACTGCCTTTTTAAGTTGCATTTATGCTGATGATACACAGATGCTGTCAATTTTTATAGACTGAGTCCAGTGGCTCCTTGTTCCTGCTGACTTTCTGTCTAAGACCTGACACGTAGGCCCCCACAGATTCCTACAGTAGATGCAGATGTTTTAACACCAAACTCTTAAATCCATGTGGAATTAAATTGCAGTGTGTGGTAGGAGAAGAAAAGATGTTTCAAGGGGCTCATCTACGGTCCCAGGACACTGTACTACCTCTGTCCCTCACGCCCCAACTTTCCCCACACACGTTGTGTGTGTCCATCCTGATCCACTCGTCTATCTTTTCTGGTCTCGGGAGTACCCCGCCCTCATCCCTGCCTCTGTCGCTTGGACATTAGTATATGGCAGCATACGAACCTCCTCACTGCTCTATTCTAACCCTCCCCGGCCCTTCCTCCCCATTTCTCCCTAGATGAACTACAGAATGGCTCTGCTGGGGACATTTCCTCTCCATCACCTTTGGGATTTGGGTTGAGAGTACAACGATTCAACATGTTAACTGTGGAAGACTTCTTACCGTTGCATTATTTCTTTTTTTGAATTGTTCAACAAAAACCAAAAAGGTCCAAGGCCACCATCTCGCTGTCAACTCCCCAAGTGGGCATCGAGCAGATGTCCAGGCTCATCTGGCCCTCACCACATAAGCGAAGTTTCCTGCAGTTTCTGACAAGTGGGCCCCCCGCCTAATTTCTGACAAGTAGGCTGCTGCTGGTTTCTCCTAACTCCCACAGCATACTCAGAAGGGGAGGCAGCCAGCTTCTGTGACCATCCTTCTTAGAAGAGGCAATATTTAAAATGTGAAGGCCTTATCAGCAAATCATTTTGTAGTAAAACCTGACGCTCAACTGTACATATGAGTCCATATGTGTAAAATTAGGAAATCAACTGTTCTGCACCATCGTTGCCTTTGCAAACTATCAGGAATGACTTCACAAATACATTTCCTGATCCCTGATACAGCTCCGAGTAGGAACACCTATTTGTGTGTTAAAAGCCCACATATTTATAAAGGGCCTTGGTTTTAAACGTGACCATATTTTCCCCATTCTATTTGAGAACTTAGATGGCAAAAGACATTTGAATTCCTATCACATCTTTTATCAGTTTCAAGGCCTGAAAGAAACGTGCAAAATTCTGAGGCATGTGAGTGAATTCAGACCAGTCTCATGGCATGCCCTACCACAGAGGAGTTGTGCGGTCTTAGGCCAGCAGCTCGCACAGCCAGGAGGCCCCAGAATGCCCGGCTGCACACACTCACTTGAGAGCGCTGAGGTTGAACTCGTAGGCGTTGTCCCAGAAGAGGACCTTGCTGCGGTAGTCTCTGTCGGCGCTGCAGGGGACCAGGTGCAGTGCGGCCGTGGTCGGCCAGATGACCCCATCCTCCTTCAGCCACACGTCCCGGGCATACAGGATCGACTCAATCATGAACTCGAACTGCACAGGAGGGACACACACAGGGGACATAGTGACTGAGGCCCATGTCTGTGATGCACAGTCTGGGAGGACTTATCTTGGACCCACACCAGTGATGTCACAGATTCCCACCACAGCCTGGGGTGGAGTCACACCAGTTCACTTTAGAATGAATTCAGAACTGGGCCCGGCCAACAGGAAAGATCTTCACTCTCGCCATCTCCCTCACTTACAAGTCAGCTGGTACTCCATTTTTAAGAGCCCCTAAGCATTGCAGAGTTTTAACTGTCAATCCCTAAAAATTTGGTCTGGGAGATTCTCAGAATTTTCATAACCCTGGAAGTTGACTGAAAGTTCACTTCTCAAAAACATGGAACATTAAAGGAGGAGTGCCACGGATCCCTGAGGACACACCCGGACAGGTGGCATGTGACACCTGCGATGGAGAACAGGGGCCACTAAAGCCCCAAGAGGCCAACCTTTGTGTCTGAACCAAAGAGTGTGCCAGAGACTTTCTGTATTTTCTCTGAGTATCTAGGGCTGATTGAGTGACAAATTTGTCTTTTAAAATTATCTCAGCCTAAGAGGTGTCAAGGGCAATGATGGCCGTATACTTAATGAGAGCCTCCCTCAACCCCTCCAGGAAGGCCATCAGGCTCTCATTTTGTGTTTGTAAAATAATGGCTAATTTAGCATAAATTAAGGGCTGAATCTTAGATTTCCTTAAAAATTTTTTTCTTACTCCTGTTTCCTGCTTGCAGGACCTTGGGGGTATGGACTGTAACCAAGCAAGATTTTCTTGGTTGTCGTAGGATGCACTAATTTTATTTTGGCCCAACAGTGACTTACATATTGATCACTGGCCATTGATCATTGGTCATTGAAGGAGGGAGTTAAAGGGCCAAAGTCAAGGTCTTTTTCCCTGCCCTTTTCAACAATGCCCACACAAATATGTTTCAGCCACGTGGTTACCCATTTTTGACATACAATGGACTAAGCTTAGTAAAATGGCTCCCATCTATCTTAGTAAAAGCCCTTTATATATTATCCATCCCTCATATAGTAGAGGCTTCCATTCCTTTGCTAAACAAGAACAACACAAATGTGGAGGATTTGGAGGCTGGCATCTCCAATCCGTCCCATCTGGCCAGCCAATTCTTCCTTGGGCGCAGTGGCAGCGGCATCCATTCCAAGCAGCACCGCGAAAGGCGGCGGCGGTGCGAAAAGTGGGGGCAGCGGCGGCGGCCGTGGCAGCGGCGGCGCAAAAAGGGCAGCGCAATCCGGGCCGGGAGGCCGGCCGCCAGCGGGAACACATCTCATCCCCGGTGACGGTGTTGAACTGCACGGACTGGGATTTGGAAGCGAGGCGGAGCTTGGAGAATACAGTTTGGCTC
>CM053573.1:156124-184309 GCA_028646485.1 Cryptoprocta ferox
TTGAATACTGAAAACAAACTGAGGGCAGAAGGGGAAGGAGGAAAGGTAAAGGGGGGTGATGGTCATGGTGGAGGTCACTTGTGGGGAAGAGCACTGGGTGTTATATGGAAACCAACCTGATAATAAACTATAAAGTTAAAAAAATAAATAAATAAATAAAATGACAAAGAAATAAACTACTGGGATGAAGGCAAAAAAAATTAGCAAACTGAATCAACAGTACATTAAAAGGATCATATGCCATAATTAAGTGGGATTTACTTCTGGGATGCAAACATCGTTCAACATAGCAAATCGACAGATGTGATACACCACATTAACAAAATGAAGGATGAAAATCATATGATCATCTCAATATATGCAAAAAAACATTTGATGAAAGTCAACTACATTCCATGACACAGACTCAAAAAACTGAGTATTAGGAGAACATATCACAACATAATAAAAGCTGTATGTCAAGCCTAGAGCTAACACCGTACTCAACACTGAAAAGCAGAAAGTTTTCTTCTAAGATCAGGTAAAAGACAAGGATGCCCACTCTCACCACTTTATTCGACATAGTACTGGAAGCCCTCTCCAGAGCAATCAGGCAAGAAAAAGAAATAAAAAGTATCTAAATAAGAAAGAAGTAAAAGTCTCTATTTACAGATGACATATTATATATAGAAAATCCCGAAGACTCCACCCAAAAAAAATTGTTAGAATAAACAAATTCAGTAGAGTTGTAGAATACAACATCAATATACAAAAACCAGGTGTGTTTCTATACACTAACAATGAGCTATCAAAAAGAGAAATTAAGAAAACAATTGATTTATAGTTGCATCAAAAATAATAAAATACCTCGAAATAAATTTAACCAAGAAGGTGAAACAATGAAGAAATTAATTAAAGACAAAAACAAGTAGAAAGATATCCTGTGTTCACAGATAGGAAGAATTAAAATTGTTTCCATGTGCACTCTACTTAAAACAATCTACAGATTCAATTCAATCCCTGTCAAAATTCCAATGGCATTTTCCACAGAAATAGAAAAAGCAATCCTAAAACTCCATATAAACATGGCAATTTTGAGAAAGAAGAATAAAGCTGAAGACCTCACACTTCAATCTATATTACATCATAGTCAAATCATAATCAAAACAATATTGTACTGTCATAAAAACAGACCACATAGATCAATGGAACAGAACAGAGAGTCCAGAAATTAACCCATGTATACAAGATCAATGAATTTTCAACAAAGAAGCCAAGAATATGCAATGGGGAGAGGATAACTTCTAAGAAATGGTGTTGGGAAAATTGGATTGCTGCCGGTACAAGAGTGAAATTGGACGCCTATCTTACAACACACACAAAAATCAACTCAAAATGGATTAAAGACTTGAACATCAGACCTAAAACCATAAAAATCCTAAAACAAAACACAGTGAACAGTGAATAAGCTTCTTGACACTGATCTTGCCAATAACTTTTTGGATTAGACACGAAAAGCAAAGGCAACAAAAGCAAAATTAAACAAGTGGCACCGCATCAAACAAAAAAGCTTCTGCACAGCACAGGAAACCATCATCAACAACAAAAAGGTAAACTGTGGAATGGGAGAAAATAATTACAAACCACGTATCTAATAAGGGGTGAAAACACAAAATATACAAGGAACTCATAACAAATCAATGGAACAAATTATTTTTAACTGGACAAAGAGACATTTTTTCCAAAGAAACATACAAATGGGTCACAGGTACATGAGAAGTGGTCAACAGCACTAATCACCAGGGAATGCAAATCAAAACCACAATGACATATCAGCTCACCCGTTATGTTTATTATCAAAAAGACAAAGGTAACAAATGCTAGCAAGAATATGTAGAAAAGGGAACCCTGGAACGTTGTTAGCGGGAATGTAGACTGGTACAGCCACTACGGAAAACAGTGCGGAGGTTCTTCAAGAAATTAAGCCCTAGAAATAACATTGATCCAGCAATCCTGCTTCTGGGTTTATATCCAAAGGAAACAAAATCATTATCTCAAAGAGGTATCTGCACTCCCATGTTCACTGAAACATTATTCATAATAACCAAGTTATGGACACAACAGAAGTGTCCACTGACGGATGAACAGATAAAGGAAATGTAAAATATATATATGTGTATATATATATATACACACACATATATATGATACACAGGTAATATATACAGATACAGATATATACAATGGAATATTATTCAGCCATGAGAAAGAAGGAAATCCTGCCATCTGCAACAACATGGATGAACCTAGAGGGCCTTACGCTAAATGAAATAAGCCACACAGAGATAGACAAATACTGCATCATATCATTTATATGTGAAATCTTTAAAAAAAATGCTTTTAAAGTTGAACTCACGGAAACAGAGAGCAGAAGAGTGGTAGGCAAAATAGGAGACGTTGACAAAAGGCAGTATACAACGAATACGGTCCGAGCCTCTGTTATGCCACGGCAACTGTAACTGGGGACTCCATGACTGTGAGTGATGAATGTGTTAACTCAATGGGGGGAAGCTACTGATAGTGTACACAGCTATCAAATTGGCATACTGCCTACTTTAAGTATCTTATAATTTTATACCTTAATGCAAGTGAAGATAGATGACAGATAGACTACAGATAAAGAAGTGAGCGTCAAGAGAGATTACAACTAACAAGTATTTTTATAATTTGGAAATGGTCTACAAAGTAAATATGCCATCAATTTACGAAAATATGAATCTTAAGTTTACATTATCAAAGCATGTTCACGTCAGGTTCTAAACCAATATACCTCTGAGCATAAAATTATTTCACCTTTAATTTGTGCTCATTAAATTCCCTAGCTTTATTTGTTTAAAAATAAAACATAAAAAAAAGAAAAAGAGTAGAAGAAAAAAACAGGAACAAAGAACAAGAACAACAAATAGAACACAGTAACAAATATGGTAGATACATTCATCCAACTATATTAATAATCACTTGAATGTCAGTGGTCTATATATACCAATATAAAAACAAAGATTGTTGGAGTGGATCAAAAACTAATACCCAACTATGTATTGTCTACAAGAAACCTACTTTAGGGGTGCCTGGGTGGCTCAGTCAGTTAAACATCCGACTTCTGCTCAGCTCATGATCTCACGGTTCATGCGTTCAAGCCCCACGTCGGGCTCTGTGCTGACAGCTAGCTCAGGGCCTGGAGCCTGCCTTCGGATTCTGTGTCTCCCTCTCTCTCTGACCCTCCCCTGCTCACGCTGTCTCTCTTTCTCTCTCAAAAATAAATAAAACATTTTAAAAAAATTAAAAAAAAAAAGAAACCTACTTTAAATATACTGACACTTATAAACTAAAAGTAAATGGACGGAGGAAGATATACAATGCTAACACTAATCAAAAGAAAGCAGGAGTAGCTATGCTAATTTCAGAGCAGCTTTCAGAGGAAGGAAGTCATCAGAGATAAACAGGGGCATAACATAAAGATAAAGGGGTCAATTCCTCAAGAAGACATAACAAACAGTCCTTATCATGTATGTACCTAACAACAGAGCATTAAACTGTGTGAGGTGAAAACAAATACAGATGAATCCACTATCATAGTTGGGAGACTTCAACACCCTTTTATCAGAAAAGGACAGATCCACCAGGCAGAAAATCAGTAAGGACACAGTTGAATTCAACAATTCATTTCTCTGCTGGCTATAATGCACATCGATAGACCACTTCATCCAACAGCAGAATACATTTTCTTCTCAAGCTCACATGGAGCACTCACCAAGAGAGACCACATTCTGGGCCATTAAACACATCTCGACAAACTTAAAAGAACAGAAGTCATACAATGTCTACTCTAGAGACCACAATGGAATTAAACTCGAAATCAATGGAATTAAACTCGAAATCAATAAGATATTTGGAAAATCAAAAAATACTTGGGAGGCTAAACAACACTTCTGAAAAAACCACACAGATCAAAGAAGAAATCTCAATAGAAATTTTAAAACTACTTTGAATGTTGTCAAATTTTTTGTGCATTGATAGCGTCAGGTGATTTTTCTTTTGTAGACTGTTAATAAGGTAGATTACATAGACTGATTTTTAAATACTGAACCAGCCTTGACCTCCAAAGATAATCTCTTCTCTGTTGTAGTGTTATTCCTTTTATGTAGTGCAGGATTACATTTGCTAATATTCTTTAGGATTTTTGCGTTTATGAACATGAGTTATTGGGCTGTAGTTTCTGGTTTGGGTTTGGTATTAGGGTAATGCCAGTCTCACCAACTGAGCTGGGAAGTGTCTCTCCTCTTCCATTTTCTGAAAGACGTTGTTCAGATCTGGTGTTATTTCTTCCTTAAATGTGTTTGTAGATTTCACCAGTGAAATAATTTAGGCCTACAAATTTCTCTTCACAGAAGGTTTTCAACTATAAATTAATATCGTTATTAGTTATTTGATTATTTAGGTTTCTACTTCAATGTGGGTGAGTTGCAGAAGTTTGCAGTTTTCAAATGAATTGGTCTTTTTCATCTAAATTACTAAAGTTATGTATGGAGGGAGAGCCATAGGAGGAATAATGATAAACTTAAGACCAGGTCGGTGTACTTCAAATTCTGGTCTTCTTTCCCAACCTTCCTGTTACTATATGCTTCTCAAGGTCCTCACTTAGCTTCTCCCTGCATTGTCCTAGATCTATAGCTGCATTCACTGGGACAGACAGGGTGGAGGGTGCTTACCTGGAACATCCTACCTGGAGCCAGCTAGGTCACTGCTACGTCTGACTTCTTTTTAATGCTTTTTATTTACTTTTGAGACAGAGAGAATGAGCAGGAGAGGGGCAGAGAGAGAGGGAGACAGAGGATCCAATGTGGGCTCCCCACTGACAGCAGAAAGGGGCTCAAACTCAGGAACCGGAAGATCATGACTTAAGCGAAACAAAGTCAGACGCTTAACCAACTGAGCCACCCAGGCACCCTGCCACGTATGATTTTTAAAAACAAAACTAGGGGCACCTGGGTGGCTCAGCTGACTGAGCATCTGATTCTTGATTTCGGGTCTGGTCATGATCTCATGGTTCGTGAGTTTGAGCCCCGCGTCAGGCTCTGTGCTGACAGTGCAGAACCTGCTTGGGATTCTGTCTGTCTCCCCTCTCTCTGCCTCTCTCCTGCTCATGCTGTGCTCTTTCTCCCTCTCAAAAATAAATAAACTTAAAAAAAATTGGAATCATATTGTACATGCTTTTCTGTTTTTAAGAAACCACCAACCCGTCACTAACTTTTCTCTAAGATTATTACAAATTTAAGATGTACAGCATGATGACTTGATTTACATGCACTGTGAAATGATTACCACAATAAGTTTAGTTACTATTTATCACTATGGGGCACCTGGGTGACTAAGTTGGTTAGGCATCCGACTTCGGCTCAGGTCATGATCTCAAGGTTCGTGGGTTCAAGGCCCACGTCGAGCTCTCTGCTGACAGCTCAGAGCCTGCAGCCTGCTTCAGATTCTGTCTTCCTCTCTTTCTGCCCCTCTCCCGCCCATGATCTGTCTCTCAAAAATAAATAAATGTTAAAAAATTAAAAAAAAAAACTTCCATGTGTAAGTGGGCCTACATGGTTCAAACCCACATTGTTCGAGGGTCAACTGTTCTCTCTTAACGACTGTCCTGTACGTCACTGAAGTCACCACACTACACATCATGGTCTCACTGCTCCCTCACTGCTTTTCTTGTACCTGGAAGTCTGTACCTTTTGACCATGGTCTTCCAATTCTTTCTCCCCAACCACCTTCTTCCCCCTGGTAACCACAGATCTGATCTCTTTTTCTAAGAGTCTGGTGGGTAAGTTTTGCATTATTGTTGTTTTCAGATTCCACATTTAAGTGAGATCACACAATATGTCTCTGACTTATTTCACTTGGCATAGCGCCTTCAAGGTCCCCTCATGGTGTTACAAGTGGAGGGATTTTGTGGCCTTGAGGCTGTCCTGCACTAAGCAGAGGTCAGCGCCAGGAAAAGCACCGGGTGGATTCACTTTAACATGACACAGCCGCAGCTCTCCACCAGAAGCTCTGCTCACAACAGCCCCTCTGGACCCAGTCCATGCCCCCTGCTTGGAATCTGCAACTCCCTGGTGCAATCCACAGCCACCCTACGTGTCCCAGGGCCCCTTACCAGCAGGCAGGTCCCCATCCACTCGGATACCAGCACGTCCACCTTCTCTGGCAACACCACATCCTCCACCTTCTGCTGGAACACGGTGATGATGTCGGCAAAGCCATTCTGCATGACCAGCTGCCCTGTGTGCTGGGCCATCTCACTGGCCTCCACCGCATACACCTGCATGTCATAGAAGTATCAGTGCATGTCCCACCCTTCAAAGCAGCCTGTCATCTGTTCTCCCTGAGCCCGTCGCTTCAGCCGAGTCAGAGCCGGCATCAGAGAAAACAAGGACAGAAGGGAGGGAGAGTGCCAGACAGTAGGAACGGCAGCTGGGCCACGCCATGCTACCTCCAACAGAAGGAGCCCTGGCAAGGGAGCCACCTCTAACCTTAACTCCACCTCCTGCCTAAAACAGATGGGGGGGCTGCAGGTAGGAAGAAGCCCCTGCGCCGCACTGGTCCCTGGGTGAGACCCGGTGGCCCAGCTCCCACACGTGCAACAACATAACCCATTAACTGACGCAGGAGCTTCTCAGTACTGGCCTGAGAAGAGTTGGACTTTATGGATCTTAGTGGCCGAGACCACTTCAAATCCAGGTTGTCCGAGGAAGGTCTGCGTGCACACATCGTGGTTCTGACAGCACCTGAACTCCAGTGGTCACTGTACCACAGCTCCACTTGTAAACCAGGAGTTTCATCCACCTGTGTTGGGGGCCGTCACAGGGCTTCTGCTCTGCACAGCCCCACACCACATACTTTAGAGGGAAGAGGGTGAAGGGAAGCTACAATGTGTCACGGAGAGGGGTCTGTCTTGTCCCTGCCAGGTGGTCCCTGCTCAGTGCAGGGATATCACTTGGACAGTGACCTACGCCAGTGGCCCAGCCCCAACACAGGGACACATGTGTTTCTCTACTCAACTGAAATAAACATTTTACCAAAAACCATCCCACCATAAGCAACTCACTCGGTTATTTTCTATCCTCTCCTCTTCTGCTTTGTGCTGTTTGTGACTCATCACAACCTCCGACAGGCTCAGCCTGCCAGAGCACACTGCCCGTTTCACTGACAAGGGGCCCCTGAACACGGGGACAACACCAAGAATCAGCTCAGAAGCTGCCGAAGGGACAGCTATCTCCTACTCACTGCTTTGGGCTGCGCATGATGTGCACAGAAGAGGCTGATGATCCCAGTCCCACAGCCAACATCCAGAATCACTTTATCTTTCAGGGATTCTTTATTCTGCAGGATAACATTGTGGTACTTAGTTGTTCGAGGCTGGTCTGCCAACATCTCCAAGTGAAGTTTCTAGAGGAAATACACATTCAGAATCATTGCTTATAATCTGAGCTATGCTGAGCTCTGGTTTAAAAAGGAATATCAGAGACTGAGCTTAACCCCCTTGACCCCACCACCCCATGCCTAAAAATATAAGCAATAAAGAGAAAACAAAAGACAAAAAAAATCAAAGGACCTAAATATGCCACTAGATAAAAATAAAACAGTGAAGGAATGAAATGGAAGTTTCTGGAATCCAGTTCACTGTGATGCTGCCTGGAGATTCTCCCTACACCTCCCCGAGAGCCAGGGAGCAGAGAAGCAGGGGTGGATCACTGAGGGGGTGGTGCAGACATTACCTTCCTGACCACTGTTCCCACTTGAGATAGGAGGAACCACCAAATTCCCCATCAGATACACCCTGGCCAAGTATCCACCGAGAGAGTGTGGACAAGCCACCAGCAGCAATGCTAGATGAGGCACACAGGGCCCCACCCGAAACTGTAGCTCTGGAGGGAGGTAACAACCTCGCTGACCCTGAGGGGGTGAGCTCGAGGCCCCCAGCCATGTCCAGAGGGAGGAAAACACATGAAACCCGAGATAACATAACATACCATGGAAATCACTCCACTCCTCAGGGAAACAGAGAAAGGCTCCTCCAGACGGTTCGTGAAGCCACAAGTGGTAGTCAGAGCCCAGAGAGGCTGCACCCACAGCATCATCCCTCATATCCCACTCCTTAGATCTCCAGCTGCAGAAAACCCAGCTTACAAACAGCATGGCTGAGAGGGGGACAGTCAAGCTACCCAGATCAGGTCAGCACAAAAAGGAAGTCTGTAGAGGGCCTTCACGAACCCATCGTGGCTCCTCATAAAAACACTAAAGACTGAAACATAAAAGGGTGGAGGGTCAGAAGAGACGGAGTCAAGACCATCCTGCCTGCAGTGATCCACCTTAATAGAAAGTCAGAGCTAGGATGCAAAGGTGCACCATGCTGATGCCAGGGGAAAGAGGTTAGATGGTGGCATTTTCATCACACAAAATATATTTCAGATCAAAGGATATTCCCAGCAACGAAGAAAGTTAGGTCATAGTAACATGGGAATCACTTTAGCAAAAGGACCTCATAATTCTAAATATTTTTGTATCTGATAACAAAGCTTCAAAATACACAAAGTAAAAACCAATAGAAATGCAACAAGAAATAGACAAATTCACAATTATGATCAATATCCTTCTCTCAGTAGCTGAGAGAAAAGTAGAAAGAAAATCAGTAAGGGCACAGACTCAAACAATACTATCGACCAACTTAATCTGATATT
Source organism: Cryptoprocta ferox (assembly GCA_028646485.1). Taxonomy (NCBI): domain Eukaryota; kingdom Metazoa; phylum Chordata; class Mammalia; order Carnivora; family Eupleridae; genus Cryptoprocta; species Cryptoprocta ferox. The sequence continues at coordinate 164,896 of CM053573.1, forward strand.
TACAGAACACTTTACCCAACCACTTACAATAGTAATACGCAAAAACATCTAGGAATAGATTTAACAAGAAAAATAAAGCACCCAATATGATCAAAACCTAAATAAATAAATAAACAAATAATGAAAAAATAAACCTTAAAACTCTGAGAGGCATAAAACAACGCTTAGGAAACTGGGTGAGTCAGTGTGATGTGACAAACATGTCACTTCTCCCTAAATTAATGTAAACTTCCCATGCAAGGCCAATTAAAATGCCAGCCACTTTGGCCTAGGGAAGGGTGCACAACAAATGCTAATAAAATTAGTTTCAAAAAACTAGAGACCAGCCTAGCCATGAAAATACTAAAAAATAAGAGGACTGCTAGAGCCCTAGCCTCCCAGATGTTTAAAATCTACAATAATGAAAAGTATCTGGAGTTGCAGAAGAAATGAACAGATCAATGAAACAGAACAGAGATTACAGAAATAGACCTTAGAAATTTAACATATGATAAATGTGCATTTCACATCATCAGGAAAAAGAGGGTTATCCAATAACTGATGCTGGAGCAGCTGGATATTTGTGGGGAAATTAAGTTGTAATTTACCTTATTCTTTACAAGTAAATTCCAGATTGATTTAAATATTTCATTGTTAAAAATGGGATCACAAAAGTCTAAAGGAAAGTATGGATATTTATAATCTTGGAGTGAAGAAAATCTTCAAAGTAGGACACAAAATTCAGAAGCCATGAAGAAAAAAAGGACAAATTAGACCATGAAGATTAGAGTTCCATGGGAAAAGACAACAGGCAAGTGTAACAGGCTAACCAGCTTATTGAACAGGGAAACTGACACAAATAAAAAGAAAAATGAGCAAATTATATGAAAGTTTACCCAAAAAAAAAGAAATAGAAAAGACCAACAAAATATAAAAGATGACCAATCTGACTTTAAAAAACAGAGACCGGGGGACACTTGGGTGACTCGGTTGAGCAGCCAACTTCTGCTCAGGTCATGATCTCGAGGTCATGGGTTTGGGCCCACATGGGGCTTTTCACTGACAGTGTGGAGCCTGCTTCAGATTCTGTCTGTCTTCCTCTTTCTCTGTCCCTCCTCCTCCTCCTCCTTCTTCTCTCTCTCTCTCCCTCTCTCTCCCTCTCCCTCTCTCTCTCACACACACACACACACACACACACACACACACACACACACACAAGTAACCATTAAAAAAATAAATAACAGGGCACCTGAGTGGTTCAGTTGGTCAAGCGACCAACTCTTGGTTTCGGCTCAGGTCATGATCTCAGTTTTTTGAGTTCGAGCCCCACGTCCAGCTCTACACTGGCAGCATGGAGCCTGTTTGAGTTCTCTCTCTCCACCTCTCTTTCTCTCTCTCTCTCTCTCTCTCTCTCTCTCTCTCTCTCCCCCACCCCCAGCTCCCTGCCCCTCCCCCACATGCTGTCTCTCAAAACAAACTTTAAGAATAAATAAAAAAATAAATAAATAAATAAATAAATAACAGAAACCAGAATCAAGAGATACCACATTTCCCTTTTAGGATTAGAAATCAGTTTTCACTGTGGCAATTTGTGGTTGTGAAATAAGCTTCCACATACTGTTGGTAGGCATATAATCAGCCAGTCTTTCTGGAGGGCAAGTTGGCAAGATCCACCAAAGTAAAAAATACATACATACACCCTACAAATAGCAAAAGGTAAGCAAGATTTATGTAAAAGGAAGTCCATTACAGCATAGCTTGTCATGATGAAAAGTCATTAAATAAGCAAACCACCAGTATGGTCCTTTTAAAATCAACAAAATGTTCTTTCTTGATAGTTTGAAAGCTCTCATCATGTACATACCTCAGGTGGTTTTCATTTATTGTAACATTTTTAAATTGTGAAATATAACACCTACAAAAAAGGTGTATTAAAAAGTGCCTTACGGTCTGTGAAATACAGTTCTATAGCAAACACTTGTGCCACCAAAGCAGAACACGGCCAGCACCCCAAACCTTCCCACCCCAGCCTGGTTGATACAAAAATGAGGACGGAAAACCTCCCTGAAAACGCAGAGGGTAAGCCCTGACTCCAGCCCTGCAAACTCCAAAGGAAGAAGCCTACTTTACTACCCCAGCAGGAGAACGATTTTCTCCTGGCTTAAGCAGCAGCCCAACCAATGAGAAACTGCCAAACTTAGCCAATGAGAAGCAGCCACCAACGTCCAATGGGCTCTCGTTCCAAGCAGCCACACCCACCCCCTTCTCTATAAAAGCGCCTCCCCTGTGTGGTCCTCCAGGCTTGCCTGTTCTTCCCCACCGCCTGCCTGCCCTGGATTGCGGTTCCCCAGCTATTCCTGAATAAACCCATTTCGCTAGTACAATAGCGATTTTATTTTCAAGATTGACACCATCACAGGCCCCCCTCTTAATGGTAACCACTGTCCTGATTTTCGGGGGAACCAGCTCCCGGATCTTTAGAGTCTTACCACTTACATTCATAAACAATACCTTTTAACACTGCTTTGTAATTTTATATAATTGAATCAAAAGTTCCTTGATGTCTTGCTTCTTTCACTCAACATTAGGTCTACAATGTTTATTCTGCAGGCATCTGTTTTCATCTAGCTTTAAAATATAAACAGGAGCTGTCTGGACTATAGGATTATGGGTCTTCATCCAAATTGGGGGAAAAAACACAAAAACTATTAAGTTAGTTATTTAAAGGTATTATTGTTTACTTGTGTAGCTTTTTTGTATTTTATTTTTAAAGTAAAATGTATTACTATTTTTTAAATGCTGAGAAAAGTTCATAATCCCATCGTTCAGATAATTTCTCTAAACAACCATGGGCCAATCCAGCCTACCACCAGCTTTTGTATGGACTGCAGGCCAAGAACGACTTTTACATTTTTTAATGGTTTTTAAAAATCAAAAGAATATGCCATGCTCATTTATCATTTTATGGCTGCTTCTGCACTACAATGGCAGAGCTGAGTAGCCACACGGCCTACTAAGCCAGAGAAAAAGTCTGCAAACCCCGCTCTAATCCATGAGAAGCAGCAGTCCAGGCGAAGCTAACTTGACACTAGTGAGAAGAAACCAGCACCTGGCCAAATGAACAGGGATCTGGGATGCAATACCAGGGTTCCATAACTGCCGAAGTACTCTTCATCCTGCCACGTGTCTTCAGGGTCACACTCCTCCAAATGCTTCCCAAGGTGGTTCGCAGGTATGTACCCGCAGCAGCCTGCACGCTCGCCCCACCACCAATCAGCAGTTGTCTGTCTCAGGATGAGAATTTTTTCTCCTCTCAAAAAGCTGAGCTGGAAAAAAAAATACACAGAAGTCAAAATTCAAGAAAAACCTGTAGTTGGTATTTCAATTGGGGCTCGGTGATAAATCCCCCATCACTGGGGCCCAAAATCCCAGCTATTTCAAAAAGGACTCAAAGGGTAATTATACCAACTCACAATTTGTAAAAATGATAACCAAGGTTTAGAGATTTTTGTGGAACATCTACATGAAAGAAAAGCACATGGTATTTTTTAAAGGAAAGATTAAACATTTTCAGACGGCTTAGGACAAAATTTCTCAACAGCCTCTTCACAGTAACTCAGCTATGTGGTAGCGGATTCACTTACTGGGTTACAAAGTAGGAAAAGCTACATTCAAGTCATTAATTTTATTTAACAGCCTTAGTTTTCATTAACTAGAATAGGTTCTCAACCCAGGTTTCCAAACAGAAATTGGAACAGGTGTTTCACCTGATTCCTCACCCAGGCATCTCTCATCTGAGGCCTGGGATCAGAATTTATTAGGGTGGAAAGAGAAGGTCTCTCCCATGTCTCACTGGGCTCTGGACGTCTGAATACTTCTTTACTTAACTTTGGTGTGACTTCTTCAAAATCTACATCTACTTCTATCCTTTAGCATACTGAATCCAAAAAAACACGGCCTGAGGCCCATGGCCACTGCACGTGAGCAAGTGCGTCAGGTTACCTGCGTCTGGTCAGTGGCAGAATAGTCTGCGATGGCCACAAACTCTTCCGGGTGCACGCCCTCCTGGAGATGCTCCTGGCCACCACACTCCATGAGACCGTCTCCCTCCTGCTCAAAGCCAAGGAAAGAACAGGGGATGACCATGGTGCTTCTTTCTCTCTCTGTCCATCCTAATAACCTGCAGCCTTTTGGTTATTTCATTTGGTTCAAACGATGATTCATGTGACCAGATTTAATCACACAAGTTGGGTCATCTTCACTAGCAGGATCAAGGGTTCTCACCTTCACTCGACCCTTACTTTATGTCTCTAGTACAAAATTATTTGCATCCTAAAGAGAACATCAAAGAAAGAAGTAAGAAAGAGGCACTTTTAGTGTCTACCTGGTGTCTGATCCTGAACATCATCCTCAAAGTGGTGACCGGCCCTAAGAGAAAGAACACCTGTTTCTGGGCCTCATGCTCTGGGGACCTTGTCAGACCCGAGGGCAGAACTGGGTAGGCCTCGGGAAGGTGCTGGGGACCTGGCACAACCCTCGCAGCCTCACTCGGACTGCACTGCTGCTGACACATGCTGCTCAGGACCCAGAAGGGGAGCCCAGAGCGCACGTGCTCAGTCTCCACTTTTCCTCAGCACAGGCTTGCCTGAAAGACATCCACCGGGGGCGGGAGAACCACCAACCACACTTTCCAGCTCAATGAAGCAACCCTGTCCCAATATATACATTTTCCTAAACACAAATGTAATTCACGTTCTTTGGAAAGTGTGTAAAAGCACAAGTGTACCCAGAGGAAAATTAGAACCATCTGTAATCTTGCTCACCAGTCAGAGATAATGATGGTTAACACATTAACATTTATATTCTTTCTAGCTTTTTTTAAAGTGTACACATAACATGTGCATACAAGGTGTTTACTGAGATCATATAATTCTGCCTTGTGACAAGTTTCCCACTCATTAAATTGTGAGTATTTTTGTCCTCATTAAATTACTTCTAAATACATTTCTAATATCTGATAGTATTCCATTCTATGCATTATCATAATTTATTTATCCAATCTCATTTTGTAGTCTTAAACTGTTTCCAGTTTTTACATTATAAATTATGTAAAATGAACTTTCTTAAACATAAATCATTTTGTCTATCCATGACAATTTTCTTAGGATAAACTCCTGAATGGGAAATTGGCAGATTAAGATGACTGGTACTTTTATAACTTTTTTTTAAACGTGTATTTGAGAGAGAGAGATGGAGAGAGAGAGAGAGAGAGAGAATGGAGGGGAAGGGCAGAGCCACAGGGGGAGAGAGAGAATCCCAAGCAGGATCCGTGCTGTCAGCCTAAAGCCCAACACGGCTTGATCTCACCAACCATGAGATCATGACCCGAGCCAAAACCAAGTCAGATGCCCACCCTGGTGCCCTACTTTTATAACTTTTGATATTATCACCAAATACCCTCCAGAAAGGTAGTTCCTCAGACCTACATAAAAGTGAGGGGCGCTGGGGTGACTCAGTCAGTTAAGCGTCCAACTCTTGATATCGGCTCAGGTCACGATCTCAGTTCTTGGGCTGGGGCCCCGTGTTGGGCTCAGCACTGACAGTGTGGAGCCTGCTTGGGATTCTCTCTCTCTCTCTCTCTCTCTCTCTCTCTCTCTCTGCCCCTCCCCGGCTCATTCTTGCTCTCTCTCTGAATAATCATAAAAAAAAAAAAAAAAAAGAGTAAGCCAATGATTTTCCTACACCCTTATCAACAGTGGACATGCATCTTCACTCAACTCTCTGCCAGTTTGATGCAGAGACACTGTCTTTGTTAGTTCCATTTGCCTTTATTTTTTATAAGTTTATAATTTATTATTTTATTGTATTTTATTTTCTTTTTGACAGGGAGAAAGAGCGAGCAAGGGAGAAGGGCAGAAGGAAAGAAAGAATCTTAAGTAGGCTTCATGCTCAGTGCAGAGCCCAACCTGGGGATCAATCCCATGATCCCGGGATCGTGACCTGAGCCGAAATCAAGAGTCAGATGCTCAACTGACTGAGCCACTCAGGTGCCCCAGTTCCATCTGCCTTTAATTTTTAGTGACATCAAACATGTTTTTTGAGTACTTTTTGGTCATCTTTTTTGTTAGCTGCCTATCTGTATCCTTTGCACTTTCCTACTACAGTAATGTGATTCATTTTACACAGTATAATTTCCTTTTTAGCTTGCCCCCAACCCCTGCTCCTGTTCCACCTACATCGCAGCCTCTCACTGCCCTCCCTAACCCTTACCAGTCACCTGGCACATCCTCCCACGCTTTCTCCATGTTCATGTACACACACGCGTATGCACACACACACCTGTGCACATGCAGTTTTTCTTCCAACATAAGTTTTTTGTGAAGGGTGTCACAAGCCCTTTTTATTATTTTGGTTTTTTTTTTTTTTTTTTTTACTCACATAATACCTTGCAAGAAACTCCCCAATTCTTAGGACTGTAACTTATAATTTTCAATGACTATATAATACTCTACAGCAGGAATTCTTCCGGATTCTTCAGTCACCCTTGATTGATGGATGGTGTCCAGCTTTCTACCACTATAAACAATGTGACCACAAACATCTATACACATTTATCCTTATGTAATGATATTTTATTTTTATGGGATAGATTATAAGGGCTGAAAAATAAGCATGGTTTTCATTCACACATTTGCCAGATTCTTTCCATAAAGGGTGCAGCACTTCACACTTTACAGCAATGCGGCGAGTGCTCACTGCTTGAAATACTCACCAGCAACAGGCATTATCACAGTCTTTAATTTTTTCCAGAGTTTTAGGTGGAAAGACACCAGAAAAGTAGTTATGTAGGGAAACAAAACTATTTCTTATACTTTATAAGAAAGACTTTTAACATAAGGAGACAACAATAATTCATTATGGAGCTCTGACATACAGAGAAGTAAAGTATGTTACAATATTAATACAAGTAGCACAAAAATGGGGGCTGGTAAAAGCAAGTAATTTGGAAAATTCTTGCATCATGAAGTGGTCAAAAAAAAAAGACTGAGATAGCTTAAAGATGCATATCACAATTTCTTGGGTAACTACTAAAATATCAGTAAAAGATACACATGAAAAGCCAATAGAGGAGATAATGTGGAATTTCAAACAATATTTTATCAATCCAAAAGGAGGCAAGAATGGATAAAGGTACAAAGAATATGCAAAGAAGAAATAGAAAACAAACAGCAAGATGTTAGACCTAACTATACCAGTCAACATGTTAAATGTTAACAGACTAAATACTCCAATTTAAGAGCAGAAGTTACCTGAGAGCAGGAAAAATGACATACCTATAGACTTTTCACAGGAGAAACATTTTAAATATATGGACTTTGATTTAAAATAGATTTAAAATATAAGTGTATGTGTACCATGCAAGCTGGTACAGTTGTATTAACAAAAGACAAAACAGATGCAGGGCAAGAAATATTAATAGGTAAAAAAAAAAGATTTCATAAATATAAAAAAGTCAACCAATCTAGAAAGTAAAATCTACCCTAAATGTATGCACCAAGTAACAGATTCAAAATATATGAAGCAAAAGCGATAGATTCAAAACAAAATGCAAAAAAAAAAAAAAAAAAAAAAAAAAAAAAGACACATCCACGATCAAAGAGGAAATTTTTGAAGCTCATCTCTCTCAGTAACTGACACAACAAATGGGCAGAAAGTCAGAAAGGACACAAAAGACAACGCTAATAACCCGTTTGACTTCAATGACATTTATGGGAAACCAACAGCAAACATGCTCTTTGCACGTACATGTGGAGCATTCCCCAAAATAGCCCATCTGACTACGTCACAAAGCAGGCCTTCCAAACACTGACATTTTAAATAGTATCTTTCTGACCAAACAGAATCAAGCCAAAATTAAGTAACAAAAAGACAAGTAAAAATTCCTAAATGTCTGAAAGTAGGCAACACACTTTTGAAGAGCCCATAAATTTTCTAATTTCCACTGTAACATATTAGAAAGTATTTTAACTGATCAACAATGAAAATACAATGTATTTCAGTGTGTGAGGTACAGCAAACTGATGGTCAGAAGTTATAGCTTTAAAAACATGTATTAAAGAAGCAAGGTTTAAATCAGTGATCCATACTTCCATCACAAGATGCTATAAAAATAGAAAATTAAACCCAGGGGCGCCTGGGTGGCTCAGTCAGTTAAGCGTCTGACTTCAGCTCAGGTCATGATCTCACGGTTCGTGGGTTCAAGCCCCGTGTTGGGCTCTGTGTTGACTGCTCAGAGCCTGGAGCCTGCCTCGGATTCTGTGTCTCCCTCTCTCTTTGCCCCTTCCCCACTCATGCTTTGTTTCTCTGTCTCAATAATAAACATTAAAAAAAATTTAAGAAAAAAGAAAATTAAACCCAAAGAATAAAAGAAATAAAGATAAAAGCAGAACCCAATGAGATAGAAAACAGATGAACAAAGAGAAATTCAACAAAGACAAATCTGGCTCTTTGAAAAGATGAAAGTGATAAAACCCCTTAAAGGTGACTAGGGGAAGGAAAGATAAAACACAAATTCTGAATAGCAGACATCTCTTCTGTAATGAAGAGCGCTATTAACAGCATGAACACAAATAGTACAGAAATACTTCCATGACAGACGCCCAAGTAATTAAGAACTAAATAACACAATACCGTTTCTAACTCAACAGACTGAGCAAACTTTCGAAATCTGATGCTCTCAAGTGTTAGCAAGCACTATGTGGGTTCCTGGCAGACCCGTAAACTGGAGAACAACTGATCATTATCCAGTAAAACCGAAAATATGGGATCCCTTCCACCCTGCCATGCTATTACTAGGCATACACCCGAGAGCACATATGCACAAGGAGATGTGCAGAAAAATATTCACTGCAGCACTGTTGGAAATAGAGGAAAACTGGAAACATCAAGTGTCCACAAAAGGGAAATAAACAAAATGTGGTGTACACCTACTGTGTAATAGTAAGACTGCAAGCGACCTGCACACACATCTACAAAGGCAATGGTCCTGTAAGGAGCACACTACAGAAGCATCCTATAGAACTGAACTAGCTCTACACACACACGAAGGGCAAATCCCCCAAAAGTAACATTAGTAGAAGGGCACCTGGGTGGCTCAGAAGGTCAAGTGTCCAACTTCAGTTCAGATCATGATCTCACGGTGCGGGAGGCTGAGCCCCATGTCGGGCTCTGTGCTAACAGCTCGGAGCCTGGAGCCTGCTTCAGATTCTGTCTCCCTCTCTCTCTCTGCCCCTCCCCCGCTCGCACTCTGTCTCTCTCTCTCTCTCAAAAATAAATAAACATTAAAAAATTTGACAAAAAAAGGAACATTAGTGGAAAAGTCAAGCAGCGGATGACACAGAATATGATACCACTTAGGTAAATTCTAAAACGCACGCACAAAGAGTATTATATATTGGTCAAAGGTATAAAAACATAAAAAATGGTAGAGAAGCACAAAGATCAATTTATAATTCACAGTAGTATTTGCCTGTGGAAACAGAGGAAGAAGAATGGGGCTGGGCCACAAACTTTATCTACGGTTTCCTTCAACATAATACATATATGTATATATATTTACATTCTAAAGCAAACATGACAAAATGTTAACAAGCTTTCACTCCTGTGTGGTACGTACATAATGTTTGCAAATTTATTCTATAAATGTTCCGACATTTTAGAAATTTCTCACAAGAACAGGACATCCATGGAATTAAAAATTATATGATTAATTTTAAGAAAGATTAATGAAATGACACAACTATGAACCAAATCTCTCTCTATAAAAACCCAAATGAAATTAGAACCACCATTAGAAGGCTAGGAAAAAAAAGAAATGTTAAAATTGGACATCACAGATATGAAAAAGTTTGATTTTTAAAAAAGATTATTTGAGTATTCATTTGGTTTTTAATTTTATATAGTCAACATTCTTTGAAATGTAAGGTAATCTTTTTTTTTTAACTAATAACTTGAATAAAACTAGATGTGTGTTACAGGCAGAAAAAAGTATTAATATATAAATCACTTTTAATGTGTCCAACCCGTTTGTAAGATATTATGCCTGGGACCTTATTAAACAACTAAAAAATGTGCTTGCTTCACCAGCACAGGTACCAAAGGTAGATTTCCTGGGAGGTATTTATGATGCCCAATTCAGAATGTCATCTGTAATTTCCTCTATTTAAGCATCCCATGGTTGGTGGCTAAGGTTAGCTCTCTGCAATGTTTATAGTTTTTAAATACAGGTTCTTACATACCAGACCTGAAATTACCTGTGATTCACTTCTGGAGCAGTCACCTGACGTTGCCATGGTTCTCTTAGGATCTGCTGCATAGCTGCCACTTTTAATGTTTCATTTTCCCCTCCATCTTTACTTTTGAAAAAGAGAGAGAATGAGAAAATACTTTGTTACACTGCATGATAATTAAGTTTGCTTCATTTCTAAGGTCCATGATAAAGATCCTATGCCAAAGGGAACTAAAATGGGTTTTTAAAGAATGAAACAGAATTCAAATTTATAAATGCAATTCTTCAGGAAAACAATAGAAAGCGTTTGAAATTTACCAACTTCTGTGTTTTCCTCACTGGTCTACAAAGGTGTTGATCTTATTTATTGAATGAACACTGTTAGTTTCTGTTAGATTACTGGGTTGATTTAAAACAACAAATTAATGCCAAATCTTTTCTTGGAACCCTGATAGCCTTCACTCCAATTAAAATTCCTTACTGTGAAAATCAAGAAAACCTCATTTGAAATGTAGTCCTGAGACCAGCAGGGGGAGCACTCACACGGTACCATTCCTTATAAACCAGACAGGAAAAAAGTTCACTTTCCTACCACAGCAGGGTCGCCTACCCAGGCAGCAGCCCAGCCAATGAGAAACACCCAAACAGCCTTAGCCCAGCCAGTCAGAAAGGGTGACCACCCCACACTCACTTTCCTCCAAAGTAGCTCCTCCCAACGTCCTTTTTCTTTTCTTTATTTTTTGTAATAGAGAGAGCGGGTGGGGGGAGGGGGGCGGTTATGGGTAGAGAGAGAAAAAAATCGTAAGCAGGCTCTACACTCAGCCTGAGCCCCATGGTGGGGTCCTGGGGCTTGATCTCACAACCTTGGGATCATGACCTGAGCCCAAATCAAGAGTGCGATGCTCAACCGAATGAGCCACCCAGGTGCCCAACCCCCGCTTTTTCTCTATATAAAGTAACCTTCCTCTTCTACATTAACCAAATTTGCCAGTAGTTTTCCCATAGTTTGCAGGTCTGAAATTGTGATTGCTCTGTCATTTTCAAATAAACCCATTTTGCTGGTAAAATAACTGGCTGTTTTATTTTCAAGGTCAACACCACCTGGGGCTTTCAAGTGTTTCCACTAACAGGAACCAAAGGCTACATCTCACAGAGGCTTTCCCTTCACATTCTCAGTTCTTTTTCCCCGTGACTGTATAATCCATACTATGCTCCAACATGAATGTGTTTTTTCTTACATAAAAATTCTTTAAAATACATGCTTCACTTATCATGACTTAATACTTATTTTTGTGGCATCTGTAATTACAACGCGAAAATTAATATAATGAAGTCGTTTAGAATGGAGTCGGGAGGCCAGCAACGGGAGCTACAGGCTGACCCACCAAAAAGAGCAGATCTAGCAGTGGATACTACACGCTCTCCGAGCTGCAGAAAGGATTTCCTTCTCTTCCCAGCAACAGTACAACCAATGAGAGACTATCACAACCCAACCAATGAGGAGCCACTACACTTCCAACTCCCAGCCACAGGCTGCTTATCCTGGATTGTAATTCTCTGCCATTCTTAAATATTAAAAAATCTTAAATTCTCTGCCATTTTGCCCTGCTGGCATAATGCCTTGCAGGGTTGGTGTTTTGTTTTTTTTTTTTTTTAAGGTTAACAACAAATACTAATATATATACATTGTGTTTTCCCTGTAAAACACTGGCATTGGGGCCAGGGAGGGATGGAGCCTGGTCAGGGAGGGTGTGGCTGGGCCCGATTGATGGGACAGGACCAGGTGGGCTGACCAGACTGGCCGGGGTTGGGGGGGGAGGGGTTAGATGACCCAGGATTTCCAGGGACTCGTGACCAAAGGCAACGGGAGGTGTGGGAAAAGAAAGAATGGGGGATAAGAGGGGAGAGGCAGGGCTTAGATGCAGGAGTACCATCAGAGGTAAGGAGAAAAGGGAGAGAGCCCAGAGAGGATGAAGGTCCGCGCAGACGAAAGTGAGGTGGGCACCGCTCCGAGAAGGCGTGGCTGGGGAAAGAGACACTACGCTGTTGGGCGTGGTGGGGGGGGGGGGAAGAACCGGGGGCGGTGGGCGTGGCGCGAAGGGGCGTGGTCCTGCAGTCTCGGAGCCTGCGGTCAGCCGCCAAAGCGCCCAGCACAGAAGGGGCAAGGTTCGGGGGTCTTCAAGGGGACAGAGGCCTGGGTCGGCCCACTGACGCACACGCCCGTCAAGGATCCTACCTCAGTTCGGTCCAGCAGCCCGAGCTGCCCACGAGAAACCTACCTCAGCCCCCTTTCTCCGCTGAGTTCTGCGTCTACACCGCCGGGGCGGAGGGGCAGACAAGCGTTTACCAAGAGCCCGAGCCACCGCCCTCGGCCCGCGCAAGCGCAGTACGCGCAGGCTGGCCGCGGACAGAGCCCCTCCCTAGGCCCTGCGCCCCACGCCTGCGCAGTCCGCACTCGCCACTCCGGGGAATGGAGCCCCTGTGTTCGGCACCACGCAGGCGCAGTCGCTCAGGCCCGTCTAAGAAAAGGACCAGTCCTGGGCCGAGAGCCTCGCGCAGACGCACTTCACGAGTCCCGCCTTCCGCAGTGGAGCGCGCGGGGGCACTGCGCCCCTCCTTCTGTGCCCGCCGAGCCTCCTGTGGGGGCGGGGTTAGCGGTGGCGTCGCCGCCGGGTCCGGGTCCCGAGCCGGGTTGGGGCGGTGGGCAGGGGAGACCGAAGCCGTACGCAGGTTGGGAATGTGGGGCGGTGGCGGCCGGACCTGGGTTAGGGGTAGGGCAGCGGGGGACAGGGCTAGATCCGGGTTGGGGGGGCGGAGCTGCGGGGACCTTGCCCAGTTTTGAGGGTGAGGCAGCAGGGGTCGGCCCCGGACTTTGGTTAGGGGGTGGAGCAGCGGGGGCCGGAGCTGCGTTGGGGGGTGGAGCAGCGGGGGTGGGACCCGGATGGGCGCGTGGGGCAGCGGGGGCTGCGGCCCATCCTGGCGTGGGGAACAGAAACCCGTTGTGGGTGACAGAAATTTCTGGAGCAGGCCCTTCTTTTTCCTGCTTTTCTGTAATAATTCAGTTAGCCTTCCCATCAATGCTGTGAAGCGAGAACCATTTGACATTCTTTTCACTTGACAAATGGAGGCAGTGATTTAAGTTTTCATTTCACCAAGAAGTTTGATATTAAAAGTAAATAGGAAAGCATTAGTGCCCTTACTGTGTGGTGGTCTCAGGGTGGGCAGGTAGCAGCACCATAGTGGGGAGGGTGGGTGGGAAAACGTAGCCAAAGTCATGCAGACAGTGGAGTAGTGGTTGCCAGGGGCTGAGAGAATAAAGAGGTAAAAGCGTTTTTACATGATGAAAAGCGGTAGGGAGATGGATGTTGGCAATGCTTGCACTCAAGGGATATATATTTAATACCACTGAGCTGTGCATTTATAAATGGTGAAGGTGGTAAATTTTATGTGTATTTGATCACAATAAAAAAAGGACCAGAAAAACAATCAATATGAGGAATGTAAAAGGAATTCAGTACAGGTTTTGCAGATTTTTTTTTTCCTGTAGATCTTTTTAATGTTTATTTATTTGAGAAAGAGCATGAGCAGGAGAGGGGCAGAGAGGGAGACAGAGAATCTGAAGCAGGCAGGATCTGTAGGTTCAAACTCTGGAACCGAGATCATGACCTGAGCCAATGTCAGAAGCTTAACAGCTTAACCGACTGAGCCACCCAGGTGCTGCTGGAGTCTGTAGGTTTTTAAAAGATAATGAACATATGATGGAACTTTATGTCAAAAATGTTGGCAAATCATAAATTGGAAAAATTACTTGAAAAACAACTTACCAAAACTGAACAAGGATATTTGGGAAATGGGGCACCTGGGTGGCTCAGTTGGTTGGCATCTGACTCTTAATTTCTGCTGGAGTCATGATCTCTGGTTGTGGGATTGAACCCTGTGTCAGGCTGTGTGCTGAATATGGAGCCTGCTTGGGGTTCTTTCTTTCCCCCTCTCTGCCCCTCCTCCATTCCTGGTGTGTGGTGTCTTTCTCTCCCTCAAAATAAATAAACATTTAAAAAAGAAATTAGAAAATCTGCATAGTTCCATATTTGTTAAAGGAGCTGATTTTATAATTTAAAACCTCACAAAGAATACTCCAGGCCCAGATGGCTTCACTAGTAAATGCTTCTAAACATATAAGAAGAATATGATATCAGTGTTAAATTCTTCCAGAGAATAAAGTGCAGTTCCTACTAACTGGTTCAATGAGGCCAGCATAACTCTGCTATAAAACAATCCAGTGAAAGATAAAATTACCTATCATGACCAAGTGTGGTTTACTCTAAGACTGAAAGCTTGTTTAAAATTTAAAAATCAGTATTATTTCCACATTTCAGATTATAGGACCGAAAACATATGAGCGAGCATCTACATAGGTGCAGAAAAAAACATTTCATAAAACTCAACACCCATTAAATTCACAAAACTAGAAATAGAGGAATATCTTAATCTTAGACATCTATTAAAAACCGATAATATAGCAAAATAGTGGGTGCTTTTCTTCTAGATTCAGGAAGAAGAGAAGGATGTCCTCTATCATTTCTATTCAACAGTGGAAGGGTGGTCTCGCCCCAATGCAAGAAGGCAAAAGAAAGACAATGTAAAGACTCAAAAAGTAAAACTCATTATTCACAGATGGCATGATTGTATATGCAGATAGTCCAAAATAATCTACAAATAAAGTATTATGATTATTAAGTGAATATCCTAGGCTCTAGATGAAGGACCAATATAGTAGAAATCAACAGAAATGGCAATCTAAAAACTCCACGTACAATAGCAAGTAACATGAAATGTCATCTGTCTTTTAGTAACTGACAACTGGACAAAACACACAGGAAAGACGTAGATCAAAACAACACAATCACACCAAAGATTTAATTAACCATCATAAAATAGTACACCAAACAATAACAGGATATACCTCACTAAAATCACGTGGAATTTTTACCAAGATAGACCATCTGCTGACCCATAAAATAAGTCACAATAAATTGCAAAGATTGAAGTCTTAGAGTATGTCCTCTGACCATAATGAAATACAATTAGCAATCTAGCAAAGTCCCAAACATTTGGAAATTAAGCAGCATATATCTAAATAATCCATGAGTCAAAGGAAGAAACCAGAGAGTTTTTAAAACTTGAGTGGTAATAATTTAAAAAAAAATTTTTTTTTTTAATGGAGCGCCTGGGTGGCTCAGTCAGTTAAGTGCCCAACTTCAGCTCAGGTCATGATCTCACAGTTCATGAGTTAGAGCCCCACATCCAGCTCTGTGCTGACAGCTCGGAGCCTGGAGCCTGCTTCGAATTCTGTGTCTCCCTCTCTCTGCCTCTTCCTGCTCGCGCTCTCTCTCAAAAATAAACATTTAAAAAAAAAATTTTTTTTAGTGATGAGAGCATACTGCTGTGGTCTGAAAGTCTGTGTCCCCCCAAAATTCTTACATTGAAATCATACCCCACAACAGGATGGTGTTCGGAAGTGGGGCCTTGGGAAGGAGATTAGATCATTGGAGCAGAGCCTTCAAAGTGCCTTTATAAAAGACACTCCGGAGAGCTCCTTGCCCCTTCCACCATGCAAAGACACACGGGAAAGATTGCCTTCTGTGATCCAGGAAACCCTCACCAGACACTGAATTTGCATGATCTCGGACTTCCCAGCCTCTAAAACTGTGAGAAATAAATGTTTATTGCTTGCAAGCCACACAGTTTATGGTATTGTTGTTATTACGACCCAAATGGACTAACACATATATTAAAATCTGAGGGATGCAAATAAAGCAGAGCTTAGAAAGAAATTGATGCTTTCAATGCTTATGCTAGAATGGAAGAAAAATTTGAAAGCAGTGACCTAAACTGCCAATTTAAGGGGTGCCTGGGTGGCTCGGTTGGATGTCTGATTTCGGCTCAGGTCATGATCTTACAGTTCGTGAGTTCAAGCCCCACATAGGGCCCTGTGCTGACAGCTCAGAGTCTGCTTCGGATTCTATGTCTCCCTCTCTCTCTGCCCCTCCCCCGCTTGCTCTCTCAAAAATAAATACTAGAAAAAAATTTTAATAAATAAAAAATAAACTTCCATTTAAGAAGCTAAAATTAAAAAAAGAAAAGTAACTTAAAACCAAACTAAGTCAAAGAAAGGAAATATTAGCTAAATAAATGTTAAGTTAAATAAATAAGTCTGTAAACTAGGAAACAACAGAAAAAAATAACAAAGACAAGTTGGTTCTTTAAAAAAAATTAATAGAATTGTAAAATTTCACAAGAATTCTCAAGAGAAAAAAGTAAAAAAAAATCAATATTAGAAATGAAAAGGGGGACCTCTTCCCCGATCACACCAATGTTAAAAAGATAAATAGTGGGGGCCACTGGATTGCTCAGTCAGTAGAGTATGCAGCTCTCAATCTCGGGGTTGTGAGTTCAAGGCCCACACTGGGTGCGGAGATTCTTAAAATCTTCAAACAAAAAACAAAAAACAAAAAACAAAAAATAGAGGGCGCCTGGCTGGCTCAGTTGGAGGAATATGCGACTCTTGATCTTGGGGTTGTGAGTTTGAGCCCCATGTTGAGTATAGAGATTACTTTAAAAAATATTTTAAAAAAGATAAATAGAAGACCATGACCAACTTTATGCCAACACATTTGATAATTTGTATGAAATGGACAAACTCCTTTAAAGGCATTACCTATCAAAACTGACACAAAAGAAAATGAAAAATATATATAGTAAATGAAATTTGTTGTCAAAAATCTTCCCACAAAGAAAATGCCAAACCCAAATTGTTTCATTGCTGAATTCTATTAAACATGTAAAAAGATATAACACCAATATTACACAAAATGTTAAGAAAATAGGGGATGGACACTTTTCAATTTGTTTTATGAGGGAAACTGAACTCTGATACAAGCACCTGACAAATAAAAGAAAATAAAATTACAGACCAATATCCCTCATAAAAATAGACGCAAAAATCCTTAACAAGACCTTAGAAAATCAAACCCAGTGATAAATAGAGGGGGTGATACATTATTAAGGTGGACTGGAGTTTACCCTAGTAAACAAAGTTGGACTATAACACTTGCAAATCAATGTAATTCACAGTCTGTAGAACAAAGGAGAGGAACCATTATGATCATTCAATAAAGTTTTTAAAAGGATTTGGCAAAACTCCATACCCAATCAAGATGTTTCTAAACATCAGCAATGCAGGCAGATTAGGTCCAAGGAGCCAAAGGAGGGGGTTCTGCAGAGGGACTTGGGCTTCTTTCAGGATAGAAATCAAATGTGCGCCAGAGTGTGAAAACAGACTTTATTGAACAGGGTGAGTGGCAGAGAAGAGCAGATGGAGTGTCTGGAAGACTCAGAAAGGAGAGAAGGAGTCTCACTGTCACCGGAGGTTAGGGGGTTATATTGGAAAGGGGTCTAGGGTACCTAGGTGTTCCTTCAGGAATACGGGGTAGGGTCCCATCAAAGGCAAGTGTCAGGTGAATGATAGGTGTTATTCCATAGATCACCAAAGGTAGGGGTATTGATGCCAGTGTCAGCCAAGTTTTGTTCAAAGTTGATGTCCTGGAACATGTTTGGGATCTGGCTCTTCTTAGATGTTACCAGGTGTTCAGGGCTTAGGACAAAACTCAGAATGATCAACTTTTTTTGCTTCCCCCTTGAAGTGGGAACAAAGCTTCTTTGGCTTATTCAAAGGCAAAATATGGGACATGAATAAATGGGGCCTGCAGAAAAACGGCAGAGATGGAGTCTTCCTAAAATGGAGTCCCTTAGCTTCCCGACCTCATGAGCACGAGTAGAATATCTTCTATCTCTAAATAGTCATCTTTTAGAAACCCTAACACAAGCACCATACTTAATGATGCTACACTGGAAATTCTCATTAGAAGCAACCAAATGTATGCACTTTCACTACTTCAATTCAGCATTTTATAGGAAATCCTGGCTAGCACAATAAGACAAGCAAGCAATAAATAAAAGGAATAACTCTTGGGGCGCCTGGGTGGCTCAGTCGGTTGGGTGTCCGACTTCGGCTCAGATCATGATCTCATGGTTCGTGGGTTCGAGCCCCGCATCGGGCTCTGTGCTGAATGCTTGCTCAGAGCCTGGAGCCTGCTTTGGATTCTGTGACTCCTTCTCTGTCTGCCTCTCCCCCACTCACACTCTGTCTCATTCTGTCTCTCAAATATAAATAAATGTAAAAATTTTTTTTAAAAAAAGGAATAACTCTTAAATAAAGAAAGAAAATTATGTGTATTCACAGATAATTAGATTGTTTGCATAGAATGGCCTAAGGAATCATAAAACTACTAGAATGAATAAGTGAATTTAGCAAGATAGGAGGATAAAGATCTACATAGAGAAATAAGTGTATTTTATTTGCTAGGAACAAAACATCAAAAATGAACTTTTTAAAAAGCCCACATATAATAGCACTGTAGTGTAAGCTCCTGACAATTACCTTTTTCAAGTATCACATAAGTGCCTGACATAAAGCTTCTGACTGCCAAGGCCTCCACTTCACAGACATCCATCTCCAATAAACACATCTCCAGCTACACACTGCAAGAAAAGCCATGACACCCCACCCATGAAGTTCCCTCTTTTAGAAAGCACTAGTTGACCTAACTGACCTTTTGACCTCTTGCTTTTCCTTTCCTGCAATTTAACTTCTGCTCTTATGTTTAAAATTCACCAATAAAGAGTGAACCCCCAAACCCTAGGCTACCAGGCTTGACCCCAATAAAGGCAGAACCCCAAGCCCATACTCTCCCCTCTTCCACCTGCCCGCCCACGACCTCACCCTGCAAACCTGGGCATCTACCCTCCAGGAACTGTGAGTAATACACGTTTTCAAAGGTCCCTGATGCTGGTTGCAGCGGTGTCTCTTGTAGCCATAAGAGCAGGAGTAGGTCCAACCACAGCACTGGATGCACCTGGGGAAAAGTCTGTGCGAGCTCAAACGGGGGGTGAGGGGTGGGGTCTGTGGGGGCTTGGGGAAAACTGTGGGGGGAGTCTGTGGGGGCTTGGGACAAACAGTGTTGGGGGGGAGTCTGTGGGGGCTTGGGGCAAACAGTGTGGGGGGGAGTCTGTGGGGGCTTGGGGCAA